>CM047812.1:2585969-3020741 GCA_026214975.1 Gentiana macrophylla | reverse complement strand
TTTTGTTCTCGCTTCTATTTTGCTTGATATCGTGGAGTTTTTTTACTCAAACTCGTGAAATAGTGAGATGCTTTAGATTTTATGATCATTTGTGATGATTTTGGATTTATGAAATGGCATGAGAGAGAAAAGGTTATGAATTTATAGAAGGGTCATTTATGGTTATGGAGCTAAAAACCTTACCATCAATCCAAAAGCGCCTTAGTGTGCTGTTTGTACATGACAACTTTTCATCGGCTATGCTCTCTCTCTTTTGTTCTAAAATCTTTATCTTCCTGATTTATGTTGTATTTTGATGTTTGTGCAATATTCGTGGAGAAGAAATTAGTTGCAGTGGATAAAGAAAACAACCAAAATTGGAAATGAGGCAAGCTATTTTTATTTTGTTACATTCATTGAAGCCAGGTTTTATTCTTTGATATACCCTGCTTAGATTCTCTAATCTGTCAGGATTATATGTCACTTTGGCCCGGTTTTTTTGTCTTGACCTGAATGCTTCTTTGTGCTTGTCTCTGTTCTGTGTGTATGATCAAAAATATTTGTTTGGTGATCTATTTATTTTGCCGAACAACCTTCTTGAAGTTAAGTTTGTATGTCAACATAACATCTTCATGAAGAAAGGTCATTGGTCTCCTGAAGAAGATGCTACACTCAAAGAATATATTAAGGCTTTTAAGTAGTGGAAAATATGGAATGTGTAAAAAATTATCTATGTATCTACTAAAGTATGCTTATGGTTTTAGCTCAACTGCATCCTTCCACACTCCTATAAAATAATTAAGCAAAGGAGCAGGTCTTTATGTCTGTACTACAACTACTGAGTCTGTATGTGTAATATGTGTAATATGAAGTATCTACCAATGTCATATAACCACTAATGTATCGGCTTCTGCAATGTTCGCTTCATGCTTCACTCTAACTAATCGTAATGCCACGGAAACCTCTACGTAATAAACAAATCACAGCTTGACTCGAGGGCAAAAATCGTGGCAACACACGACCACTCCCCACTAGTAGTAAATAAACTATGAACTCTTTGTTCAACCATAAAACAACCCAACAATTGAACATTATCGCACACTTCTGATTTATTAATTGGTTTTACAGAAAGAGAGAAAATTCAAGGAGCACTTTGGAGATATATCTCCTTCTCACATATGTCCAAGACAGGGAGATTTCTCTAAATATTGGAAAGATAAATATATTCAATATTTTTCATTTAGTTTAAATATTTTGTTTGCACATTTTAACTCTTTTTTTTCTCTCTCTTTCTTTTAGGGGTAGAGCTATTAACGAGCCGAATCAACTATGTATCAAGTGTTCAAGCTCATTTGTTTATATCACGAAATTGTTCATATTCGTTCGCTTAATAAACGAACGTAAAATATATTGCTCGCTCTCGCTCATTAAAGTAGCGTTTGTTTCGTGAACGTCATTAATAAACGAACATAAAATTATGCTCAAACTCAAATCATTTATAAAGAAATTTTGCTCGATCTCACGTTTCGAGCCAGACGCTAGATGATTTTCAACCTCCAGCATGTCATTTGGGTTAGCGTGGACATCTTTTGGGTTGGTGACTAATAGTTCTACGTGGCTGATTAATTCAAGTTGCTTAGGAGTTAAGTTTGAAACGTGATATGGCTATAAAAGCCGTCGGGTGTTGTACGTTTAGTCTATTACTAGTAAAAATTGGGGTCGTGCTTAGCACGTCTCTGCCCTGTCCAAGCTGTGTTAGTAACGCGGTAAAAAGAGTCGGTCTCTGAAGATGGTGAGTTGTTGTGGTAGGATTATGTAGGATTATGAGATGTATACATATACTCCCAGGCCGGCCCTATAGTGAGCTTCTACAGATCGTGCCTGCTCTAAGCCCAACCGGGTTTGGAGGTCTAAGGTACATATTTCGTTAAAAGAAAAAAAAAATTCGTGTAGATTTAATTCGATCCAACCTAATATAATATGTTAATTTTTCTTTTGATACCATGTGAATTTCTGTTTGAGTGAAGTAAATGAGAGTAGTAAATAACAGGCAGAGATTCTCCTAAATTGAATCGAGTTCGATCATGAATTTCTTTTTTAAATCGAAAAAAAGTTCAAACTCGGCTCAACTTGAACATATTAATCCAAATTATCCCTTTCTAATCTCTCTATATATATAAACACACTCATCTTCTGCAGAATGGTTCCATGGAATCTCTAAATGAGGTGTCTCCTTCAGTATTATGATAAGTTTGTTTAATTTCTAAATACTTGTTTGTTTTCGTTTCATTATTTTTATTTATAATTATTATACATTTAATCTGTAAATTACTTGTTTGTTTGTGTTTATTAATTGAAAAGAGAGGGTTTTAGGTCGGTCACAATGGTCTTCCTCTATCACTTTGAGAGACATTGCATTAAAAATAGCATTACAGTCACTTTTACATTCACAATCCAAATAATGTTTCTGTACAAAACAGAGATACCATAGAAAAACTCGCTTTACTGTTAAAAGAAAACACTAAAGCTTTGGTGACTTCAGCTGGTAAATGACTTCAGAACGCTTAGTGAGGCATTCGGCTCGATTCTCCTCTCGAGACGCCATGCGCCAGGCCTTACCCTTGAGAAAAAAGTCGACTGCAGCATGCACGACCCGAAATTAACTCCGGATTAGTCGGACAGATGATGCTATGAACTCAAAAAAGATGTACAAAAGATTCCCTCGACATAAGTGCTTTGAATAATGTTAACGATACAACCATTTCGTCTAACGGGTAATATATATAATCTGATTACATTATTGTTAATCGTATAGGCTTATGTGTAGAAAACATGTACTCCAAACCCATATAAGAGAGGTGTGCTCATCCCCAAAACCTGCGGTTGTGAGGTGATGTTCATCTCTTAATATCGCGCTGTTACACTATCACACGTTCCCAATATGAGATATTTTAACATTATGATAATCGATGGTATAAAATCAAAAGTTGTATCAACTGTTGTGATTGAATGGTTAACATTACCCGGTTGTTTTTAAAAATAAAAATAAAACATTACTCGATTACAAGGCAAAACAAACACAATAAGCCTACACGATGAACAATGTTTTATTTTTATTTTTAATCGAGTAATGTTTTATTTTTATTTTTAAATACAACCGGGTAATGTTAACCATTCAATCACAACAGTTGATACAACTTTTTGATTTTATACCATCGATTATCATGTTTCTACGATTTAAACAATGAGGTAAAATCGATTATATATATTATCCGTTAGACGAAATGGTTGTATCGTTAACATTATTCAAAGCACTTATGCTGATGGAATCTTTTGTACATCTTTTTTGATTTCATAGCATCATCCGTCCTCAGGCCATCTCCAACAAGGGGTTTATAAAAAATCCTAAAGCTTTAAGAAAATGTTTTTTTTTTTACCATTGTAGGTGTATGAGTCACCAAGGCTTTTTTTTTTTTTTGTTTGCTTAAAGTTCTGTATCCGAACTAATTGGTCCGACTAATCCGGAGCTTCGGTTCGGTCGTCCAACAGAGTCTGACTTTTTCTCGCAGTAAGCGCCTGGTCACATGGCGCCTCGTAGAAGAATCGAATCGGCGACTCCTCCTATGATTCTCAGCTCATTTACCACTGAAACACACCAAAGCTTTATGACAAAAGGTCTACGTAGATAAACCAGTTGATTCCCTGCAATGTAGATTTGTGTGTAGTAAAAAAAAATTATGTGTAGTGAGTCCATACTATAAAACTTTTTAAAAGGTTTATGTATTGGAAAGAAAATGTTTATAAAGAAAATGTTTATAGGGTGATGATGTGACATAGTGATAAAGTTTTTAAAAACTCCATGACTTGAGATGCTCTTACACCCTCGAACATCCTTTCTTACATTGAGAAATGTTTGTACATAATCGAATTGTACAACAAAATATCATAACATACTTTTACACTATTAATTTTTATGTGATCAATATAAATCAGAAGGTTTCACATCATAATCGATGTTGTAAAAGTGATACCATCACTACTCTACTACCGTCTTTATAGAAAGAATTTTCTCATCGCATCGCAACTGATTTACTTGATATCCCACCTACCGGTACACTACATCGTTTTCCGGCACCTTCACCATTAAAATCTGCATTTCCGGTCGGAGGCTGATGTTCTCCGGCACTTGCCATCATAATCTGAAAGCATTTTCCGGTAGCATTTTGTTTCGATAGTTTTGTTTTTCTACTTCTCTCGAACTAAAACCGTTCTTCTTAAACATAAATTACTCTTAATTTATTAGACGAAAATTCAAAATATATACCTTTTGGTAAAAATAGTTTGTTTTAGATACCCTTATTTTTAATTTTTACAAGCATAACCTCATCAAAATACTCGGTAGGACGGGCAATTTGGCATTCAGGATGTGATATATTGTCATGAGGCCGATAATTTTTCATTTGAGTACGACTAAAATAACACGTCCCGACCAACTTTTCTCACTCGGACGGGCTAAAAATTCCGCATATTTTTTTTTTAATTTTTTTTAATTTTGCAAGACAGACTTTTTTTTATAATTATTCTGGGGTCGAATTTTCATCTATTTTGTTTTTTTAATTTTATTTTGAACCCGTCTATTTTGTTTCAATTACATAGTCCTGATTGGAAAAAAGAAACAGAAACCATCGTCGACTGCAAAACCCTTTCTTCTCCGATAGATTTATGTTTTCATGGTCGTTTTAAAATATATGCAAGCACAAAGAGAAATACCGAAAGCCAATATCAAAAAAGCATAGCAGTAAAATAGAATTGCAGATAGATTTATGTTTTCATGATGATATACAACAGTAAAGAATCAGTCATTTTCCCCAGGAAAATTTTCAGATCTACAAATGAAAATAAGCCCGTCCCGATAATACACACCGACCAAATGCATGTACATGTTGGTTTGATGTTTCATGTTGTTTTTTTTTTTATGTTTTTGCAACATCAGAGAAGAATTCGTCGGAGAAGAAAGGGTTTTGCAGTCGATGATGGTTTCTGTTTTTTTTTTTCCAATAAGGACGATGTAATTGAAACAAAATAGATGGGGTTCCAAACAAAAAAAAATAGACGAAAATTCGGCCCCAGAATAAAATAAAATAAAACGTCGGTCATGCAAAATAAATATAAAAAAATATGCGGAATTTTTAAATTTATCCGAATGAGAAAAGTTTAGTCGACGCGTGTTATTTTAATTCAAATTTCAATGAAAAATAACCCGACCTCACGATAAATAAATCTCGTCCCGAATGCCAAATCGCTCGCCCTACCGAAAGTATTTTCATGGAGCTTATGCCAGTAAGAATTAAAAATAGGAATATATAAAACAAATTATTTTTACTCAAAGATATATATTTTCAATTCCCTCCTATTATTAGTTATTTTCTTTATCATTTAACTTTAACTAAACATATTTTTCTTCTTCATTAAAAACAGGTATGTTACTAATGAACAAGATGGGGCATGTGCTTTTGAACTATGGGTTAAAATTTTCGACTTTATACATCTATGACGATTTCTTCGTATAAAAGGTATCATTTTATTTTATTTTATTAATCCTTATGAGGGGTGATAGAGTCACAACGAAAATACACAACAACGCCACACAATAATTATCTACACCATCGATTATTATCGGATCTACATCAATCAATATGTATCTCACAATAATCAAATGATATGATCGTCATTGCAGATATATATTGTTGCGCATTTTCGCCAATGACTCTATCATTTCTCTATCCTTATACCGTTTGTTTTGGCCGGAGTTTTTTTGGGGGTAAGTCTTGCCTGGGTGCTCCATTTGCGGAGTGGACCCCTTCCATTTACTTTTCAGACTACGCTGTCAGTTTGTCCTCATTTCCTTTCTTTACTTTTTCGTTTATAAGCTACAAATTATTTGTTTCTTTTTTTTTATTTCTTTGCCTTGTAGAAATAAAATGCATTTTTTTCTCCTAGCTTAATTAAATAATAAAATGCATTTTTTTAACTGCCAACACTGAAAATTTAGAAAGAAAAAAAAGTTATGCAGCAGCATTAAAGTTGGATAATTAAAATAGGGTTATTAATAGAACAATACTTAATTTTGTTCTTATTAATCATTAATGTCCTCCTAACTTAATTAAATACTAAAGTTATTCTTCTCTACAAAAATTTAATGTTTTTATTCAAAGATGAAAGAATGATTTGTGAAAAAAATTGTATGATATGAATTTATTTGACGTTGTCCTCATTCAGGGCCGCCTACGATCTGCTTTGGCAGGTAGTCAGCTCCCGACCGCTTTTTAGTTGAAGTTGTTTTAATTTTAAAACATACTTATCGCGTTTTTGACATCCGTAAACACAAAATTCAAGTTATTGATATTTTTTTTAGGTCAAGTAAATTTTTTTATCGGGACCTTTATCAATTGGAGTAAAAAAAAAATTGGGCATTTATAAAAAAAAAAAACATATTATATTAGGTTGGATCAGATTGAATCTATATGGGATTTTTTTTTTAGCGTTAATAAATACGTATCTGCCGCCCCGACAACATCGCTTAAGATCGTGCCTCGACGGCTTTTAAGTAGGGCCGCCTCGTCTCTCTCATTGAGACTCAAAAGTCAAACCCATTGGGTTGTCCTCATTGGGTTTGTCTTTCCATAAGAACTCCATTTTATAGTGAGTCCCAATGCGGACAACGTCAAATAAATTCATAGCATACAATTTTTTTCACAAATCATTCTTTCGTCTATGAATAAAAACATTAAATTTTTGTAGAGAAGAATAACTTTAGTATTTAATTAAGTTAGGAAGACATTAATGATTAATAAGAACAAAATTAAAGTATTGTTCTATTAATAACCCTATTTTAATTCTCCAACTTTAATGCTGCTGCATAACTTTTTTTTCTCTCTAAATTTTCATTGTTGGCAGTTAAAGAAATGCATTTTATTATTTAATTAAGCTAGGAGAAAAAAATGCATTTTATTTCTGCAAGGCAAAGAAATAAAAAAAGAAACAAATAATTTGTAGCTTATAAACGAAAAGTAAAGAAAGGAAATAAGGACAAGCTGACAACATAGTCTGAAAAGTAAATGGGAGGGGTCCACTCCGCAAATGGAGCACCCATGCAAGACTTACCCTTTTTTTGGGCGTTTTTTTTACATCACATCACCAATCATTTCTTACAATTCTCTCACCAATCAAATCTTCAACTACAAATAAAAAATATTAAATCATCTCTCATCATTTCACTTTATCAACTTTATTACATTTTTTACCATTATTTTATTCATTATTCTACTTTATTTCACCAATCATTTCATAATCTACACCAATCATTATTCTACTTTATTTTACCCATTCAACTTTCTAATCATTACTTCAATCACTTTATCAAAAAAAACTCCCAAAAAAACTCCAACCCAAAACAAACACAACCTTAGAGTTTTTATTCTATATGTACTTACTATACGGTGGGAGAAATCATTGATTAAAATGCATTTTAGTCGTGAAAGAGAGAACAAACCATATCAAAACATATTCTTTATTTAATATTCATAATTTGACAAGAACATTTTAATAAGTTCACTGAAAATTTTAAGAGGGTGTCGGGCACTCATGGGCCTTTGGTAGCTCCAAACTTGAGTGTGTGTGAAATATGCGGTGTGGTTGTGTGAGTGTTCACAGGGCCGGCTCTATGCTAAGCGCCGCGAGATCTGGCGCTAAGCTCCAATGTGTCGGAGGCAGGCGCTGCATGCAAAAGGCATGCATGGCCATACCTTGAGAAATTTCAAAATCAAAGAATTTTTAATACCACGAAATTTTGACCTAATATTATATATATATTGTATTTATATGAATGTATTGAACGACAATGGTTAATTGCAAAATATCTCAAGATACTGTATACGCACTGGTTTTGAATCTTGCAAGTTTACAATAATTTTTGTTTTTTTAAACTGGTGACTAGAGAGCCAAATAAATAGGTTTTTTTTTTCCTTCCAAACCCACGACTATCATCATTTAGCGCAGCTTTTTGTTTTATTTTTTTATATATATTATGGTTACATGTTTTTTTTCAAGTGTGAGGCGCCTAATTTTTTTTTACTGAAATTAAATTTGAGATAGTGACGCTCCCTCAGTCGGAGGGCCCAACGGTACATGTTACGCTAAAAGAAAAAAATCGCAGTAGATTTAATCCAATCCAACCTAATATAATATGTTAAAAAAAAAATTCATAAAGGCCCAATTTTTTTTTTACTCTAATTGATAAATGCACCAATAAAAAAAATTTACATTACCCAAAAAAAATAGATATATACAAACAAGTTTTTTTTTGGTTTTTTGTTTTATGACTTTATCTATATTATTAATTTAATATATATATCTATATTATTAATTTAATATATATATATATATATATATATTATATAAAAAAAGCACACAAAAATAAATAAAACAAACAAAAATAGATAACTCATTTTTCACTCCTAAGCCCCGCCTCCCTTCATTCCTCGCTTCTGCTTTCCCAAATCCCCTCCGCTTGAGTTGTTGATTTTTTTTTTTTGTTTTTGTTTTCCTTTCCTTCTTTCAATTTCCCATTCCTAAATGATAAATTCTATTCTCAAATTCTCAATTCGTAAGAATATGGTTAATGAAATTGACAATTCTACTTTGATTAGTGATTTCGCCTCTAAATGTGTTGCAAGAGCGATCTTGAAATAGTAATATGTAAGTATGTTTAATGTATATGTATGAATTTGGTTTTGTTTCTAAATATCTTGAAAAAGACTACTTTGTAGACGTGTTTTGGACTATTAATAATGTTAGAAAAATGTGATAAAACAAACAAAATTGAATGATCTCCAACGCACGATAAAACGCTTTAAAAAGAGATGTTTTAAGACCTCTCTCGAGATTCAATGAGATCTACTTTTGTAGAGACGCAATATGTTTGTCTCGATGATGCTTCTAAAAAACTTCATTATCTTTCGTGACCGAATCCGATGTCTCTATATATATGACAACGAAAAGATACTATCCATCTTCACGAAAGAACAAACCAATTAAATTTCAAACGATGTGTCCTAATGACCATGCACAACCGAAAATGATGTGTCCCAACGAAAAATCCCTTCTACGAAATCATGTGTTATTCGTGATAGGTTCGTTTAGGTTTGAAGCGTTGCCCTGCAGAACAACTTAAAACGCGACAGATGTTTTTCAAAAACTTCAACTAAAAGCGCCTAATCGAACTTTCCTTGCCTCAACAAATGCGATGGCGCGTACTGAGTGTTCAAATATGTGTTTTTGTTAAAGGTCATTGTATTTAACGATGCGAATAGAGGATGACATTATGATGCCACATATGATATTTTTGCTGTTGCTTTTAATGTAAAACCAATGGAGACTTATTGAAAAAGACAAAATGATCTATAAAATTAGCAAAAAAGACATACACCTTATAAAGACAAATTTACTCTTATTAATTATCTGACCCTTTTTCCTCTTAAAATTCAGAAAATAGGAAAGTGGAAGCGGAACTGAAATCATGGGGCACTCCCAAACCCACAATTAATTCTCAGATTATCCCAAACCCACACCCACGATGATGAGAATAAAATTCTCAAAATATCTACGGTATGATTCCAGAAACGGTTGGGAGCATAATCAATTTCATAGCAAATTGGGAAAAGACAGATTGACAAGAATTAGAGTCGGGAAACAGAGTCAAAGGAAAAGTAGGTGCAAGAATCAATTTTTTTTTTCGGCGTCCAATCGAAAGGAAAAAAAATGAAGACAAAAAGTTTGGAGAAGAAAATCAATTACAAACCGTAAGTCTGAATTTTCAATATTTATTCCACCAATGGAGAAGCTAAAAGATATACGATTAGTTCAATTTGACTGATTATAGAAAAATAGAAATCTAATGGTGCATTAACAAATTAGGTTTTGGGTGTAGTTTGTTTAATGAATTGGGTAATGTCAATATGATTATTCTCTGTTTGGGAATATATATGTGTTGAGAAATGGTTGTTTTCTTCCATCCAAGACTGTTAAATGCGATGGTTCTGTATATATCAAAATTGCATTTATGTTAGATATCGGAACCTGGTGAATGACTCTGGGGCAAGGGCACTGTGAAATATTAAGCGAAAATAAATGTATTGTTCGACTATGTTCATGTTATCGTGTGTACTGAATATGTGAGAACACACCAGAGTAGTATTGGAATGTGGTATGACATAAAGGACATATACAAGTATCGTATAAAGGCACCGACCCATCGGTATCCAATACTTGGCACTGTGTACTGCAATTGGCACTATGAGCTCGAACTGGTACTACGTGTTGCAAATCGGAACTTGATCAATCGGAACTTGAAGAATTGATTGTTCTTTTATAAAAACCGGCTGCAAATCAATTCACACCATACGGACAATAGAATTTGGTGATTTTTTTTCCTATTAATTTTGAAAAAACAAAACAACCATTGAAAATGGAAGAAAAATGAGGTCTTATTAAGAAAAAATGAGGTCTTATTCATCACTAGTGGCTGAAAAAGAGAAGGAAAGAAACCGTGAAGAGCAGAACATGGGAGACAGTTTAATTCTACTCTTTAGGACAGTTACCGCTTTGAAAAAATGGGAAAAGGGTATTGTTGTCCATATACAATATAAAATGTCATTTTTACTAAATTACAAATGTTTATGTCCTTTTTGATAATTTTAGAAAGTTTTTTGTCATTTTTTATAATTTTCCCTAAAACGAAATGTCATTTAACGTATCGGCAGAGCTCTAACATGTTACTATGTTAGCACCACGGGTGTGTGTAGTATTTGTTTTTTCAATTGGAATCTTTGCAACCAAATTTGGTTTCGGACTGGACTGGATCCATTTGAATCCAACTTAATATTTTATTCATCCACTATTTTATTTACTATTATTTTAATATTTCTCTCACCAATCATTTCATAATCAACAAATAAAATAATATTAATCAATTCATTTTATTCACATCTACACTATTCAACCATTACTTTATCAATATAATATTTCTCTCCCCAATCATTTCACCAATCATTTCTTCATCAACACAAATTTTAATACAACATTTCAACCTTATAATCATTACTTTATATTATTTTATTTTATTTTCTCTCTCACGACTTCAAAATGATCCAAATTCAAATTAAAAAGCCAAACAGTACTGGCATGGTTAAACCTCTTTTACTTTGCTTTGTAGGGGCATGGTTCATTCTTTGGATCTCTCGAATCATTTGTACCTTTTGTTTTTTGAATGTGTAAGTTAATAGTGGAACTTTATGTTTGTTATTGCACTTTTCAAAAATATATATAAATAAAAATTAATTTATTTATTTTTATAAAAATTATAACAGCTTAACGCTACTGCTGTTGCCAGAGGCATTGCTGCTGCTACTGGAGAAGCGCCGCAGGAGGGCGTGCTGGAGTGGAGCTTGAAGAACTAGTTGTATATAGACTTGAAACCACTAGTTGCAGAGGAGAAGATTGTTGAGGTGGTTCTCGGGAGAGGAGGTTATGTCTGAATTAATAATTAATGTCATTAGGGATACTCTTTGTTTAATTAGTTTGTTTGTTGTTTGGACTTGAATCTATTTCTTTTCTTGCTTGTTAATTTTACTTAATAAATTGTAGACTACCGTAGTAGCAACTTAATTAATTACTCTCTCCGTTCTAAAATGTTAAATTTTTTTTCCAAATTAATTGAGGCAGAACATTTTGTAAAGCAGCATTTATGCTAATTTTTCCTAATTTACACATATTTAATATTATGTAAGAACCGCATTAATTGTATTATAGAGACTTTTTAGTCATTGCATTCTTAAAGTCATATCATTAAATCACATTCTTAATAAATGCTGTTTCACAACTATCTCATATATTTAGGACGGAAAGAGTAGTAGCTAAGCTAGTAGTAATATTTCTCGATCGTCAATGTAGCACTTTTATTATCCCTAATGTCATCTCTCTGTTTATCTTAATTTTGTTTCTTACAGTAGTTTTCAAATCATTGCACACACACTCTCGACTAATCTCTACTATTTCCAATTTATCTTTCAAAAAATACTTATCCCACCATTACTAATAAAACGATAGTGACCTTTCAAAACCATTTAAGAATTTGTGATGTCTGCTGAACAGAGTGAAGTTGGGAAATACTTGTGTGGTATCTCCATACGTTTGAAGACACCGTATGGTTCAATATGAACCACACGGTTTAATTTTATATTTAAACTGTGTGGTTCTCATCGTTGCATCCATCGCATCATCTCGAAATCCCCTTTACACACAAGTATTTCCCTTATCCATCTACATTATGGTGGTGTGTAATAAAGACAAAAGTCATTATTACGATATGACTTGTTAGGTGAGAATTGCATGTTATTACAATATGAAACTATCACACTCTGAGTGACTGAGACTGTTTTATGCAAACGAAGTTGATTTGTTTTATATGAGTTTGTCACACTTTGGGTGTTAGTGACGGAGGTTGTTTTTAAGATGTCACACCTTGGGTTTGAAATACGCTGTATATGAGGGTGTCACACCCTGGTGTTGAAGTGGATAATATATTAATTATATACCTCTCCATCATGGAGTATTAAAGTGTTTAAGATGTTTATTATAAACATCTGATAAATATAAGTTTTTGGAAAAGATGCTACTTCAACACGTGTTCAATTGGTCTCGAGTTGAGCACGTATCTGACAACCGTTACCATTTTAGAATTTAGATTAAGATCTTAGTGATTTTAATTTTGTGTGTGTGTGTGAGATGTTAGATTTTAGATAATTAAGATGTTAGAAAAAAAAAATTGTAATATATATCATTTTTGTGTGTGTAAGTTGTTAGAAATGAAAGATTATATTATATGTAATTTGACGATGAAGTAGATAATTAATATTTTATATAATAACAGACATTTGATACTATAATTAATATTTTATATACTTCAGTACGCCTCATCCGATGTCATAGAGTGTGGTTCTTTTACGTACCAACACTTGATTTTTTTTGGTATGTGGAAAAATTGTGTTTTTAACGGGGTTTGAACCCATGATCACATGTTCTGATACCTTATTGAATTACTACATACTCCGAAAGCTTCATGTATAGTGGTGACCGGTGGGGTTGATGGTGGGATGGATGATTAAAATTTTATATATTTCAACATATTCTTCGGATGTGAATCTCTTACGGAGCACTTGGTGTATCGACCTAGTGGTTAATAGGCTATAACCTGACAAGGAGACCAGGTTTCGAGCCTTGCTTGGGCAAATATGTACGTGTGTAAAATCATTCGTTTCTGAAAAAAAAAATCACTTACGGCCAACACTTGATTGATAGTGTAATCTAATACAATGCTTGTATTATAAAAAATCATATCCCCATTTACAATGAAAATGAAAAGAAACTTATTGCTATACAATTCAGGGAAATTCTTACTTAGAAACGTCAATATGGAAGGTGAATCATGTGGCTCATTCTGGATTTTCATTATAGAATGAAACTGTATGGCTTATTAGAGACTCCAATATGAAGATTGACTCACGTGTGCTTCATTTTGGATTTTATTGTAGAATGAAATCAGATGTTACATAATAAAATTTACGTATATTCGCCAGATGATAGTCTCTCGGAAAGAAATTCCCGTTCAGTTCATGTCTTCGTAATGATTCCACAATAAATAAAGTACTTACCACATCCAGTTAAATAGTACCTAGTACAATACTTTTTTACAATCTAAGCCCTCCAATTTTTATTTAATATTGCTTCTACCTTTTTAACTTTTATACTATAAAACAACCCTTTTATGTCCCAAATCTATGCCCTTCCACTTCCTTCCCTTACACTGTTCCACTTCCCTTCACTTCCTTCATTTTTCTTGAAGTTACAGACTATGCTCCAGTGGCCGAATCACCGGCGGCCGTGAAGCCACCACCACCGGAGTATCGTTTATGTCTTAAAAGGTAAGTAGAATGCTATTTCTTTTCGTATCCGGCCACCAAATCACGGTGTTGATGGCTATTCCATTTATCCACACCTCTAAAAGTCACTACAACCTTCACTTGCTCCGATCTGCATCTTCGAATCGCCACAGAACCACCACATCTACCACTTCGTACATCAGTTTCTCCACCTCTCACCACCACTTAAAATGTTCTTTGTTTCAAGACTTTTAATAAAAAGACTTGCTTTTGGAAGTATAGTTATCCAAACGAATAATGATGATGAAGAAATAGAGCATGCCTCTTTAAATAATTTAAAAGAATGAATAAGAATACTAACCCAAGGCAATCCGTTTCTCCTTCATTTTTATTATAAAGAAAAATGAGCTAAAGATGAAGAATCAGCGGGGTCTTCATTTTTTTTATAAAGAAAAATAAGCAAAAGATGAGGAATCAGTGGGAAAGAAGATAGGAGAATGGTGAAGTAACGTCGGCGGCGCTCAAAACCATAACAAAGTAAAGTCTTTCTAAATCTAACAAACGAGACGGAATAAAACCCAAGAAGGTACGGACCGGAACCTCAAAATAATTTACTTATTCGTTACCCGTACTATTTTGAGGTTCCGGTCCGTGCCTACCTAGGTTTTCTTCCGCCTCGTTCGTTAGAGTTACAAAGACATTATTTTTGTTAGTTTTTGATCGCCGCAGCCGTTACCTCTCCAATCTTCCATTTTCTTTCCCGCTCATTCTTCATCTTTAGTTCATTTAAAAAAAAGAGAAACGGATTGCAGTGAGTTAGTATTCTTATTTACTCTTTTAAATTATTTAAAGGTGCATGTTCTTAAGGGCGTTTTAGTTTTCGCATATGTTGCAGAAAGCTGACTCAAGAATTTGTAAAACAGCTGTGAAACCAGCCTAGCGTAGATTCTGTGTCTTTAAGAAAAAAAAAAATTTAGGTTATTTTGTTTATTTTTATAGCAAGTGTCGATGAATATGTGTTTGTTTTGATTTGTTGATTTCGCCTCTTTATTCCGATGTTTCAATTGATTTTATTTTATTTTTAATTAAAAAAAGGCGAGTGTAACACGGTGAACAAGTTGTTGAATGTATTGGTAGGGATTGGGGCACTACAATATGTTTTTTAAAGTGAGGAGTTTGATGGAAATAAAAAGATATGCTGAAATGGTATGTGAAGATCCTATTTTACATGTTTTGGCAGCATCTTTAATTCAAGTACAAAGTGATCATGAAGTAAATAGATAAGCGACGACGTAAAAAAACATACCAACTAAAAGTGACTATGATATCGAGTTGAAAATGGTTCCGGTAAGATGGTGTGACCTGTGGCTATCAGTTGTAGGCCACACATCGTGGGCGGTGTAAGAAGCTTGTACATGCAACTCTCCTGTTGCTTAATATGACACCGATTGTCAAGTAAGTCAAGAATAACGTATAATTGATCACCGTCCACGATTGTTTTGCTCGCAATCGATTGCGACGACAGACAAATCATCTTATCTCAAATCATATTCAACTGATATATCGTAGTCAATTTTCAGTTGGGTATGTT
Organism: Gentiana macrophylla; assembly: GCA_026214975.1. NCBI lineage: Eukaryota > Viridiplantae > Streptophyta > Magnoliopsida > Gentianales > Gentianaceae > Gentiana > Gentiana macrophylla. Next base: position 3,005,174 of record CM047812.1, on the reverse strand, counting down.
TTTATAACGTTGCTTATCTATTTACCCTGCAGTCACTTTGTGCTTCGAATTAAAGATGGTGCCAAAACATGTAAAATAGGATCTTCACATACCATTTCAGCATATCTTCTTATTTCCATCAAACTTCTCACTTACATATTGTAGTGAACCAATCCCTCCCAATAGGTATCGTATTAATAATGCAATACAATTTTAGTTTGGGACATATAATTACTTCACAAATGTAGAGTGACCACGTAAGAATCTCCCTAAATGTTGAACCTCATTCGAATAAGTCTTCGCTTTTTCATTGGGTTATAGTAATCTAGTTTGCAAGTTATGTGTGTATATTTTTTTATTGACAAAAAGTGATATACAATATCATTTATCCACACCTCATTCTTTTCATCACAATATTGTGACACCGTAGACTATGTCGTTATACTTGAAGCCTAGTCAATACCACAAAAAAGCCTAATGTGTCTATGTAGGATGGACACGGATATGAATACGTCGCACGATACGTAACTAATTTTAATATTTAAAGAAACGACATGTGAACGAAATGTGTTGAAAATATATAATATAAATTAATATTAGATGATTTATATACTATTATGAAGTGCCGGCACTGTCTCAAAGAGCGTCGACAACATATCTAATGCTAAAAATTTAAATAATGTTAAAACTTATCCATCATTACTAGTATTAAAATTTGCAATTGTGACCCTTCATAACCATTTATCAAAGCCATGTGAATTTGTGATGTCTGTAAAACAGAGTGAAGTAAATGAGAGTAGTAAATAATGGGAAATACTTGTTTGCAAAGTGTATTTTTAGGTGAAGTGATGAGTGAAACGATCAGAACTATACAATTTAAATACATAATAAAACTTTGTGGTTCATATCGATCAACACGAAAATATATTACAAGAAAATATGCTTTTTGCGGCTCGGTATTGGCAGCATGCAATTAAAACACGCTGCAAATGAACCTATTTGCGGCTTGCTAAGCTTCTTACGCCGTGGATATTTAATATGTACTACCAACGGCAGCTCGTATAAGAATGTGCTAGTAATAATCCTTTAAGCAGCTTGCACAAGCACGCCATCAATATATTACATATCGGAAGCGAGAAGATCATGTTGCCAATTCTTCCCCGCTTTCTTTTTTTAATTTCCATTCCTTCCTAAATTTTCCCGGCCTCCCACGATTCCAAAATAAACCCTCGTCTAGGTTATCCACTCCACTACAGGCAAATAGATTAAGCAAATCGTTAATTCTCTTACCAATTTTCTTCAATTTTAGAAGCTGGATCTTTTACAAACACTAAATCCACGCTTATAAATCTTGTGTTGTACCCTGAAATTTTAGATGGAGGAGCTACTCTGACGCTATCCGGCTCTGTTCTTCTTTGTTTAGCCTCCATTACTGGAGTAATCAATGGATGTCATGGCGATTCCGACCCGATTTACCTGTAAGTCCGATTTTAATTAACTTAAGTAATCGGTTTTTGTAGGATTCTTAGTTAGATATTGCAATAATTGGCATTTTGTAATCAATTTTCTTCTACCGGACATGACAGTAGTTTTATTGTTTGGATCTTTATTTCATGATGTGTATGGGAGACTGATGTGTAATATGGAATTTATTGAAATTTGAAAGGAATATACCCTATTTATGTTCGTTGTGGTTACTGGGGTCTTTGATTTTTGTTTCTACAACTTATTTTTGCTTGAAAATCGCTTGATCTGCTTGTTTGTTGCAGGGTTTACATGTCACTTTAAAACACATATTCTTTCGGCATTATAATACGAGCATTATTCTTCTTATTTTATTATTGTCGTAGTTTTGTTATTATTCTTGCGTTCATATGTCACAGCTGATTTGTTCTTAAGATTTTGATGCACTTTTCTGTAGGTGTTGCTTGAGAGAAGTTGATGATCTGAGTAATTTTTGTTCACACGTTACATGAATCTGTATCAAAGACATTGTTTTTACTATATGTGAAGCTTGAATGGTCCGCTGAGGTGTCTTTATCTTCTTGCTCTACTTTCTGTACGTGTGATTGCCTCTGTTTACAATGTTTGCTGAGCCATTGTGCTAGAAGCTTTTGTTTGTTTATGTTTAGTGCTTTCGTAGAGCTTGGTAGTTATCTTCTTAGTGTTTTGCCTTCTAGTACTGAGATACTCTCTATAGTTGTAATCTTTTTTTTCATTTTTGCTATCTAGCACCATGTTAGATATGCCTAATAATATATTTTTGGTGTTAAAAAGAAACATGAATCTGTATAAAAGGCCTTGGTGCAGATTTATTGGAGGCTGTAGTTCAATTTTTTTTATTTATATATACTTTGGTTACACCTATGTAATTCGGAGTTCTGGAATACTACAATCAAAGCTAATTTCCACAACTTTTTTTTAAAAAAGAACAAAATTGTTAGACTATAAGACCAAGTTTAAAATTTAGTTGCTTGAATGCCTCATATTGGTTCTTCCTCCATTGTATATATAATATATGTAATCATTTTTCTTGTAATCACGTCTAGTCTTTCCAATGTATATATGTACTCACCGTTCTTGTAATATTTTGATACGGACAGCCTTGCAATCCTATTATTTGTAGATCCATGAGTTATGATTATGTCATCCAAATTCTTCTGGTCAAGAGTTCAGCCTTTTAATATCTTTTTAGATTGTTATGTTTCCCCTGATATCATTTGTCAATCCTAAAGCTTTCAGTAACTTTGTCTATTGGTTGACATAATATGTATTGTGAATTCCGCTGCTTGTATCTTTGATAATGTGTGTTTCATTTACTAATAAAAGGGAAAGTGCTTAAACTTCTAAAGTGGTTGATGCAAGGGTACACATCCAGAACATAAAGAAAACGAACTTCTCCTTTGGTTCAAAGCTCCCAAATCCTCTCACTCAAGGCCTACAAAATGCTATTAAAAGGATTTCATCTATGCTTTATGTCAAGGATATCCATTTCTTAATGGAACTTTTTCAGGTAAGTCATTTTATGCTTATGCTCTTTCTAGCTTTTCTTGGGTAGTCATTTTTATAACGAGGTAAGCCACATGTCTCTCTTCTATAAAATTCTATAATTTGAAGCCCGGTGTACATAAACGCCTTGCATAAATACACCGAAATCAATTCTCTATAAAATATCTACTATAAGAAGATTATGAATGATGATTCCACAAGAAGCCATGTTGGTGTTAAAAAAAAGGTTGTATGCACACACAACCTTCCATGTCAACTGTCAGCTGAAACATAAGTTTAAACGACACGTGTCATGGCCCACTTGTGTCCTGAGACGAAAAAATATCTAGTACTCGATGTATGCTTTAATTGTCGTATAAGAGAGTGGCCGGCACGGATCAATCACCCATTAATTCATTCTACAAGGTAGAAATGTCCTGAAAATGCCTGGTGTTGAACTAAGTGTATGTTTTATTGATTATTTAGACATTGCCATCTTTGTACTTATTATTTTCTTGTACAACCTTTTGCATGTATTAATGAATCAACAACAGAAGAATGTTGTACTATAATGCAAATTACCTCCTTGTATGATTAGCCCAAAAAATACAGCTCCATGGGATTTTATCTAAATGATAATATTGCGACATTTTGTGCTACCATGCTCTCTTCAGATGCGGAGAAATTGGCTCATTTCACGGCAGTCAAACAAAATGAGGGAGAGGAAAACGTCTTTGTATTAAACCATTTCACTTATGTACATCTACTTAATTAAATAGGAATTCTTTGCATTACACAATTAAAACATGCATCCAGTACTTGCACAATTTGTCCAATGTGTGCTTGCCTTTAATATTGAAGTACATGGAGTCCATGCTACTACAATCATGTTGTGTTTCGAGTATGTTTGCTAATGATTTTCTTTTCCACTAGTCGAAGTGGGAGAAAATAAATGAAATGTTGAGTTGCTTGCAAGATATCATCCCGAAATTTTACAAGGTAAGCGATTCGTTATGTCTTTAAGTCTCATATCCATTTTATGCTAGAGATTCCGGTACAAAAAATAAACGGACTTCATTTGTAAGAAAGTGCATGAGGCTGTAAACGTCAACTTCATGGTGCCAGCATGAATATGGTGATGAATGGGTGATTTTGATTAAGAGATTTTATATTAATTGGTCATTTTCTTGTCTTCGAGGAAAGTGTCCATATATATATGTCTTGTCTTCTCTGGTGTGCACCTTGTTTCTCAACCTGTTTGGTATTGATTTTTGTGATTTTATTAGAGGACTGCAGCATTTTAGTAGTTGGTATCACATTCGTGTATAAATGAGCTGTCAAACTTGTTAGCAACAATACCAGACTTGTTTAGAGCACTCTTTTTGTTGTTGTTGATTTATCTTAGAAAGTGCAATTGAATTTATCACCTCTAGTATGCAGGTTGACAATTTAAAGGTTTTCTTTGAATCTCTAATTGACTCTGCCATAAAAGCTGAAAAGAGAATATCATATAACAGGTTTGTTAAGCCATTTCTCTATTTATTTCATTCATGCCTGATTTATGTACTCTTGAAAACATAGTAAAAAGATTCTCTTGACTTTGTGAAGGATGTTGCTTTTGTGGCATGATGCTGGTTCTTTCGTGCTGAAAATGACTAATAAAACAGAAGGTAAAAGGCTTTGATACAAAGTATATTTTGGAGAGGACTGTGGTTTGGTTTATATTTCAAGCTTTCAAAAATTTACTTTGTATCTGAGCTGATTGTAACAGTGGATGAAAATTCATCTTTTATTGTATTTCCATAGTTCCTTATGTAGTGTGTTGGATTTAATAGAAACTTGATATGTTGAGGCAAATGTATTTGTAATATAATGTCTTACTTCAGTTTCCAATATATATGTTGGATTTTGTACTTCTATATTTGTTGAATTATTTGGCTTGGAATTGAATAGTGTATTATTTAATAACTTTTGCGTACTGGTTTCTATATTTTGCAAATGGTATTGGTTCTATACAGGTGTGAGCATTGCTTCATTGATTGGGTAAATATTTTTTTTTGTTTAAAAAACATATCCGCGGCGTGTCTATGTAAGTCGCTATTAATAATTTGGCAGTGTGCTCATTAACGCTGCTTTTAATATATTTACCGCTTTAGCGACACGCATTGTAAGCGTCTAATAGTAGCATCCGGAGCATGCAAGGGAATTTTGGCGACGTGCACATGCCAGCCACTTTTCATGTATTTAGCGTTTTGACAGCATGTATTGTAAGCTGCTAAAAATAGTATCAGTGGCGTACAAAATATGACGTGGTTAGCCTTTTCTTTTAGCGGCTTTGAATTATGCAGCATGCAATGTGTGTCGCCAATAGCTATTTTGCACGCCGCAAAAAGCCTTTTCTGTTGAAACGATCAGAACCATACAATTTAAATACATAATAAAACTTTGTGGTTCATATCGATCAACACTGTGTCTCCATACGTATGGAGACACCACACAAGTATTTCTCGTAAATGATAGACAGAGATTCTCCTAAATTGAATACACCTATATGAAGTCGGTTTTTGGCTACATATTGATGTATTCTCACAATCCATAACAAAACACTCTCTAAACCCTTTTTTTTCTTTCCCGCAAGTATATACTCATTTATACATGTTCACATGTTTCTCATTTGTACCTTCTCACTTGTTTCTCATTTATTTATTTATTTTAGCAAAACATGTTTCTCACTTATTGTACCTTACCTACACTTTGGATAAAATTATTCACAAACCGAGTTGAATTGAGTATCTAAATTTTTTCTTTTTAGTAAGGAGTATCTAATATTTAGGTTTGTGTTTGATAAGCACACGAACATGTATGAGTTTGTTTGTTTAAAAAACGAATAAAAGTTTATGTTTAGACCCTAATCGCATTCGTCTTTTGCTCGAGTTTTAGACGAGCTCATCTTATCCCATACACCTTATGTCGATATTCATCAACTCCCGCGTTTCAAACGCGAAATAATATATGAGTTTAATGACTTCTTGGTTTTTCTTTTTATCTTGTATCAACTAGATCATTGAGGTAATTAAAAACTATAAGTAGATCGATAACGACAATATTGAGGCGATACTAAAATAATGTTAATGATTGATTTAAAGTGTAACGACCCGACCCGGGCTTTACCCAATTATCCGGATCCGAATCGATCGGCCATAATCCGAAACCGAAATTTCAAATCACGAAGCCTACTGCTGGAAAATCATAAAACTAAAATCATAATAGTAAATATAATAATATTAATAATAACCACGTGTCACGATATACAACTGTTGCTAGGATCAATGCCGTCATTATTACTTCATCTTATAACAATCAACATACGTAGTTGACTATTCACCTTCTAGAAAGCCTGGAACCTACTCCCGCTTACGTTCTGTTGTGGAATATCAGGATCATTGCTCTATCTCTCTAGAAACACGTGAGTCCGCACGTCTTCTCTACAGTCTAGTTATGTAGTGGCCAAGCAGTGCTTCTGATACTTTGAATCTTATCTGAGAAACATATCAATTATAGGAGTGAGCACGAATGCCCCGTAAGCAGTGTTTAAGTATCAAGAGGGAACTAAAGAAGCTACTGAGCAAGCGTTCAAAGTTCCTTACTATTAATTTGAAAACTATGATATGCATACCGTAAATATTTGTACCGTTAATAATGCATTGTATGTGTACTGGAAATATATATATAATAGGAAATAAAGAATGCAACTGTAATTAAACTATGCATTGTAAAGATCTGACTGAAAATAAAGCTTGTAGCTTAAATGAAATTAATAATAACTATACCGGAATATTATTATGCTCTAATCAAATATTGTAACTATTACTTTAGTGAAAGTCTGTTAATAATGAAACGGTTCTAATCTGTGTTCCTAGAAGGAACTCTGAAACTGTCTGAGGTTGCAGACCGGATTTCCCGACCGGCTCCGGCATATAAACTGTACTCCTTATTATAGCTCAGGAGCAAGGCCTGATGCCGGGGATTCTCGAGAACTCACTGCACTGAAACTGAAATCTGAATTCTCCCTCTGACCGGGAGTGCGGTGTCTGTCTAGGGAACCATAACATTATTAACTTATTCTTTGAAGCTTACTGTATGTAGATATCTGTGTATAGTGTCTTTTATTCTGAAAATTATGTTAATGCAAAGACACTATCCTCTATGTTAAAACTTTAAAACTTTCTGTTAATACTTTTCTGACCAGAAATATGTTATCTTCTAGGACGCCGACTTTAACTTCTTAAAATTGGATTTACATAAATATTTGTAATACATACTTAAAAAAAAATAGTGTTACTTCAATTTCCATTAGAAACTCCTTTTAAAATAATAAGTATAAATACCGTTCAATCTTTGAACATTTTCTTATCATTTGAAAATATGGTATTTATATGTGTGTGTTCATATACTCGAAAAAGATATATTTGTTTCTCCTTATAACAATTTAAAATACATAAAATAACAATAAATCATTTTCATATTAAAAAATTCATTATAAAACGATTTACAAATGAAAACCAACACGATGTATTATCAAACTTCTAGATTATCTTATTCGTCTAATTATAGGCCACCGGCCCACTAGTGAAGAACCACCGCTACAACGGTGCTGGTTTCACTTTCTGAACCAATTCTGATATAAAAGTGAAATGCTCAGTTGATTAAATAACATATTTCATGTTATAAACATGTAATGATAGTTTAAAATGAATTGAAACAACTGAAATGCTTAAAACATGATTTATCAAAATACTCTTGATACTAAATTCCTTACCTCGAATCCAAGCTGTTAACCCGTTATGAAATCTCGATAATATGCATTCCCTTCTAATGAGACAAACATTGTTCTTTTAAATCATGAAGAATAGAATTGAGTTGACAATCCCATTGATACCCATTTCTCTTCTTACATTTGCAAAAGAAACCCAACATGGTATCGGCCCTTATTTATGTGTATATGTTTATTCTTTCTTCATGCGGCCATTGTATGCATGTATGTGTATATTAAGAGCCTTTTCACTAAATTTATGCTAAGGTGTTGCTCAACTTGCAAATTTAATCCACTGTCCATCTCCACATTTCCTTCTTCGAACCTTTTTGACTTCTTATGCTATGTAACCCCTATGAATTAAAGATAGACTTTACTTCTTCTTTTCCTAATTGTAACTCTTTGATAATAAGAATTAGTCATTACTCCATCACTAACTCTTAAATTAATTAACTTAAATGAATATTTTCATACTTAATATATCATCTTCTAATCAAAAACCGATATACGTTTAAAATTGGGTCGGGGTATTACATAAAGTTAGCGTTCTTGAGTAATATAACAATGAAGTTGTTAAAAGTAAGAATAAGCCCAACCACCCCCACTTCATATGATATAGACAATTAAAGAAACGATAGCAGGTTGAGCTTTAACCTAGAGAGTAGTGAGAGATGTAAATTGATGATTATGTTTCATTGATTTAATTTGCAAGATATATAATGTATATTAAAAGAATCGTTTGTACAACAATAAAAGCAATGATGAGTTTTTTCTCGGTATCTCCATATCGTGTGATGACGAAATTTCACACTTTTAAACATCTGTGTATGTAAATGCTTTTAGTGTATTACTACTAACATAACGCTGATTTACAACATGACACAATCTGATTTCGATCCATTGATTATGATGCACGACAGTGATGATCAATGGTGTGTATATATTTCAGCGTTTGTGATTCGTTGTGTCTAAGTGGTCGTATCAATAACATTACCTATATTTTTAAGTGTACATTTGAAAACACGGATGTTTATAAGTATAAATAATGTTTCTTTACAATTTAGAGAAAAACTAGGTTTACTACTAAAAGAAAAAAACTAAAAACAATCGAAATGCTAGTGGCACAATCAATTAATAGCAGGTGATATAACTTTTAATTTTATACCACTGTATCATCGTGAGTCTACATATAAATGTAAAATCAGATTACGTATCTCGTATGACGAAATGGTTTTATCGATAACATTATTCAAAACACTCATGTCGAGGGAAACCATTGTACATCTCTTTTTTTTTTTTTGGATTTCAAAGCATCACCCGTCCTTAGAAGTCGTTACACCCGTGAACATCTTTTGTTGACCTCTTTTATTATTATTATTATTATTTTTTTTTTCCCGAGACGAAAGACACACACGCACCCATCCTAAACTATGCCCCAAACGGGGTTCGAACCTGGACCTCTCCACTGGAAGCCATGTTAGACCCTAGTGGTTGACCTCTCTCTCCTCTCTTATTACAATCTTTACGGGCTATTATTCGAACGACAACTAATCCACTCGTTGTTCCATACATGTCGGTGCATCAAATCATTTTTATACACTGCTACAAAATATATTTATTAAGACACTAAATTTAGGGCATTTATTTGGAAACGCCCTTTTAGAAATGTAATGGGGCGTTCAACATTTTTGAGGCAGTGTTTGCTACCGTATATGTGTTGTTTTTTTTTTTTTTAGTTTATAAATTTGGGTTAAAAGGCGTTCGTAAAACCAAAAAATTAAAGCCGAAAAAAAAGTGGCAAAGCGGGTGAAATCCCCGCCTCTCATATTTCACTAATTTTTCATTCCAGTCAATTAACCCGCCTTGACACAAGGAGTTAGGGCTCCAACCCCGCGGGGGAGGATCTGCTCCGGTACATATATCATACTCCAGAAATGTGGAGCTGCCACCTGGATCACTTATCATCTCAGCCACTAAATTTTTTTTTGGGGAAAGGGGCCACAAGGACAAAAAAATTAATAAATGGGTCTGGAAGGACAAAAGTAACCTTTTCATGATTATAAATGATAAAAATCACAATTGTTACTTTAAAATTGTTACTTCACGTGTTAATGTTACTTTGTGTTTCACAATTGTTACTTCATATTTACTCTATTCCACATTTGTTACTTCATATTTGTTACTTCATAATTGTTACTTTTGTCCTTATTAAATTACAGTTTCCTTCTATTCCGATTTTTGATAATTTTGTCCTTTTGGACAAAAATCTATTTTTTTTTTCTATCAACCACACCAAACGACATCGTAAGTGTCCTGTATCAATTTAAAAAAAAATTCTCTGCACAAAAATTGACGATAGGTAAAAAATTATTTTGGTCTCTTTATTTCCAGAAAAAATAAAATAAAAAATTGGTTGATAATACATACTACTAATTTTACTTAACACATTTTTTTCTCTATTAATTAATAATGGTAGGTTCTATATCAATTATGTATGGGCACTACCTATTTAATTCTGATGCCACGATCATTTCAGACATAAAAAATTACTTCGAACATAACGATTTTTTTTTGGTATGAAAATAACGTGATTGCCACTAATATTAATTTTTAAAATTAGCAAAATAACAGTGACGGTGACGTTATAGAAGTGTCACTGGTGAGTAATGTCAATGTCGCTAATGATACTTTTATAAAATAATGTCGTTGACGCTGACGTCCTTAATGTTGTGTCAGATGTTAAAAAAAATACATGTGTGGTGGCGGAAGTAAAAAAAATGTGTTTCCAAAAGTATTCCTTGGTGGAGTTGTTATGACGGATCAATCAAGAAGTGATGGTGATTGTGATTAAAGATAAAAGAATAACAAGTAAACAAACAAACAAGAAGAACATAGATTTAACGTGGTTTACGGCAATGTGCCGACTACTCCACGGACAAACGAGAATATTTTATTATCACCAGAAAGTTACATGATGTTACAATTAATACAGACGGTATTTATAGCCTTAGGAATTCAACCCTAACCGACTAAACAACCAACCCAGTAAATGACTAAAATACCCAGAAGTAACTCCACCGAATTAGGAAACCATGCAGACAGGTTTCTTAAGTCTGATGTGAACCAGCAGACTTCACTCTGCTGATACCCTGTACCAGCAGACTCAGCTTCAGCAGACTGATCAACTCTGCTGCTGCCCTAAACGAACACCAAATTCAGCAGATATGCTTCATGCTTTGCTGACCACCACAACTTCCACAGACTCTGCTGAATGCCACACTCAGCAGACCAGACTCAGTAGCATAGTTTAAGTCACCATTACAAATCTCCACATTGACTTCAACTTTATGCAAACTGACCAGATGCACAACCAAGTGCCAGATTCCTCTTTGTCTTCAGATTTGAATATCTCAGCAGACCCCCATCATCAGTTGAGTATCCCCAGATACAGATTCAACAACATTGGATATTTAGCAAGTCCAGACACAACTGAAACTTGCCCCTTGGAACTTGTTTAGTGAACATATCAGCATGATTGACATCAGTGCTGATCTTATCCACTTTAACCCTTCTCTCATTTCTCAGAAAATGAAACCTAACATCAATGTGCTTGGTTCTCTCATGATGAACATGATCCTTAGCCAAACATATTGCACTGAGATTGTCACAATACACCCTGGCTTGATCTTGATGCAGACTCAGATCATTGACTAACCCTTTTAACCAAATTGCTTCCTTTGTTGCTTCTGTCAGTGCCATGTATTCTACGCTTCAGTAGTAGATAATGTCATTGTACCCTGTAAAGTTGCCTTCCAACTTACCACAGAACCACCCAAAGTAAACACATACCCAGTCATAGATCTCCTGCTGTCCACATCAGCAGCATAATCAGAATCACAGTACCCTATAACAAAACACTGAGTACCGCTAAGGTACCTGAATATCTGATGAGTCCAATATCTGATGTACCGCTAAGGTACCTGAATATCCTCTTTACTGCTTTCTAGTGTTCCTTTCCAGGTTGAGCCATAAACTTGCTGACAACACTAACTGGCTGAGCTAAATCAGGCCTAGTACAGACCATGGCATACATTAGACTGCCCACTGCACTAGCATATGGAACTCTTGACATGTATTATTCCTCTTCAGCTGACAGTGGAGCAAACACAACAGACATATGTAGATTTGGTAAAATAGGAGTATCTGTAGGTTTGGCTGCTGACATGCCAAACTTGGATAATATCTTTTCAATATACCCCTGTTGAGACAAGAACAGCTTCCCCTGCTTCCTATCTCTATAGATCTCCATCCCCAAAATTTTCTTTGCATTCCCCAAATCTTTCATCTTAAATTGAGCATTGAGCAGATTCTTTAGATCTTGAATGCTAGACTTGTTTGCAGCAGCTATCAGCATATCATCTACATACAAACACCAGATAAATGATTGATCCATTCTTCAACTTGTTGTGATACACACAGCAATCATATAGACTCCTGCTATAACCCTGCTGAATCATATAACTGTCAAACTTTTTATACCACTGTCTTGGGGCCTGCTTAAGTCCATTCAAGGACTTCTTCAACTTGCAAACATATCCTTCTTTGCCAGGAACTTGGAAACCCTATGGCTGAGTCATATAAATTTCCTTATCTACATCTCCATGTAGAAAGGATGTCTTCTCACCTAATTGCTCAAGTTCAAGATTCTGATGTGCCACTATTGCTAAAAGCACCCTGATGGAAGTATGTCTGACCACTGGGGAAAATATCTCTTCATAGTCTACCCCCTCTTTCTGAATCTGATATCCTCAGCAGATGTCATTCCTTCCATTTTCTTGAATATCCATTTGCAGCTGACCACCCTTCTATCATGTGGTTGTTTGACCAAATCCCAAGTCTCATTCTTCTTAAGTGACTCTATTTCTTCTCCCATGGAAGCAAGCCATTGGGATGCCTCAGAACATGTCGCAGCTTCCTTATAAGTGGTAGGTTCAGACCATCCACTTCTTCAGCTACATGTAGTGCATATCCCACCATATCCTCCTCAAACCCATATCTTCTTGGAGGTCTGATATTGGTCCTCCTAGATCTGATGAGAGCTATACCTTGCTGACCAATATCAGCTGCTTGAGTCTCTCACGACCCTTGTTCAAATAGACCGCTTGATCTGTGCGGATCTCGCTAATCGCTGATTGCTTCCTGCTTGAGTCTTTTGATTCAATAGACTTTACTTGAAGCTTCACCTGTTTGTCAACTTTCTCAGTCTCAGATCAAATTTCAGATTCAGATGTGGCTCTCACAGATGAGTTAAGCATATAGTTTTCATCAAAGACTACACTCCTGCTGAGTATAACCCTATTTTCAGCCGATGACCAAATTCTATACCCCTTAACTCCATCTCCATATCTAACAAACACACCCTTCTTGGCCCTAGACTCTAATTTACCCTCACTGACATGGTAGTAGATAGTGCTTCCAAAAACCCTAAGTCCAGAGTAGTCTGCTGACTTCCCTAACCAAACTTCAAGTGGTGTTTTAAGTTTGATCCCAGTGTGAGGCCCCTATTGATTAAGTAGCAAGCTGTATTAACAGCCTCCCCCAAAATCTCCTTGTTAGACCTGAATTAGAGAGCATGCACCTTGCCCTCTCCAGAAGATTTTGATTCATTCTTTCTGCAACACCGTTCTGCTGTGGAGTATCTCTAACAGTATGGTGCCTAGCAATGTTCATTCTTGCAAAATTCATCAAACTCAGACCAACAGAATTCTAGTCCATTATCAGTTCTAAGTCTTTTGATCTTCTTCCCTGTCTGATTTTCAACCAAAGCCTTTCACTGCCTGAAGTTCTTCAATGCTTCACTCTTGTGCTTCATCATAATTACCCAAACCATCATAGGATAATCATCTATAAAAGACACAAAATACCTGTGACCACCCAGTGACTTCACCCTTGAAGGTCCCCAACAATCAGAATGGACATAATCAAGTGTCCCTTTTGTGATGTGGATTACTTTTGGGAACTTGCTCCTATGTAGCTTCCCAAACACACAGTTTTCACTAAATTCCAGCTCCTTGACCTTATGTCCCCCAAGTAGATCAGACTTAGACAGAATTTGCATCCCTCTTTCACCCATATGACCCAATCTCATATGCCACAACTTGGTCAATTGTGGTCAGTGAACCTCTCGATGATACAACAAAGAAGATAACTCGATCTGATGACCACTTGTAGTATGTATAATGTCCCCTGCCTGATACCCTTCAGAATCCTACTTGAACCTTTATAGACATTCACCACTCCACCTTCACCCCTGAACTTGAACCCTTTGGTTTCCAGTAGACTAAGTGATATCAAATTATTGGTCATTTGTGGAACATGCCTAACGTCATTCAATGTGCAAAATTTACCATCATGTGTCCTACGTTGGATTGATCCAATCCGAACTATTTTGCAGACCTTGCTGTTGGCCATAGCAGTATGACCTCCATCAACCTGCTGATAAGTTAAAAACCACTCCCTGTTTGGACACACATGATAGGATGCCCCAGTGTCCAGAATCCACACATCTCTGTGCCCTACTGACTCTGAAACTGCTAAGGCCAGATCTTCTTCAGAGTTGGTGTCTTGTTTAGCCATAGTAGTTGTACCCTGTTGAGTACCCTACTACTTCTTCCTTTTTGGATATTCATTTTTCCAATGTCCCTACTCCTTGCAGTAATTACAGATATCCTTAGCTTTTGGACCCTTGGAATTCTTCTTGAATTTCTTCTTCTTTCCAGAATGATCGCCCCCTGCTGACTCCACTGGCCACCAACCCAGCAGACTGACTATCTGTCCCAGATCCAGATGCCTTATGGCGTAACTCTCGAGCATGGAGTGATGACCTTACATCCTCCAATGATACTGAGTCATTCATAACAATAAAAGACTGCATAAAGTTCTCATATGATGCTGGCAATGACACGAGTAGAATCAATGCAGCATCCTCGTCTTCAATCTTCATATCAATATTCCTTAAATCAAGCAATACTGTGTTCAGCTGGTCTAGATGATCCCTCAGCTGAGTACCCTCATTCATCCTTAAACTAAACAGACGTTGTTTCAACAACAACTTGTTGGTTAAGGACTTAGTCATATACAGACTCTCAAGTTTGGCCACAACTTCTCAGCAGTGTCCTCCTCAGCAACCTCTGTATCTGACAAACACAACATAATTGTTGAATGTGCTTTCTCCTCCAGACTGGCTCTCTCAGCAGCACTTCCTTCTGTTGATTTAGACAAGGGACCCCATAATCCCTGCTGCTTCAACAAAGCACGTATCTTGATCTGCCATAGACTAAAGTTGTTTCTCCCTGTAAACTTGTCAATCTTAACATTTAAAGCAGACGTCTTTCTCACAAAAAAGCTTGTGTAGATCCCAAATCCTAGCGTCAATTATGACCTTGATGCCAATCTACCTTGCTTAAAACAGATAAACAGATTTCTTGATGAACCTAGACGCTCTGATACCAGTTTGTTATGACGGATCGATCATGAAGTGATGGTGATTGTGAGTAAAGATAAAAGAATAACAAGTAAACAAACACAGAAACAAGAAGAACACAGATTTAATGTGGTTTCCGGCAATGTGCCGACTACTCCACGGACAAACGAGGATATTTTATTATCACCAGAAAGTTACATGATGTTACAATTAATACAGACGGTATTTATAGCCTTGGGAATCCAACCCTAACCGACTAAACAGCCAACCCAGTAAATGACTGAAATACCCCAAAAGTAACTCCACCGAATTAGGATACCATGTAGACTTGTTCCTTAAGTCTGTTGTGAACCAGCAGAATTTACTCTGCTAATACCCTGTACCAGCACACTTAGCTTCAGCAGACCGATCAACTCTGCTGCTGCCCCAAACGAATACCAGCAGATGTTTCATGCTCTGCTGACCACTACAACTTCCACAGACTCTGCTGAATGCCACACTCATCAGACCAGACCCAGTAGCATAGTTTAAGTCACTATTATAGGAGTAATTATATAGACAACCAATTCGTCACGACGAGTGAAACAACCTAATCGTCCACCATTGGTTAAGATGAGTCTAGATAATGATGCATGAAGACGCAACCTAATCAATTGTGTATGATGATTAGCTTGTGTCAATTTATTGTGACCGTATCATGCTCTTCCGTGGTGTAACTAGAACCTGCCCGTGTCAATTTTTTATATATATATATATATATATTTTTAATGATATAGGACACTTACGGTGTGGTTTGGTGTGGTTGATAGGAAAAAAAAGAATAATTAGTGGGTGAGATGATAAGTGATCCAAGGAAATACTTGTGTGGAGAGATGATTTTGAGGTTTGTATTGAACCACACGGTGTCTCCATCCCGTGATCCAGGGCACCGTAAAGATTACCCCGCCTCCATTTCCACACCTTTCCTCCGGCTAAATTACAAGTTTGGTCCTCTAACTAGACACGTTTTTCGATTTTGGTCTTGGTTTTTCTCCGGCGACAATTTTAGTCCTGTAAGTGGTCTTTTTTTGCAAAAATAGTCTGAGCGCCGGAAAGACCACTTACGAGACTAAAATTGGTCTTTTCAGCGACAATTTTAGTCCTGTAAGTGGTCTTTCCGGCGTTCAGGACTATTTTTGCAAAAAAAAAGACCACTTACAGGACTAAAATTGTCGCCGGAGAAAAACCAGGACCAAAATAAAAAAAGGTGTCTAGTTAGAGGACCAAAATTGTAATTTAGCCCCTTTCCTCCTCCGCCTCCATCTTCCCCTTTCTCCACCGCATCTATCTTCCATTCTAGGCGCGATGGGCGTATCTATGTAGAGCGTTGCGGGTGCGGCCGACCCCTAAAATAAAAATATTATACAACCAGTTGAGATTTTTTTATTATAAATATATATATATATATATATATATATATATATATATATATATATATATATGTGTGTGTGTGTGTGTGTGTGTGTGTGTGTGTGTAATTGACTTCCTATTTTTATTTATTGTCCCTTAATTAAATGTATAAAATTGAATATCCAAATATATATATATATATATATATATATATATATATATATATATATATATATATATATATATATATATATATATATATATATGTGTGTGTGTGTGTGTAATTGACTTCCTATTTTTATTTATTGTCCCTTAATTAAATGTATAAAATTGAATATCCAAATATATGTGTGATACGAAAAAAAATTGACAAAAATCCGACTCCCATGTCAATAATCCTGCAGCCGCCCCTGCTCGGCGCGTCCATCGATCTTCAACCTCTATCTTTCAGAAAATCGGATCCTTGTTCTTCCACATCTATCTTGCGCACCATCCCTCTTCTAGCGGGCCAAGATCCTCTCAAGTAACTTAAAGGTAAAGTTAGTGTTTTTACATATAATGAACTAAACTACGTAGTTTTGGAAAAAGTTAATCAATGGATAGATGTTTTACACTTTAAGGGTGTGTGGCTTTGGATCATGCATACTTGAGAGAATATTTCCTCAAGTTACTTGAGAGGATCCTATCCCTCTTCTAGCAAACAGCTGTTCGACATTCATACAGGTCCGCGATTTTATTTATTTTTTGCAATTTCTATTAAGAAATTCTTGTAGCGATTGTAGCGTATTTCTGTTATTTTGTTTTAAGTATTAGCCTGATATCTCTAGTTCTTGCCGTGTATAAACTTCCCAGATCCTCATTCTGCATTTGTGTGTTTTATTTTATTTTTTAACAGACTTCATATGCAGCTGATACTATTCAAACAAGTATCTCACATTGATTATTTCTTACATATGAAATCGTATTGCTTTGTATGAAATGAGCAGAACTTAGGGCCCTTTACAACAATTTGAACAATGGGCTTTTGTACTTTTCGTTGCCAAATTATGTGTATGAACATAAATTACATCTAAATGACAAAAATAAATTAATAAATAGGTACAAACATTAGTTATATGGTTATGGCCTAATAGGTCCTAATTACATCAATTTGCAGATTTTGCAATAAATGCTGAAATTTCATATTTGTTATATACTTTAAGTACTGGATATCTCATCGTCATTCTCCTTATATGTTGTGCTAAAAGTTTCCGTTCTGTTCACTTGTTGTAAGGCGGATCTACACTTGAGTAAAGGGGGTCCGCGGACCCCGTTAAAACAAAAATACTCTATATTTTACCTATAAAAAAATATTTCGGACCCTGTGAAAAAATATATTTACGGACCCTGCTGGATAAAATTTCTGGATCCGCCAACTGCACGATAGATGTTAGTTCAGAATCTGTGTTGGTTGTCCAATCTTGGTGACTAGCCTGTTTTGGTCTTGCCTTGCTCATCTAATTATATTTAGTTTACTCCATTTAACAGACAACATCCTAAAATGACAGACCTTGCAACCAATATCGTTCTTCTCAAACATAAATTACTCTTAATTATTAGTTATTTTTCTTTATCATCCATCTCTTAACTAATAGTTTTTTTTTTCTTCATTAAAAACAGATATGTTACTCATGAACAAGTTGGGCATGTGCTTCTGAACTATGGGTTGAATTTCTGAATTTATACGTTTATGACGATTCCTTCGTATAAAAGGTATTATTTTATTTTTCTATGATATAAAACTTGTTTTATTCCTTTCTTTTTAATTTTATTTATCCTTATTTAGATTTTTATTCTATATGTACTTACTATCTATGCGGCAGGGGCCATTAACCGAACCATCACTTCATTCCAAATGGAGTGATCGACCGGGTGAAAATCTCCCGGTAGGTGGCTCCAAACCTGGGTAAGAATGTTTGGTAAAAGAAAATAAAATATGCGGTCACAATGTACTCAAAGGCGGAGTCAGGAATTTTTCTTTGGTTGGGCTGAGGATTTTTTATTTTTTTAATGTTACTTATATAGCATAATATTATTTTTTTTCATACACAAGTCTGCAGGCTAAATTACAATTTTAGTCCTCTAACTGGACATGTTTTGCAATTTTGGTCCTGGTTTTTCTCCGACGACAATTTTAGTCCTGTAGGTGGTCTTTTTTTGAAAAAATAGTCCTGAACGCCGAAAGACCACTTACAGGAGACCACTTACATGACTAAAATTGTCGCCGAAAAGACCACTTACAGGACTAAAATTGGTCTTTTCCGGTGACAATTTTAGTCCTGTAAGTGGTCTTTTCGGCGACAATTTTAGTCATGTAAGTGGTCTTTCCGGTGTTCAGGACTATTTTTACAAAAAAAAGACCACTTACAGGACTAAAATTGTCACCGGAGAAAAACCAGGACCAAAATTGCAAAACGTGTCCAGTTAGAGGACTAAAATTGCAATTTAGCCCAAGTCTGCAACACTCCTCACTCTTGAACTATGCGACTTTTGTTAGTTAGACTTCCTCTGGATAACATAATTCAAGAGTCTCGCTTTATCCTATCACTGATAACTCCCCGGCTTGCCGGAATCGGCACGATGTTCCTGGGTGCCTAAGCACAAACAAGCTTTCCCCTCACTGTTTTTAAGACGGTTCATTGGTGCTTATTGGTTATTTGTGTTGCAGTTTCTCCCGGTAGTTTCTATGCTTCCTTTCGGTTATAGTGCGCAGCCATTGAATTCGAGACTCCAGTATAGCATCATCCATTTGTCTTCTCTAACTTTTCCCTCTTGCTTAGTGAAGAACCAATGGAAGAACCAGATACGATACTGATGAACTTATTTTCTCAGAAGGAAGAAAAAGTAACGAAGATGATTCAATCGATTTCGATGACGGGCTTTAATTATGTTCCTATTCATGAAAAAGAAATAGACATATCAAAGCACATGATATTGAGATATATAATGTTAATTATCTACCTTCTTATTAGCTTAAATTTTAGTAGAAATTATAGTTCAACAGGGTATCAAAGCAGAAGGTCTTGAGTTCAAACCCTGGTTCCGGTCGTTGGGCCTCTCTCCCCTCATATAGGCCACACTTGAGGGGACGCTAATACCAGAGCAAAATCTCAAAATTACCCTCCATCCCATTTCTCTCACCACTGGACGCTTTTCTTGCTGCATTTAATTTGTAGCTGGGTCCCACAAAAGAAACGGAGTCCGCTTCCTTCTTTTATTTTAGACGTCATAGTAGTTTGCTTATTTCTTGATTTTTTTTATTTTTTTTTTGTGGTAACAATAGAAATAGAACATTAATATTTACTTGGTTTTGTCTTTTTTTTTTTTTTTTTTTTTTTTCCATCAATTTTTTTAAAGTTTTTATCTAACTTTTTTTTTAAAGTTTTTTTTTTCTAACATTATTTGTTCGCTTAAGATACAACTCCCTCCTTCAAAAAATAAAAAAATAAAAAACAACTCCCACACCCCCTCGTTCCCCTCCATTTATTTTACCCATTTTTTGAATAAATATATTTCAATGGTTTTTTTTTCTTGAAAAATAAGTACATTTCAATTGTTAATTTTGATAGCTTAGTGATGATTTTTTTAATAAGGGTGTCGCAAGAATTTATCTTTTTTTGCCACCAATTTATTTTTTTGCCATGCCATAATGTATTATTCCTTATTATTTGATGCAATAATTGAAACAAATTAATTTTCAAATCGGATAAAAAAAATGATAGTAAGTTTAAGATACACAGTCATATGTAGATTATTTTTAGAAGTTATACTAAACAAATTGTTTTCATTATGTCACATATTACATTTGGTATATATCTATATATGTGTGTGTATGTATATATATAAACTTTTGTGTATTACTCGACATCCTACAATAAAAGTACCAGTTTCTTTTATTTTCCTCTTATACAAAGAAAATATAAGTTAATAACAAAAATTCATTATCAAATGTATTTGATTGCATTGTTATAAAGGAAAATGACTAGTATAAGAATTTCATTTAGTATATTTAATGAACCACCGCAGCTTATGTTGTACTTTAAATATGACATAGTAAAATGACAAAATATATGAAGACGAAAAACAAAAATCCAAAAAAAACATTTTATGGTGTAACGATTGTATAAGGTTGTATTAAGTTGCATGCACTATAGTCATTTATTTTTATTCTTTTTCATATAATACACTTCTATCGTGTATAATAGTTTAGAAATAAACGTTTGTTTTTATCAAAAAAAGAACAAAAAAGTTTGTAATGTTGTCATTTGATACAACGTTTATACAATCGTTGTATTGGAAAAAAATTCTTGTGACACTCCTATTAAAAAAATCATCACTAAGCTATCAAAATTCACAATTGAAATATACATTTTTTTTAAAAAGAAAAAGAAAATTGAAATATACTTATACAAGAAATGGGTAAAAAAACGAAGGGGAACGGCAGGATGGGAGTTGTATCTTCAACGAACAAATAAAGTTAGAAAAAAAAAATGATGGAACAAAACACAAAAATTTAGACAAAAACAAACAAATAGTTTTGCAGAATATTAATGTTCTATCATTATAAAAACAAATAAAAAAAAGGTTAAAGGTTGTGAATGACAGTTTTAATCTAAAATGGTTGAGAAGGACAGTTACTACATGTGAGACTACATTTTTATACATATGTTACTATATTTTGTCATTCTTAACCATTTTGTATCTTATCTTGTCCTTCTGGCCTCTAAAAAAAATAAACAAACTACTACTCCCTCTGGTTTTTTTTATCTAGTCACATTTCAGAATTTTCTATTTTTTTTATGTCATTTTACCTTCTCAATGCATTATTTATTATTTTTTCCACATTTAGCAACAAAGTATTTACATCTCCTGTTAAAGTGTCCCACATTGGGAATTTGTGGTTGTTTTACCTACGATATTAAGAGATGGACTTCCCTCACCTCACAACCTTGGTTTTGGGGATGAGGCCCCTCCTCTTATATGAGTTTGGGCCTATTTTTCCACATGGTATCGGAGTCACCTTTTATTGTGCAAGTGTTGGGCCTATTTGTTGGCCTTGTGTGCCCGGCCCACACTTGAGAGGGCGTGTTAAAGTGTCCACATTGAGAACTTGTGGTTGTTTCACCCATCATATTAAGAGATGGACTTCCCTCTTATATGAGCTTGGGCCTAGATTTCTACATCTCCAATAAAAAAAATAGATTTTTGTCAAGAAGGACATATTTAGTTATAAATCCGGATGCAAGGAAACTTAATATTTATAAGGACAAATGGTCTTATTATTGTCTAAATTACCCTTTCTTTAATAAACCTTGGCCAATATTTTTTCCTTTTATTTTGCATCGCCAGTTGTCAGTTTTTTTATTTATTGATTTTAGCCACAATGTGTAACTGTAAAAACAATTTATCCGTCATATATGTGAGGCGTTATTTTGATCCAAAATTATACCAAATCTGATGCTAATCAATGCCTAGAAACAACTTCACAATCCTAAATATCATGTTTTTATGACAATCGACTTCTCTCTTCTTCTTCTTCTTTTTTTCTTCATTCATAGCCAATTGTGATACATAATATCATACAAAAAATAGAAATTATGTATAACAGTAACACGTGAAGTAACAATACAATAAGAATGATAATTTCCAACATATAGTAAAAATTACGAGTGAAGTAACAGTAACACGTATAGTAAAAATTACGAGTGATTTAATAGTAACACGTATAGTAACAATGCAATAAGAATGATCATTTCCAACATACAGTAACAATTACGAGTTACTACTTCTTTATATATTGGTTGCAACTACTTTTTTTTTTGTATATGTTACTACATTTTTTTTCTAGTGTTACTACATTTTTAACGTGTAAATACATTTTTTATTGTAACAATATTTTATTGATTGTTATTATTTCTTTATATGTTACTACATTTTTATTTGGCGTGAGTATACTTTTAATGTGTGATTACATTTTTTGATGTGACTACATCTTTTTTATCATTAAATTTTTTTTAATTCAAATAGGCTTTATGACTCAAAAGGGTGAGAAGAGGAAAAGAACATAACCACTCCAGCCTGCATGCATTTCTTTTTTTTAATTTTTTTTTTTTATTCTTTTTCGTATTTAACATTGTGGATTTAGTTGTTTAGTAAAAAAAAAAAATTAGTGGTGGAAAAAAATTCACCGGCGTAATTTCCTAGTAGGTACTGCTTTATCACAATATGCAAAAAAAAAAAAAAAAAAAAAAAAAAAAAAAAATTCCAGTTGAAGATTCTCCCGTACCACATTTATTGGGGAAAACGTTAGTTCTCAATTTAAGGAGATACTACAAATTGCACAAAAAAATTAAAAAAGAAAAAACAATTTATGGGTATTTCGGTCCATCTATTATAATTTTGTCCTTTTTAATCACCTAAAATACAAGATGTCCTTTGATCCCTATTTCTGACATTTGATGTCCTTCTGGCCCCTTCCCCCTAAAAAAAATACATTTTCAATACTAAAAACTGCTTTACCAACAAAGTATTTACATCTCCAATAAAAAATACATTTTCAATACTATATTTTAGACATATTAACTATTTTCTTAATCTATATAATTCTTCTTTCTGCAACATATAAATAAAAACGGAAGGAGTATTACATGTTAAAAAAACCGATGACGTCTAAATAAAGGAAGTGGACTCTTTTTCTTTGGTGGGACCCAACTATATATTTAATACAGTGTGCAAAACGTCCGGTGGTAAGAGAAATAGAATGGAGGGTAATTTTGGTATCAGCTCTGGTATTAGCGTGATAGCTTTGGCAATAGCGATACCCTAATGTTAATAATCTACCTTCCTATCAACTTCTCCTTTGTAAGCGTGAAAAGCAGCAGGTGGTGGAAAGAAGGGTTATGACGAGACCTGTCCAAATGGTGCAACCGGACCGGAACGGAACCCGAACTGGCGGTTTTGGTTTTGGCCGGTTGCCAAACCGGCAGTTAGAGTGAACCGGCGGTTGAACAAACCGGCGGTTGGAGGATTAAAACCGGCGGTTTCCGGTTCGCCACGGTTCACACGGTTCAGGCCACGGTTTTATTTTATTTTTTTATTTTTTACATTTTCATATAATACTTATTATTTTCACTACAATAACAAATTATTATTCTTTTCACTTTAATTACTAAAGCGAATGTAATATATATTTTTTTAAATAGTTTTTTATTCGGTTTTAAATATAATATTAATATTGTGTTATTTTATTTATATGTAAATTATTTTATTTTTAAAAATGATGTTATTTTTTCAACGCTTGTATTGGAAATTCGGCTGCCTACGTATCTTTTATATGTAATCATGTTGGAGGCACGACACATATAAAAAAAATCAAAGCGAGCGTAGTTTTTTTTTTTTTAGTCTTTTATAGTTTTTTTGATAGGTTATTATAGTTTTCTTTCTTATTGTTTTTTTTTTTTAGTCTTTTTTTTTATAGGTTTTTTTAGTCGGTTTTAACTATACGTTGATTAAAAATGTTGTTTTATTAAATATTATGTGAGATATATTGTGTTGTTTTTCTTATATTTAAGGTAATTCGGTTGCCTACGTATCTTTTATATGTAATCGTGTCGGAGGCACGATACATATAAAAAAATCAAAGCGAACGTAATTCTTATTGGTTTTTTTAGGTTTTTTATAGTTTGTTTGATAGGTTATTATAGTTTTTTTTTTATTATTGTTGTTTTTTTAAGTCTTTTATAGTTTTTTCTATAGGTCTTTTTAGTCGGTTTTAAGTATACGTTGATTAAAAATACTGTTTTATTAAATATTACGTGAGATATATTGTGTTGGTTTTCTTATATGTAAATTGTGTTATTTTTTCAACGCTTGTACCGGTAATTCGGTTGGCTACGTATCTTTTATATGTAACCGTGTCGGAGGCACGATACATATAAAAAAAAAAAATCAAAGCGAACGTAGTTCTTTTTTTTTTAGTCTTTTATCTTATTGTTTTTTTTTTAGTCTTTTATAGTTTTTTCTTACATTTTTATAGTATTTTATAGTTTCTTTTAGTTTTTTTTTTATTTATAGTTTTGTGTTGTGTTGTTATGGTTTTTTTTATAGGTTTTATTGTTTTTGGTATTCTTTTATAGTCATCTTATATGTTTTTATAGTATTTAAAGGTTTTTTAATGTTTGTTTTATTGTAGTCTTTTATAGTATATATATATCATATGTGTGTTTGTATTTTATAGTTTCATACAATTTTTTAGGTTTGTATATGGTTTTTTTGGGTGGTTTTTTTTTATTATAGTTTTCTATATTTTTTTTTTTTTTTTATAGTGTTGTTATGGTTTTTTTTTATAGGATTTTATTGTTTTTTGTATTCTATATAGTATTTTTTTTTTTTTTAAGTCTTTTATAGTATTCTTATGTGTATGTATTTTATAGTTTCATATAATTTTTTAGGTTTGTATATAGTTTTTATGGTTTTTTTAATAGTTTTCTATAGTTTTTTTAATTTTATTTTATAGTTTTTAGTAGTAGGTTTTGATAGTTATTTTTAATAGGTTTTTATAGTTTCTATCGGGGTTTTTATAAGGTTTTTTTTGTAGTCTTTAGTCTTTTATCGGGTTTTTTTTATTTATAGTTTATAAGTAAGATATAAATTACGTACCTTTAATCGATGTCGGTATTTCGAGCGCTTGTTCCTCCTGGAGTTTCAGTGTCACCGCCTTCGAACTGTGACTCCTCATCTTCTGACTCAATGTCTTGCACCCTCTTCTCGGCTCGTACCCAAACTTGACAACACATTTGCTTCTCTAAAATGGTGGTATGAAGCAAACATCTTTTATTGGTAAGCACATATCCTGCCCAAAGTATCATGTAACCCAGTATTGGTCTCTTCCCTTTGAACACTTCATATGGAGTGGATTCAACTGTCTTTGATGGAACTCGGTTCAGTGTATAGGATGCGGTTTCTAGAGCATACCCCGAAAACGATTTTGGAAGAACTGCGTAGCTAATCATGGAGCGCACCATGTCCAACAGGGTGCAGTTTCTCCTCTCAGACACGCCATTCATTTGTGGCGTCCCGGGAGGGGTCCATTCAGGTAGAATCCCATTCTCCATTAAGTAGTCTTGAAACTCTCCATCTAGGTATTCTCCACGTCGATCGGATCGAAGTGTTTTGATTTCTTTACCTAGTTGTTTCTCAACTTCACTTCTGAATTCTTTGAACTTTTCAAAAGCTTCAGACTTATACTTTATTAAGTATATATAACCATAGCATGAATGGTCTGTGGTGGATTTTTGTAAACGAAACAAAAAGACAAGTAATAAAAATCCGGTTAGTCGCTCCAAGTGCAAAGCTTGTAGTAAAGCGGTTATGCCGGGTCGATCCCACGAGGAACGTGAGGTTGAATGCGTTTTTAAGTTTAGGCTAAAAGTGTCACAAAACTAATAATTTTAGGTTTATCAAATAATGGGGAGAAAAGGCAGACGAACAAGGATCCACAATTCAAGATAACCACAAAGGCTCTTAATTTCCTACGCATGCAAATCAACTAAGGCCAAGATTAACTTATACTAAACGCAAATTACTAATATCTTAGATAATTTGTTTATCAACTTTTATCAAAGATTGATTCTTCAAGCCACGATAGGCATAAATTCTTTCGAACCTATTATCTAGGTTAACAATTTGATAACTTTCGTTTCTAGACAAATTGATTAATCGATTACTATTGCGGTGATCTAGAATTCATTCAACTATCGTCAAACAAACATCACAGCTTTATCTATCGATATGAAGCACGAAATAAACGCAATATATAAATCTAACCTTTATCGAAATAAAACGCGAGAAAAATAAGAAAAACTAACGCCTCTTGAATTGCTTCACCCGTTCGTCCAACCCAAGAGTTTAGCTACTCATATTAACCTTGAAATCAAAAGATTGTTTTGATTGCATTCGAAAACCAAAGAGAAAGACAAAAAAGCTGCTTTGTTTATTTATGAAAGTCGATCGAGGTCGTCGATGATGATTTTAGGGTTTAATACAAGCTGCTATATATAGATGAACTAAGGCGGCTAGGTCAAAACTAAGTCGGTTTGTGCTTGATCGGCGGTCGGACGCCTGTCCTGGTCTTCCCGACGCTTCGTCCGCTCTACAATGAACTTCGAATCGGTGAGCTTTCCTCAAACGGCCGTCCATCCCGGCGTCCACCTCAAGCGTCCAAACTTGCTGAATGTAAAATACCCTCCGGACGCTCGTTCATATGTCTCAAACGCCCGCCCACTGGGCGGAACACTGACGCCACCCAATATGATCAATTTCGATTTCTTGATCTTTATCTCTTTTCTCCATCTTTATCTTGATTTAGCTCGAATTATATCAACATTGATCATCAATTTAGCCTCCAACATGTATCTACATCACATCAAAAACACCGCAGCGTAACATAATTCCAATAACCATAAAATCATAATTAAAACATACAAATCCACCAACTTTGCGATTAACTCATTAAAAATGTCATTCGCTCAATATTCCATTTAAACACGTGATTTCCATGCGATTAATACGAATGTCGGGAAAACATTATAAAATATAACGTTATAAAGCACGTAAATTCACCCTTAACAACTCCCCACACTTAAACTTTGCTCGTCCCGAGCAAAACAAAACAAGATAAAGGCTCGGAAAGAATATAGACATCTCAACACATATACCACAGATTCAAATAAATTAGATGTTCACCCACGTGAGTGTCAGCATAGCCATAACAAACTTCCACTAAATCCAAACTTGAAGAACTCAAAGTAAAACTAGCTAATACCCCTCAGTAGAATAGCAATAAATGACACTCATAAGATGCACCCTACAAACGTGACATATCCCGAAAAGAATGATCGAATGAATCTGTGGCCTTTACGAAATACTCGGAGGATAATCCCTACAACATATCCATCGGTTTATACTTTGGGGATAAGATTAACGAAAACTAAGCCTTATATACATTTCATAACACTTCATTAGTTGATTTAACTCTTTCACTTCAAACACACATTAGGATAAACTTTTGCCTCATAGCGAGAATAGGACATTTCGAGATAATACCTACCTTACTCCAATCATAAGGCGACTTTTCCCTAATCTGCCGTGAGCTTTTAGTCATCATAGTGGTATAGGACTTACGTGGTAAACCCTACCGCACTCAAATCATCGACTAGCTTTCGACACACCCTTTTTAATCAATTATTAACTTATCCTTTTAATTGACATTAGCCCCGTGTTACTTATCACATTCAAACCTCTAGATATTCACAGTATCTCATACTTCGGAACTGAATACAAACTACCATAAATCTCAAGGTACGTACGTAGCACTAAGCACATGACTTATAAGAAAATCAAAAACTACTAGTCCAAAACGGGGTATAGCTTTATGAAACAGCTCATCATTCACTATGGCACGTGAAAAATAAATCTTGGTGAAACAACTAACTCACTAAAAATGGGGTATACAACATCAACGGCTATAACAAACCGAACAAAAACGTGTATTGCCTACTCGGGACAAAACAAAATTTTTGAAAATTTAGCTCATTTTAGCATAGAAATAACATCATATAAGCAAATGTGTAGATACATACCGACTAATCCTCCCCACACTTAAAAGTTCAACATGCCCTCGTGTTGTGCGAGAAAAAAGGTTAAGAAACTTAGGCATGCATGCAGTAGAAAATCGAGATGTCGGTCGGGCCGAGCATGAAAGAAACAACACTCATAAAAAGCGTCGGAAAAAAAAAACGCCCAAACCGAACTCAACCAAGACTAGATCGCACTACTTGACAAAACAACGAATCTCGGGGAAAACGGGGTACAATAACGGAATAATGTGAAAAGAATGAATGCAAGAGATAGAACAACAAGTGTCAACCAAAAATGATCATAATACCAATGAAATCGCAATCCAGGGCGTGGTGCTAGATAGCTTACATTATTTAATAAAACACACCCTACGATAGTCAACGATGAGCGAAAAAAGAGAAAGTACAAAAATCATAGAAGCATCCAAAAGGAAAGTAGTAATAGTCATCGTACAACCCGGATCGAAGTCGGAGAAAAGAAAGAAATACATCAAGCAGAGAATGCATAAAAATCTCAACATCACTCAGCGGAATCGGAGCATCAACCGGAGAAGGATCTGGGAAGGGACACCAACCGTAGATCTTTCTGCGTGTAGGCTCAGTCGCGTAGTAGATCACGATGGCGAGAGTCTACTTTGAGGCTCATCCTCCCCATCGTCAGACGACTCGGCTTCTCCTCCATCTTGACCACCTCGGCTATCACCCGCTCTGTCATCTGCTCGGAGAAGACATAATCCATATTCGCAATCGAATACCCGCCCGATCTCTCGGTTGCCGTCCATCAACGATACACTCTAAAACCGACAAAATATTATCTTGGCCATCCCGGATGTCACTCAACATCGCCCTCAAACTATGAGCCATACTATGCCGAGTAATCTCGGAAGAAGATAATCCAAAGAATCGAGGCTCGAGGTGGTGTCGAAGTGGAACCAGGCTCGATAACGGAGAACGACCTCGGACTCACCCGTGAGACGGAGCTTTCTCTCTCTCGAATACCTCTCGGGTTCTTAGGCCTATGATCCTGCGTATACTCGGCACTCCGGCATCCTTGCGGTCCGATGAATCAAATGTGGGACAATCAAACTCCGCTTGTAATTCTTCCGATGAACACCAACTCATCATAAATTGCTTGGCCAACATCGACATTCAACTTGAAAACCAAAGCATACATCATCCCGAGATCGCCTTATGTGAAAGTGTGTCAAATTATTCTTCGGCAATAAACGACTCTGGATGAAACGGCAAGAAACTCTCCAATCTTGAGACCACGCCGTAGTAACAATCTCCTTACGATCACCACCGGTCTGCGTCCCAAGCCACATCGGGACAAACTGTCAACCTCAGGTCCTCCAAAGGATCCTGTCCCGAATCCTGCCGTCTTTTAATTTCCTCCTTATAATCCAACCCTTCAAACGCTGCCAACCCATATTTTGCATTAAAAACTTGTGGGGAAATGGGAACCTTAACACCTCGAACCAACACAACCCCCGTTTTCAAGTCGGTTTCCGAAAAATTAGCGTAAAACTCCCTAACCAACGAATCATTCACCGGGGTAGTCGGGATCTTCATCAATTCCTCCCATTTCCTATCTTCCAACACTTTTACAAAAGAGGGGGCCACTTTCGTTTTCAACACCGCTCGCTCAACCAACATGTTTCTCGCAAAATAATGTTTGGTATAGGCCTCATGTGCTTGAGAGTTGACAAACCGACGAGGCATAGGAATAGGCACACAATGGGTCTCACTTTCTTTCGAGGAGGTTCAGCCTTCAGGTTCAACCGCACATCTTCCCGTGTAAAGCTTCTACAACCTCCTCAACCCTAGACGAGGCTTGGCCTTTCGAGCTCTGGGCATCCGTGCTAAAGGAACATCGTCGTCCGTCTCAGAGTCCGAGGTAGGTTCATCGCTTAAGGTTGCCCTAGTTCGGGTGGCTCTGGTGGTTGCTCCCGAATACTTACACCTTGGTTAGGATTAACGCGGTAGGATCAAAATCTTTCCTCTTCTTCCCGCCTCCGGGCCACTTCCTTACCATGCCGTTTCACGATTGCTTTCTTATGAACCATATTCAAGCCTAGTCTACACCAAACAATCCCAATCGCACAATGGACACCCGTTTAACATCCAAATCGGGATTTCAAATCAATCAAACCACAATCACAACCATCCATGATCAATAACCAACCCATTCATCATCAACAACATCAACCAAAGAAAGAGCCAAGAATCAAAAACGCGAAAGAAGGAAAACAAATAAGATGATATTCAAGTAAACGAGCCGACCCAAAGATCGAACTCAAAAAAAAGCGTGAACAAAATCGAGAAAAGTTGTTACTAACTTATCGGGTAAGATGAGTAGATGCTGATTGAGATGAAGATTAGTCCCAACAAGTCCAAATGGCCTCCCAAAATCGGATTTTTCCTCTTAAAAGTCGGACCACAATGGGTGCTGATTCTCCAAAAATATAGCGTGTTGGGAGTTTTGGTTATGAAAATCGAAGAGAGGGTATCAAAAGCGGTCTATAGCACTTAGAATCGCTCAAAATGGTGTAGAATGGAGGAATTTAGGGAAAAAGGAGGAAGAGAAACCGTTTTTCGCGTTTGAAGATTACGAAAAGTGAAGGTTCATTCGCGAAAAGAGGGTATATATAGGCGAGGTGCGGACGCTCGTCCAACTCAAATGGACGGGCGCCCACCGGGAAATCGAGATGAAGCGGGACGGGCGTCCAGCTTTAGTAAACGCTTCGTCCGAGATTTTAAATCACATCTGAGTTGGAGGGAGATTATCGGACGAGCGTCCAAGCCTAGTGAAACGTTAAATAAAAAGTTTAGTCATGCCGGACGGGCGTCCAACAAGGCTTAAATGCAAAAATCATACAATTCCATACAACTCAAATTCACAAGTGCATTTTCTTATTAACTTAATTGAGATTTTAAAAAAAATACAACTGTAAATCAACGAAGTACCATCAAAACAAAAATAGATAAGTAACGGTGGGTTGCCTCCCACCCGCGCGCTTTCATTTTACGTCGGGGCTCGGCGGAGGTAAAACTAACTAAGAGGTCAGCGTGCTGCGTAGATCTCGTCCCACCCACTATCACGAATGAGGCGTCGAAGCATGTCGATAGCCGGAGGAAAATCGAACTCATCCTGCAAACACCAATCCTAACCACTACCTCGGCACTCCTCGAAATGCTCACCAGCGACACGATTGCCAAATCCGTCGACATAGGATCATTAAGTATCTTATGCGGACGTCTTATGGTCTCCTGCAACTCCTCGATCGTGAAATCGCCGCCTCCCGAACAAGGTGGAACAATGATAACGTATGTGATGGTCTTAACACGAGTACTAATATCAAAATCTACATGAAGAATTATAGTGCCTCCTGGTCCATCATCTATCAGTGATCGGCGGGATCCGACTAATGAGTGGAAACTCCTCGAGGCGAACTCCGTAAAGATCCATAACTAAAGCAACTCTTGTGAGATAGAAACATAAAAGCTTAGTAAAACTAACTAAAATAACATACACAAAGCAAAAAGAACTAAACTAAAACAAGATTGGATATCTAGGATGCCTCCTAGTGGCGCTTTTGGTTTATGTCGTTAGCTCGACATTCAATTCAGTCTAACCGGGTCGGGCCACTTTGGCTTTTTGCGGTCATCTCAAACAATGTAATTCTTAACAAAATTAGGTCTACAAAAGCAAAGCGGTCTGCGTACTCGGATTCGTCCCAACCATTTTTCCAGGCTGCTGATCTTACTGTCTGACGGGGATCTCTTCCGTGCTTTATGCTTCTTCAAATCCACTTCCTTCCAATATTGTTCCATGTCCCGACTTCCGGCAAAAACTTGGTGGTGATTCAAGACTATCATCGGAGAATAGGTGCAGGAGAACTTCGTCGCGATCATCGACTCTGAAGCGATACAACTTAACAAATCAAGGAATTTAACTACCTCGGTGATTCCTCGCTTGGTTGGCCAATGTAGTGTTTGCATCGTTGACCATTGACCTTGAAAGGCGATCACCAATCCCTTAAGTTCCAAAACGCCGCTAGGAAAGACAGACAGACCTCAAATGGACCGGACCAACGCGCGTCCTTAGCTTTCCCGGGAAAGATGCGCACGGAATTGTATAACAATACCGGCTCGCTTTGCATGAAACTCCCTTTTCTTGATCTTTTTATCATGAAGGAATTTCATCCTTTCCTTGCTTATCCGTGAACTCTCATAAGATTGGAGCCTGAACTCGTCTAATTCATGTATCTGCTGGAACCTACGTTCTCCATAAGCTTGGGAGTCGAAGTTTAGGAACTTAGTTGCCCAATAAGCTCTATGCTCTAATTCTACCGGCAAATGACAGGGCTTTCCATAAACCATTTGGTATGGTGATGTACCCATAGGGTTTTTGTATGCGGTCCTGTAAGCCCACAAGACATCATCCACCAGACTCAAATCCTTTCGATGGGAGTTGACCATTTTCTCGAGGATTTTCTTTATACTCGATTCTACGCTCAACTTGCCCATCGTGGTCATAGGGTGATATGGTGTGCCACTCTTATGCTTAACACCATACTTAGCTAACGAAAGCTATCCAGGGGTTTATTAATGAAGCGCGAACCTTCATCGGCGATCGAGCTCTAGGCAGCCAAACCTCGTGAAAATGTTCCTCTTGAAAATTTCA
The DNA here is from genome assembly GCA_026214975.1 of Gentiana macrophylla. Classification (NCBI taxonomy): domain Eukaryota; kingdom Viridiplantae; phylum Streptophyta; class Magnoliopsida; order Gentianales; family Gentianaceae; genus Gentiana; species Gentiana macrophylla. Next base: position 2,972,160 of record CM047812.1, on the reverse strand, counting down.
TTACCGTTTATGATCATTTAGTGGAGTCGCGACGACTTCTACCCATTTAGATACGTAGTCTACACGACTAGAATGTATTTATTTCCGCATGAAGACGGAAATGGTCCCATAAAGTCTATGCCCCATACGTCAAACACTTCACATTCCAAGTATGGGTTGAAGCGGCATATCATACCGCCGCTGGTCAAAGTACCGGTTCTCTGCACCTATCGCGACTTTTGCGTAAGGCTTCCGTATCTTTAAAATTACGGGCGAAAAAACCACATTGAAAAATTTTGGCAACGGTTTTCCACGGATTGAAATGGCCACCGCAGTGGGACCACTATGACATTGCTCAATAATATCCCGTTGCTCGGATTCGAGGACACACCGGCGAAGCAACCCATCTTTGCGATCCTGAAGATATGGTTCCTCCCAGACATAGTACTTTAGATCGAGAAGAACTTCTTCTTCTCCTGGTAAGAGAAATTCGAGGTTCGAGATAGCGAGTGAAGATAATTAACAATCGAAGCATACCAGGAGGATCGGGAGTGTGGACATCCATGTTCATAACGCTTTGAAGGGGTAATAAAGATCAATGTCCCGGAGTCTTCCTCACCATCTTGGCAAAACTCTCGAAATATGGTCCGCTACGGTGTTTTCACTACCCGTATGTCCTTGATGTGAACATCGAATTCTTGTAGTGTAAGAATCCATCTCAAATAGCCTCGGTTTAGCATCCTTCTTGTTCATCAAATAACGCAGAGCCGCATGATCAGTCCATACAATCACCTTGGCACCAAGCAAATAGTGCGGAACTTATCCATGGAAAACACAACGCGCTAACGGTTCCTTTTCCGTAGTGGTGTAATTTGCTTGGGCTGGATTCAAGGTATGACTTGCGTAGGAAATAGGTTGGAACTTACCATTAATCCTTTGCCCCAATACAACACCACAGCGTAGTTGGAGGCATCACACATTAGTTCAAATGGCATGTTCCAATCCGGAGAGATCGAGATAGGGCGGAGAGGTCAAACGTTGTTTAAGCTCTTTGAAGGCAACTTGACAGTCATTATCGAAATTGAAGGTGACGTCATCTTTCAGTAAAGTTGATAAAGGTTTCGATATTTTTGAAAAATCTTTTATAAATCTCCTGTAGAAATCCACATGACCAAGGAAACTTCTTACTTCCTTCGTGTTTAAGGGTAATTCATCTTTTCAATAGTTTCTACCTTAGCTTTATCAACCTCTATGCCTTTAGCGGAGATCTTGTGACCTAAAACAATCCTTCGGTTACCATAAGATGGCACTTCTCCCAATTGAGAATCAAGTTCTTCTCCACACACCTTTGCGGTGCTTTGTCTAAATTTTCAAGGCAGTCCGTGAACGATGTGCCAAACACCGAGAAGTCGTCCATGAATACCTCCATGCATTTCTCTATAAGTCCATCAAAGATAGCCAACATACATCTTTGAAATGTAGGCTAGTGCATTACAAAGTCAAAGGGCATTCGCTTATAAGCGAAAGTACCATAGGGGCGGTGAAGGTTGTTTTCTCTTGATCTCTTTCGGGTCAATAGGGATTTGGAAATAACCTGAATAACCGTCCGAAAACATGAAAGCATGCCCGTAAACGTTCCAACATTTGGTCTATGAAGGGAGAGGGAAATGGTCTTTTAAGGTCACCTCGTTCGACTTCCTATAGTCTATCTGAGACTCACTGCCCGAGTGACTAATCGACGACTACCTCTTCACCTTTGTCATTCTTTTCAATGGTAATACCTCCTTTTTAGGTACTACCTGAGTGGGGACACCCAATCGCTATCGGCTATCGCATAAATGATCCTCATATCCAACGACAATGATCTCTTTCTTCACCACTTCCTCATGCATGTGTGGGTTTAAACGTCTCTGCGGTTGTCTTATACTCTTTGCACCTTCTTCGGTTCTAATATTATGCATACAGGCGTCTGGAGATATTCCTCTTATATCACCTACCCTTGGCGAAGGCTTTCGCATTTTTCTTTAGAGCGTCAATTAACTCGACTTTCTTCGTCTGGCGGCAAAGTGTAGAGAGATAATCGAGAGGTAAGTGCTTACCTTCTCTTAAGAAGATATACTTTAGATCTTTGAGGTAGAGGTTTTAGAACAAGGTCCTCGGAGGTTCCTCTAAACCGGTTTTGGCTTCTCCTCGTTTTAGATCTTCCTCACCGATAGGGTCAAAAATTCTTGCCTTAAGCAAATCGACTTTCTTCGAGGGGGGAAAGAGTTCTTTCGCAGAGCACTTGTGTCCTCTTCAACAAGCTCTTCTCCATAAGCAGCCTCTAGCTCGTCCCAGAGTGTAGTCTCAGAAATCGTCGACGTCTCAAGCACAAAACCCGAGGATTTTCGAAAGGTGCTCTGAGAGCTTTAACTACACTGTAGCGTGCTTCCTCGTCTCCAACACGTAAGGTGACAAATCTGCATCACAATCTATAGTGGCTCTGGCAGTGAGATAGGAAAGGTCGTCCCGGAGAGGGGGTATCTTCTTCTTTAGTGTCCAAGAGCGTACCAATCCACATGAAATGTAAATTTGTCTACTTGGACCGAGAAGGTCTCTAAGCACTCCTTCGGCTCTCTTGTAAGATCTATCTGCAAGTTGGATACTTATGGGGGTAGGCTCCAATAGATGGTCAAGGTGTAGTCTCTTGCAGATGAAAGAGACATCAAACGATGGATGCTCTTAAATCACACAGAGAATTTGGAAAGCTTAAATCCTTGATTTTCGAGTTAAGACAAATTTTCCGGGATCATTTGCGCTTTTAGAATTCCTCCGTCGGCAATAGCGGAGCATTCCTCTCCCAATTTTTTCTCCATTTCACCCAACTTCTTCTTTGAAGAAACAACATCCTTCACAAACTTGGCGTGTTAGGCATTTCAACCAATACCTCGGATAAAGGCAAATTTACTTGGGTGTTTTTAATAGGTTGAGTACCTTCTCATACTTTTGTCTTGAGATAAGGAAATGTTTTGCTTTCTTGGCGGAAATGGAAGCTTATTCGATTCCTCTTCGGAGAAAACTTTCTGGCGAGAGAAGCTCTTATAGCTTTGTCCTCAAGATCCTTCCACCTCACTATCTTTTCTCTCTTTTTTACTCGTCGAGGGATCACCCGCTGAGTGACTTTCTCCGGTTCATCATCTTGGTTTTCAATCACCTGAGATCTAACTTTCTGCTTCAATCTCATTTTCATCTTTCTCTTTATCCAGGTCAGGGAACTGCGATTCTTCCCCTCCTACCGAATCAGGGGTAGGAGGGTTTACTCGTTTCCCTGGTTCTGTCTGTAACCAGGGTGTTGTTGCAATTGTGTACGGACCTCGATTCATAGCATTTGACTCCTCTTGTCCATAGGGGTAATGGAGTGCGAGCTCGGCACACGATGGTTTGTTCTTGCTTCACTTGGGGCTGCATGATCACTTTTAGGGTTTTTTCGTAAAACTAGGTAGCTGACCTTGAGGTCTGGCAGCCAATTGTTCAGCTAGCTGTCCTAACTGTCTTTCTAAGTTCTTCATCGTCCTCTGTTGCTCTTCATACTCTGCCTTGCTTGTAGGGGCAGATACCATAAGTTGAGGAGTCCCGATTAGGCGGTTTCTTTGTGAGTTTTGATTAGTGGGCGAGTTGGACTTGTTTTTGGTTGAGAATTTGAACTTTGACTCGAGTTGGGGTTACGGTAGTAGGCATTGCGAGAGGTATTCTGTCCCGAATTTTGAGTGCGGTTTTGGTCATAACCTTGATTACGAGCATAATTTCTATTCAGTTTGTAGTTTTGACCTTGAGAGTTATTACGGTTTGAAAATCTCTGGTTTCTTTGGCGGAAGAATTGTTTCTCTCATGTCCACCATTCAAGGGGCATGTTGCGAAAATGTGACCTCTAAGCCCACAGGTATAGCGATTCACGAATCATCGCCTCGCTTTGTTGGGCGGCGTTGGCTTGAAAGCCGGGGTAGGAGTGTATTGACAATGGTCACCGATGTGACCACCGATAACAATTATCACACGAGAATACTTGTGCATTCTGTTGGAGAGAGGGTCGATTCTCGATTTTTAGTCATGGTCAAAGCGAAAGTTGAGCTGCAGGGCTGCAATCATTTGACCATGATTCTGGTTGTTGACTTCTTCGATTTTAGGTGCAGCAGGGACCGTTGGTGATTGATACGTAGGTGCATAGTTATACCTAGCTATATCTTCAAATAACTCCCACCCTTGCTGCGTGGGGTTTTTCAAGAAGACTCCTCCAGGATGAGGAGTTGACCATCCCTTTAGTGGACTCATTTAGACCATCTTTGAAGAAAGTATGGACCTTCCTCTGCAAATCCATTCCATGATGGGGGCACTTGTTCAACAAAATTTTGAAACGCTTCCATGCTTCAAAGAAAGATTCATCACTCGATTGATGAAAGTTTGAAATCTCGTTAAGACATTGAGTGTCTTAGACGGAGGAAAATATTGGGCGAAATTGACTTTCGAGCCGGGCCCAAGTTTGGATAGATTTAGAAGGAAGAGATTTAAACCATTCCATTGTTTCTCCACGGAGTGAGAATGGAAATAGTTTCAGCTTAATGATGTCTTGACTGACATCCTTAATCACGAGTAGTATCGCATATACCCGAAAATACATAAAGATGCGTATAGGGGTTCTCAGTTGATACCCATAGAAAGTTGATGCATGTTGCACCATCCGGATGAGGGCTGGTCTTATCTCAAATGGGGCCGTATCGGTAGGGATAACCACCGCCGAGCGGATGTTCACATCACCGGGAGTGGCATAGTCTGCCAGGGTGCGGTTGGCTTGAGCCATTGAATCGATGAGTTTCTTCCTCAAAGAAAAGGTTGGATAAGAAATTATCTTGAAAGAGTTTTCACTCAAACTCTCTTCGATTTCCTCTTCGGGAATCGGAACGGGCTCGAACTTTCCGTTTACGGTTTACTCGAACTACGCCTCGTTCAAGCTCGAGTTCAAAATTAATCATCATTGTTTACTTCGTGTTTGCATATAACGAAAGTCAAACTAAGGAGAGAAAGAGAAAGAGAATCGAAGATGCAGACGGGCGTCAAGGTTATGGGCGGGCGTCAGGTGGGTATTAAATGGACGGGCGTTTAGTGACACAAACGCTCGTCCGTTGGCGAGAATACTGAGCAGGCGTCCAAATATTATGGGCGCTTCGTTTGAGTGAATAAAAATAAAATTGGATAGAAAAATTCCAAATGAACGGGCGTCCAAGATCCAGACGCTCGTTTGGTACCGGAAGAACAAAAACAGAAGCAGAAATTTGCAGAAAAGAGGCTACTAAGGGAGAACCTTAAACCCTAACTAAAACAACAGCAACAAATGATCTACCTAAATCTTATGCTAAAAACACATAAAACCGTGCCAAGTTCCCCGGCAACGGCGCCAAAAACTTGTGGTGGATTTTTGTAAACGAAACAAAAAGACAAGTAATAAAAATCCGGTTAGTCGCTCCAAGTGCAAAGCTTGTAGTAAAGCGGTTATGCCGGGTCGATCCCACGAGGAACGTGAGGTTGAATGCGTTTTTAAGTTTAGGCTAAAAGTGTCACAAAACTAATAATTTTAGGTTTATCAAATAATGGGGAGAAAAGGCAGACGAACAAGGATCCACAATTCAAGATAACCACAAAGGCTCTTAATCTCCTACGCATGCAAATCAACTAAGGCCAAGATTAACCTATACTAAACGCAAATTACTAATATCTTAGATAATTTGTTTATCAACTTTTATCAAAGATTGATTCTTCAAGCACGATAGGCATAAATTCTTTCGAACCTATTATCTAGGTTAACAATTTGATAACTTTCGTTTCCAGACAAATTGATTAATCTGATTACTATTGCGGTGATCTAGAATTCATTCAACTATCGTCAAACAAACATCACAGGCTTTATCTATCGATATGAAGCACGAAATAAACGCAATATAAATCTAACCTTTGTCGAAATAAAACGCAGAAAAATAAGAAAAACCAGAACGCCTCTTGAATTGCTTCACCCGCTCGTCCAACCCAAGAGTTTAGCTACTCATATTAACCTTGAAATCAAAAGATTGTTTTGATTGCATTCGAAAACCAAAGAGAAAGACAAAAAACTGCTGTTTATTTATGAAAGTCGACTGTAGGTCGTCTGATGATGATTTTAGGGTTTAATACAAGCTGCTATATATAGATGAACTAAGGCGGCTAGGTCAAAACTAAGTCGGTTGTGCTTCAGTCGGCGGTCGGACGCCCGTCTGGTCTTCCTGGACGCTCGTCCGCTCTACAATGAACTTCGAATCGGGCTGAGCTTTCCTCAAACGGCCGTCCATCCCAGCGTCCACCTGCGTCCCAAACTTGCTTTGAATGTAAAATACCCTCTTGGGCTGCTCGTTCATATGTCTCAAACGCCCGTCCACCTGACGGAACTCGACGCTTGATCCAATATGATAATTTCGATTTCTTGATCTTTATCTCTTTTTCTCCATCTTTATCTTGATTTAGCTCGAATTATATCAACATTGATCATCAATTTAGCCTCCAACATGTATCTACATCACATCAAAAACACCGCAAAGCGTAACATAATTCCAATAACCATAAAATCATAATTAAAACATACAAATCCACCAACTTTGCGATTAACTCATTAAAAATGTCATTCGCTCAATATTCCATTTAAACACGTGATTTCCATGCGATTAATACGAATGTCGGGGAAAACATTATAAAATATAACGTTATAAAGCACGTAAATTCACCCTTAACATGGTCATCAGTGAAAGTGATAAAATAAGAGTATCCTCATTTGGCTTGAATTGACATTGGGCCACACACATCAGTATGTATGAGCTCAAGCAACTCATTGGATCTTATCCCTTTGCAACTGAAGGGCGACTTTGTCATATTGCCAAGTAAACAAACCTCGTATGTATCAAACGATTCATAATCGAATTGATCCAACATTCTATCTTTATGGTGTTTGGAAATGCGATTCTTATTTATATGACCAAGTCTACAATGCCATAAGTAGGATTCATTCAAGTCATTTGTTTTGGCTTTCTTGTTATTTATATTGAGTACGTCAACATTCATATCTAATATGTAGAGACCATTGCTAAGCATGCCAATACTATAAAAATTCCATCACATGAAAAAGAACAACATTTATTCTTGAACGTAAAAGAAAATCCTTCAACATCTAATGTAGAAATAGAAATAATGCTCTTCGTAAGAGCATGAACAAAATAACAGTTATTAAACTCTAGTACTAGCCCACTGGGCAACGAAAGAAAATAAACTCCTACGGCTAGTGTAACAACACTTGCTCCATTCCCAACGCGTAGGTCCACCTCTCCTTTTCTCAGTTCTCTAGTTCTTTTTAGTGCCTGCATATTCGTACAAATATAAGAACCACAACCAGTATCTAATACCCAGTGGTTAGACTTAGAAGAAGTAATGTTGATCTCAATCATAAATATAACTGAAGTCGAAGCATCAGAATGCTTCTTCTTGGTACTCAAGAAGCCTTTGCAGTTTCTACTCCAATGTCCGGTCTCACCGCAATGGAAGCAAGCATCCTTGGATTTGTGTTTAGCTGTTTTGGGTGTTGGCTTAGGTGCAGCCTTCGCCTTCTTGGACTTCCTTTGGGCTTTAGCCTTGCCCTTGTTTGAAGTGACCAGCAACACTTACTTTCCTTTCCTCACAGTGCCCTCAGCAGTTTTCAATATGTTCAATAACTCCCCAAGAGAGCAATCTATCTTGTTCATGTGATAATTCATCACGAACTGAGAGAATGAATCAGGTAGATATTGCATAATTAAGTCAATACTTAACTCTCGTTCCAACTTGTGGCCCAGCTTCCCAAGCCTCTCTATGTACCCGATCATTTTAAGCACGTGCGACCCCACAGCAGTCCCGGATGCCATCTTACAACCAAACAGGGGCCTTGAGACCTCGTTACTTCTCGGTCAGAGGCGAGAAGCATAGAGTTCCTTTAGGTGGACCATGATTGAGTAGGCGTCCATAGACTCATGTTGTTTCTGCAGTTCAGGTGTCATAGAAGCAAGCATGATACATGTATCATCAATACTGTCAGAACAGTGCTTGTTGTACTTCACGACAACATCTGTAGCCGAACCCTCAGCGGGCTTTTCCGATAGGGCCTCGTCCAAGACATAGCCAATCTTCTCGTGCCTCAAAACGATTTTGAGGTTTCTTTCCCAATCGAGAAAGTTGGTTTCGTCAAGCTTATTTTCGATGATAAAATGAAGGTTCAATTTGTTTGACATTTTCTACAACAATAAATAAAGATAGAGTAAGTAAAAGCTCATGTATACAAAACCCTAGAATTGCACTTAAAATTTTAATTAGGTTTTGCTCCCACTAGCCAACTATTCCCTATTGGCTTTCAAGAATTTGATTAATTCTTTAGTGGCTGGGATTCAATCTAGTTGCCTTAATCCCTGACGGTGATCGATCAATCTTGGCAATTTCGAAAGGTAGGTACTCCTACCAGTCGCATCATATGCGACTCCCAGTGGTTGACTAGTCAACTCTTTGACAGTTAGCATCTCTATGTGGTAGTCAACCTCTTGTCTCTAAAGTCAGATGGCCCTGACGGTGGCCAATCACCGAAAGACTTGAGTCGAGTCGTAATCCAATATTTTTGAGATCTCATGCGATCATATCTCAATAACGATGATATACTCGAGGCAGGTCAACTCCCGATGGTGGTCGATCAGTTGGATCCGAACACTGGCTCTTCACCATCGTTATAATATTGGGATACAATTTTGGCTCGATTGTTGGCGTGGGAATAATAATTAATTAATTACGGTCTCATCTACTATGTGCATATTACTACGATATCATATAAAGTAAAACATACACAACATTCCGTGCACAAAATAACCGGTATGATCATGGACTTTTCCTAGGTGCGGTTTCGAATACAAACTGACAAAACCGCGGGTCACAAACTAAGGGTATCTGCAACCGCCAATAGGATATTTATTGACGTACGCCAATGGGTTCTTTATCTCTCTTTGGTTTTTATCTTCTTGCTCCATTCTTGTTACATAATAATCTATCTAATAAATAATTACACCAGCCGCACATGAAGGGGAGCTAACGGGAATGAGATAAATACAAAAAAATAAACTAGGCCACGTTCTTCATAACGGCCTAGGACAACTTTCAAAAAAATCAACATAAAGAAAACATTCCCATCTATCCTATTGGTCGAGTCCATGATCAATCGGGGTCCATATAATCACATTATATCATACAATTATATCTTATGAAAAAGATTAAATTCTAATTTTAACTACTAATGCGTCTTATTTTATCACATCAAATAATTAATTAAATGATTTAATCGAAAATAAATTTAACATTTAATTTTAAATTGATTCTAATTTTAATTTTATTAAATTTGAATTATTCAAAAAAAAATCAAAATTATAAGGTCTCATTTTGTTTCCTTTTCTTTTGGTTTTTAAACAAAAGGGATGTCTTTAGTTTCCTAAACCAAAGGCATCTTCCTAAACCAAATTTGGTTTAGGTCTGACCACTTTTCAAAATCAAAATTTTAAAAGTGGCCTAAGCCTAGGCTTTTTACAAATCAAATATTTGAAAAGAGCCTAGGCTTATTTCAAATCAAAATTTGGAAATACCAATATTTTGGTTAATATGCCACTATGGTTTCCCAATGACCCAAACTATTTAAACAATTGGTTGGCCACATGACACAACAAAACAAAAGAGATATCAATGCACAATAAATATCACAAAATGAAAAAGGTCGATCTCCCCGTTTGGAAGAGAGCAGCCGACGACGGCCGCCCTAGAGCTACCGCCGCCGCCGACGCAGAGGAGGGGGTCGCCGCCAGTCGGCCGAGCCCCCCAATCGATCCAATTTTTTTTGTTTTAAACGTTTCGCGATTTTAGATCTTGTATCTATCGATTAATTACTACGCAATTAAATTGTGCTTATTGCTTAAGCTCGAAGTCTGGCTCTGCTACCACTGTTAGGAAATCACTAGTTTAACGCAGCGGAATTTAAAAAATTTGATTTTCTTTTTCTAGATCGTCTTCCTTTAATGTAATAAACACGTTAAATAGTTTGACGGAATATACTTTGATGATCTATAAGATCGTCGCTTTGACCGTCAACGGAGAGTTGTACAGTGCGCAAGCCGTCCATGCGTCCGGGCTCTATCGTTGATCCACACGAACTCCTCGCCGGAATCCTCATTGGATTGCAATCGGAAAAACTCCGGTTGCTAGACTGACCCTTTTCCTCTCTCTCTATTGAAAGCTCAAGAACTATTAACTCTTGGAATTGTGATATACAAAAGAACTTGATACCCACCTCTTATTTATAGTGAGAGGGGCGCCCCTAATAGAGTGGAGGAGAATAAAATATTTTCCCAATAAAATAAGGAAAATCACTTAGATTGATTTATCTCTTTTATTATAATATCTTATATTAAATAAAATCTAAATATTGCCAATAACTTATATTGATTATATTTATCTTATTACCATAAATCTATTTTTCCAAAATCAATTAATATCTAATATTAATATTATGGTAATCTTATTAATTAAAGTGCACAATCCAAGTGTATCTTGTACACTTCAAGGTGGCGCCCCAATGTCAATTAATTGGCATCCGGATTATTCTTTAATTAATATAATTTATGTATAATTAATATCTTGTACTTTATTTATTCATAATAAATAAATACCACCATATTAATTTACCACTATAACCTTTATAGTCTAGTGATAAACTTTCCTTATTTGGTTATCAACTATAACCGCATTTTAATCCGACTCGATGTTCTTATGTGTGTGACCTGATAGGCTTCCGAATATGTTGGCCGTAGACACAAAGTGCAATTTACGAAAATGCCTATCATGCCTAACGATCACGGGATAGCGTCTAGCAACACACCGTGACCCCCAATCATCGGAAGAGTCAAAAAGAAATGACTATTACCTTTCATGTGAAGCAGTTACCGTGTAACTTACAATCCTATCGCTGTAAAAATATCCATACGATCGTATCTCTAGTGTCAATACATTAACGATCGTATCCTATAATCTGCATATCATGCTCTCTCGGAATAACACGTTTACTCCCACTTTGCAAAGATTCTCGAGAGCTAGACATTCCTTACAAGAAGGCCATTTCGGATATTCAATCCCAATCATAGGATACGCGATTCCCGGACGACCAAACATGTATACTCCGCATGCTTCAATATCACACCCGATCACTACCGTATGATCGCCCCGTGGATAGGGGAAACCTCAATAGTGTCAAAGCATGACAATCCACACAGTGATGCCATGAAGACTCCGGTCTTAAGGATAATTACACAACCGCCACATAGTGTGACACTTAGTGTAAGTGGGTCAGTCTAACGCACGCATTCTCTAATACACGTCCACGTACAGTCCAAGTGTCTCTACACTTTGATAGACGAGATCTATCCCTACCTTCAATAATATATAAGACATCCAATACGTGGTAGTTTGATCATACCATCAATGTCCTATTTGACAGTACATATGACTATAGACATTTAAGCATCAATCTTGTTAAGGTGATTAGAGATCTCATCAACCATAATCACTATCATGGTTTCTCTATCACAGTTTGACACTTGGGACGTTACTATATATGTACAACCAATAATATGAAGATAAACAATATATAATAACAAAAGTGCTTTTATTAATCATAATAAAGTTATTACATGAACTAAAATAGACTGTAAACGACCCGACCCGGTCGGATTCGGTCCGACCCGGTTGGATTTAGGACACCTATTCAACAAGACAAAGCATCATAGTAAGCACTTAACATGTTAGACACACCTAATAGTCTTAAACGAGGGTCGAGAATAGAAGTAATGAGATAAGTGTCATGAATATGCAACATGTACTTATTCCATTTCTCCTTCATCGGCTCTAAACATTGAAATAATGTAGCGTCGTGTTCTATGGTTTCAAACTCGGCAGTTATTTCTACGCTAGCAGGCAAGACTAAATGTGCTATGGGATTATAACATTTTGAAATCAATTCGGTAATTTTTTTGAATACTTCAAAAACATCCATCAGTGTCTTGCATGCAGTCCAAATAGAGGGATACAAACGATATTCGCTCGGACAGTGTTCACCTAAAAATTCACAAAAGGCATTTTTAAATTTGTTTGTTTTTTTCCAAAGATCATAAGTCGTGTTCTACCTATGCGGTACATCTTGCGGCAGTTTGACAGGGCGATGACATTTCTCTTTTAGAAATTTATACCACTTATTAACAAGAATATTTCTACCTAACACATGTGAAATCACAGTTTTTATCGCACTAATATTATGGTCATAAACTTTTAGACCATATTTTACACATAAATAAAAAATATGGCATAAACATCTAACATGAAAAAATTGACCGTTACAAAGAGGTTCACAATATCGGGATAAGTCGGGAATAGAAGCAGTGTTGTTTGAAGCATTGTCAAATGCAATAGAAAAAACTTTATCTTTTAAATAGTATTCCTCAAAAATATCAACTAATAAAGATGCAATGTTAGAAACATTATGAGTTTCGTTAAATAACCGAAAAGCAAGTAACATTTTTTGGACAATCCAAGTGTTGTCAATCCAGTGAGACGACACGCCCAAATAAAAATTATTGGTCCTCCTATCCTCCCAAATATCGGCACATACACATATTCGGAATTTATTTTTCTTCATACTTTCTTTAATAATATTTTGTCGTTTAATAATTTATTTTTGAAATCTCTAGTAACCGTTCCACGAGGGATACGAGTAAAAGCCGGCTGCAATGCCCCTTGTACGTAACTTTCGAAAATAGGATTCTCAGGAAAACTAAAAGGAAGACCCATCCCCGCAACAAGATCCGTGGTTAGATCTCTACAGTTATCAAAAGTGTAACTAAAGAGTGGACTAGTGTTATCTCCGCTGGAGCTCAGCATGTTTAGCTGGGTTTGAGACGCGTTGTCTTCCAATTTTTCCTGGTGTTTACTTAACATGTGACCCTGCATCGATCCGTAACCACCGGCATGTTTAAATTGGTATTTTTGGCCACAGAAATTGCACACCCCGAAGAAATACTTCCCAGGGTTAGCTAATGCTATTTCATCAGTCCGAGGAATCTTTGTGAAAAATTCCGTAAAAATTCTTGATTTTAACCTTTTTTCTTGTGCTCTGGATCGGGTACTTTTATCAGCATCTAAATCGACTGACTCAGAAGTAGGAGTAGGATCAGCACTAGCACCATGCGGTGTTCTTACAGCCACACAACTCCCACCACGTCCTTGTCTAGGACGGGAAGCATTCGGAAATACATCATCATCATCAACGTCGACTTCATCATTACCTTGAGCTTCGTAAAGGTTGATGTTAAAATTTACAGGTTGGGACATTATATCGTCGTAATAACTATCAAAATCATCAGGATTGAAACCTAAAGGTGTATCAAATTGAAGAATCAAAATGTGACTACCGTGGCGATGTGTCAGAAATGTTGTGGTCTATAGCCACCAGCAAGATCATCCAATTCCGGCACAACCGTGTCATCACGGAAAGTAACATTTCGATTGCCTTGTGATAATGCACCTCTTCTTGACAATGCACAAAATCTAAATTAAATTTAACGGTTATAAAAAAAAAACTTAATTTAACTAACCAATTTTACTTATAACTAAACCGAATTGAAGTAACGATTAAATCAAAACAAATTCAAATTTCGGACTAGTAAAGTAAATTTAGATTATAAAATTGATTTTTTTTTACACTTGTAAAAAAATTAGTTGAATAAAATACAAACCAAATTTACTTATAACTAAAACCGTATTGAAGTAACGATAAAATCAGAACAACTTCAAAAATCGGTATCGTAAAGTATATTTGATTGTTGTTTTTAACAACTACACAGACTTGATAATCAAAGAAATGAGTAGAATATGTAAGAAATGAGAGAAGAAGTTGTAAGAATCGAGAGGAGATTGGTGTAGTATTTATAAAATGGAATGGGATAGTATTTATAGGATTTTTTTGAGGTGTTTGGGAGGAAAAAAAAAACAGCCGTTGAAAAATCTGACCGTTGGGCCGGTTCAACCGCCAGTTCCGGTTCCGGTTGCCAAAATGCCCCAACCGCCCCCCAACTGCTCAACCGAAGGTCGACCAAACCGCCGGTTCCGGTTCCCAACCGCCGGTCCGGTTTTATTTGGCCAGGTCTCGTTATGACCCTTTAGGAAGTCTGAAGAAACAAATGGAGCAAAAGTGAATCACATGTATTTTGTTGCAATATCTGTTCGGAGTTATTTTCAAAAAAAGTATCTGTTTGGAGTTGAACTTTAATATATTCGTCTGTATTCTTATTTAATGAATAAATTTTGGTTAACATGTTTAAAATAATTAATAATAATATAGCGTAATTTTCTGAATAATAATATTATAAATATAAAATTTATTTATATTTTAATATATATTTTTTATTTCTGCACCACACTACAAACGTTAACTCCGGTGTTGATATTTAGTGGGTGTGATGTTAATCACCAGTGATATTTCTGTAACTATAACATCAGTGTCATCACTGACGCTATGTTTTAAACGTCAGGTACCACTCACGTTATTTTCATTAAAAATAATCGTGGTGTTTGAAAGTAATTTTTTGAATGTTTGAAATGATCGTGGTGTTGGAAATAAAAGTGCGATGCCAATTGAATTATTTTTTGTTGTAATGTATATTTTTAGTGGCTCAGGTTATATGGGCCGTAGACTAATTATCTAGTGGATTTATAAGTTGGTCGGCTAGACACAGGGGCGAATCTACCCTATAAGTAGTGGGGGCACTGCCCCGCTCTCGGATCCGGAAAATACACTATAATATATATGTTATGTATGTTCTTCGCCCCCATAAAAATTTATATTCGTCTTTATCATCTATAATAAACCGATAATTTGACATAAAATTTCTATCGTATTAATATAAATACATAGTTTTTATCAAAGTGATACATTAAAAAAATATTAATTGGTTTCGGAAAATTAGTTTCCTTTAAGAACATTGTTTGTAACATTTTAAATTTTTATTTATAGAAATAGAAGGGTTAATATGTTCGGATCGTGCGATATGTAATAGTTTTTTTAACGTATAATGCGAAATGTATAGTCGTGTTTTTTTTGTTGTTGCAATTTATTGTAGTTTTTTTTTCGAATCGTAGGGGACAGAAAAGAAAACACTACTATATATTTTTGAGCGACTCATGAATGCTGCCGGGTCGGACGAGCCAATAACTCAAACGCGTTTGGTCTGTTTTTTGAAATTGATTCAACAACGGATTCTTCTTCCAAGAGAAAGAAGAGCAAGAATTGAACATCACATATTCTGTAGCTTTATGCCTTTGTTCTTTAGAATTTTCGCCCCTTGTAGTCCGAGATTCTGCGTTCGCCCCTAGCTAGACATACATACTATATAGGAAAAAAAATAAAAAGGACTGGGTGGGCTTAGCCCACCTTTGCCCATAGTTAAGCTCCGTCCTTTTAATGTAGTGTACTATAAATCTCTCTTCCTAAAGTCATGTGGTGTGGCGAGTGTGGAGAAGCAGAGACAGGGATATAAATTCATCAAGGTGAAATGATTCCATTGGTTGTCATCAGCTGAAAAAACTAGTTCGTGACGGATTCTTTGTGGACATACATATATATATATATATATGGTTGAAAAAATAGGGAAAGAACCAATAGAAATATATACTAGGCTGAGGAAAAGAAGATCAATAATTATCTTATGGTACAAGTAGAATTATCTTGTTTATATTTATTCCCAAATTAATAATAATAATAAAAATATTATTATTTTATTTTATGGTAATATTTTACGGAATCATGGATCTGTTTATGGTAATATTTTAAGTATTTTATGGTTATATTTTAGGAAATATTAGATTTTAGTCCACTTTTTGTCCTGTATATAAATTTTAATCCACTTTGTTTTTTCTTTTATTGATTTAAGGACAAAATATTTTCCATCGGACTATTTTACCCTTTCTTTTAATATTAGTTTAATAAACCATTTAGTGATGTATCCACGGCGCATTTCTTCCTCAAATACTCAGCAGCTGCTATTCAATCTTCTCCCTCTCCCGCTGCAATTCCTCTCCGACATCCATCGGTGAGCGGCACCACCATTATTCCGGTGAATCATCACCGTACACATCCTTTCTCTTTCATGTCTTAACCCTAAAATTTCTCTGCGTTTTCACCCAAACACCATGTCGCAATTTCCGAATTGACTTCTTCAATTCCCGTCACCGTCTACCTCCAGTACCACCAAACCACTTTTGGATAGCTTGAAGCCCAGAGAAGAAGCTAGGAAGCTGCACAACCATACTCTTTTATGTTTATTACAGATTAATTTTGTGGTCAATCCTTTGTTCAATTTTTTATTCCCTGTGCTTGATTTATTCACAGGATATGTTAATGTCAACAAAGTTAAAGGGAGAAGCCTTTTTTACTATTTTGCTGAAGCAGTTGAGGATCCTGATTCAAAACCACTTCTTCTTTGGCTAAATGGAGGTGAATTGAAGTAGTGCTGAACCCTGTATCTTTTTTTTTTTTTTTATGTTGGGCCCACCACAATTTTACCGTTATACACCACACGACCTTTGCACCACAACAAAACGACCTTCAAAAAGGTCGATGCTCGACTTTCCGAAGGTCGAGTGTGGAGATATATATATATACTTCTATACTATTGGTCATATATAGGGTACCTATAATTTTTCATAAAATATGGATGATGCAGGTCTATGCTGTTCATCATTGGGATATGGTGCAATGCTTGAACTTGGTCCTTTTGGTGTGAATCCTGATGGAAAAACACTTTATTTAAGGAAATTTCCGTGGAATAAATGTATAAATCTTGGATTGCAATTGAAAAAGAAGAACGATACTAACAAAAAGGCTTTTAGATGGATTAGATTTATATATGGTAATGACTAGCATTGAAAATACCATAGTTTGAAAACAGAACTAAAAACATGGAGAAGGGATTTGTGTTAAAAACAACTTTCTTTTTCAGATTGTAGAAAAAAGGAACATTTTCTGTGACTGAATGATAAGCTCATGGCTGTTTCTTTTTTGATATTATAAGCCAGTTGATGCTATATTTTTTTTTAGAGATACATGCCTTTGTTGGTGTGTTATTTTGTTGAGAACAAAAATAGACTAGTGTGTTATTTTGTTGGTGTGTTACTTGGTTGATGTGTTACTTTGTTGAGAACAAAAATAGACTAGTGTGTTACTTTGTTGGTGTGTTACTTTGTAGGTGTGTTACTTTGTTGAGAACAAAAATAGATTAGTGTGTTACTTTGTTGGTGTGTTACTTTGTTAGTGTGTTACTTTGTTGGTGTGTTACTTTGTTGAGACCAAAAATAGACTAGTGTGTTACTTTGTTGGTGTGTTACTTTGTTGAGAACAAAACTAGACTAGTGTGTTACTTGGTTGGTGTGTTATTTTTTTGCTGTGTTACTTTGTTGAGAACAAAAATAGACTAGTGTGTTACTTTGTTGGTGTGTTACTTTGTTGGTGTGTTACTTTGTTGAGAACAAAAATAGACTAGTGTGTTACTTTGTTGGTGTGTTACTTTGTTGATTCAAATGGTTATGTTTGTGTTTTTTTTGTCTTTAGAAAATTGGAGGAGCCTAGATTCTCTATTGATGAAGCCGAGCCGATGCTATTTGATGCCTTTTCTGCTTCATACATCTTTCATGGAGTTTGATGTGGTGCGGGTTTGAAGGATGAAGGTCCATAGATGGTAAAACAGACTTCTTTTGTCTTCAAGAACTTGAAGAATGTTTTAGTTTCATTAATATGCTTTTTGATTACATCCAATAGTATTAGGCTTTTATTCTCTTGATTCTCCCGGAGTTGCATCTCTATAATACTTTGATAGATTGTTTCATTAGGATATGAAGTATTTTTTTGATAGATTGTTGTATTACGCAATGTTAATGGTGATATTTTAGATGTTAATAAAACGTGTCACTGTTGATGTGTCACTGTTACTGTGTTACTGTGAAAGCTGCGATAAAATTCGGCTTTCAAATACTACGTCGAAAAGGCATCAAACGTGGTCTCAAAATGAAGATAAAAAAATGAATTTTGGTGAAACGGTTTTGATGATCGGTGTTCTAAATCAAAAGTTACGGTTGTTTATAAGAAAAACACCCTCCGGTTAATATAAATATTTTTTCGTCTTTCAAAATATACGTCGGACGGATATCGTGTTTGGGCTCAAATTGAAGAGCAAAAAAAATATGAATTTTGGTGAAAAAAATTCGATGATAGGCGTTATAAATCAAAAGTTACGAGTGTTTGAAAAAAAAAAACAAAACAAAACCAAACCTGAACCTGAAACGTGAATGCGGAAGAAAATGTGTTAAGCTATTAGCTGAAGAGCGCGCGTCCTTATGAAGGCTATTTTTGTCCGTCTAAAATTTTTTTTTGTCCTTTTTGCAACTAAAAAAATGAATGTGTCCTATTTATTCATTTTATAAATATTTGTGTCATTTTCTCTCAATTCCCCTATATTTTAATTGTTTAATTTGATATACGGAATCCTTGTTAAAAAAATGATTTACGGAATCCTGTATCAATAATTATTTTATGGTAATATCTTTTGTTTTAATTAATCCTGGATCTATTTATGGTAATAATTATTTTAATTCAAATTTACGTAATCAAGGATCAATCGTAATTATTTTAATTTATGGATATGTCGCTGATTGCTTTTCAGTTTTATTTATGCTTATATTTTAATTATTATAATTAGGAAGAAATATTTTTTTGAGAGAAACAAACTCAGATTTTTAATGGAGAAACGCTCATAAAGAGTAAAGACACAATTACATTTTCAACAGCTATTAAGGACAGTCATATTTACATAAGACAATAATGACATAAATTAAAGTGATTGGACAATTTTACCTTTTGCATACCAAAAAAAAAAAAAAAAAAGACACGGCGCATTCCAATTCTTAGGTAGCTTGAACAAACTCCATAAACCTTCGTAATCGGAATTCGTCGGAGCATAACCTTCATCAGAATTCTTTGATGAAATCCTAATTGCTGCCGCTCTTGTTTTCTACTGGCTGCTTTATTATATTATTGGGCTTGTTGTTCGGATGGAGCAGCTGAATTAGCGGTTCGAAAAGCTCCGGGCTCAGGATTGAGCGATCCGTCGGATATGTTTCGACTTTTTTAGGGAGTTCCTTGAAGCTATTTTGTTGGCTTTGTTTTTTATTTCACAGCTTTTGTTTTTTTTTTCTTGTTTAATCAAACGTTGTCTGCTTTGTTACATTAGTTATAATAGCACCTGGGAGATTGTTTCGATCCTGGTGTTGCTATTCTTCATAGCTGTGTACATGAATTCATTCTATATTTGTTTTCTTTTTCTTTTTTGAAGTTGGGATTTTGGTTATCAATTATTATTGCCGTGGAAGCAATTGAGGATGCACAAAGGTGGTGGTGGTGGTGGTGTGAAATTGGTAATCTAAGGAGGCTGTGATGATATTTGATTTTGATTTTGTTTCTGAGCTGAGGGTTTTCGGCAATTGAGATTACCCGACCCGTAACTTGGTGGGGCAACACCTAGATGGCTTGTGAGCTTCTTGCATCGCGAGCAACTGGGCGATTGCAGCCACGGAGGGGTCTTCTTCTCTTTTGCTCGTATAATAACAGATCTGAGCCTCATATTTAACTGTTTTCCTTCAATTGGTGATTTGATTTCCTTAATAACACAATTTGGAATGTTTTTTTTTCGTGAGCATTAGTTTGGCTTTCAAATCATGTTTACTAATCATTATTTCATGTTACACAAATTCATATGTATCGATGACATGAGTGTTGGTTCGACCCAGAAAAAAACAGGAAGAAGAAAAAATGCAGCTGGAAAACGGCAAAATTAGGATTTTAGTCCTCTAACTTGGCCTATTTTGGATTTTAGTCCTGCTCCTGCTCCGGTGAGGAAAATGGTCCTCTAAGTTGGCTTTTTTTTTTTGGATTTTAGTCCTATCCGCCGGAAATAGCTGATTGGGCACCGGAATTTTTAAAAATAGTCCTCTAACTAGGCTGCCACGTAAGCGTTGTAAAGATTCCGGTGCCCAATCAGCTTTTTCCGGCGGATAGGACTAAAATAAGAAAAAAAAACCAACTTAGAGGACCATTTTCTTCACCGGAGCAGGAGCAGGACTAAAATCCAAAATAGGCCAAGTTAAAGGACTAAAATCCTAATTTTGCCGCTGGAAAACTTTCATTGTGAAAACAGAAAAATTCATTCTTTTGCTTTGATTAAAAAAAACGTAAATCGTGTCCCATTTGCTGAATGGAACAACATGAATTCATAAGGCACCTGAAGGATTGCTTTATAATTTTCTATTGTAACATGGGAGAAATTAGCTGAGACAGGTGGATCAATTCAACTAAACCTAATGGTTGAAAAGGCTAAATACTTAAAGAATGACATGGTACTGGAATGGTCAGCAAAGAAATTAGCAAGGAAAATGTTTGATGGTTATTTTCCATGCAAACCTGCTATCTGCACATTTGGTGATGAGCCAGCTTACTGCCCTGATAAAGAATGCGTTTGCTATCTTGCCGTATAAGAATGAATGGATCCTCCAGAATACGGCCTAGATGTTGATGTTCGAACCCGAAACAGGCCCAGATGATTATTTTTCGTGTAGACCTGGCAGCTGCAATTTCAAAAATGCCTATTGACTAATTAGTTGGAGTCTAATGTATAATATTTGTTCAGTTGGTGCATTAAATTAACATGATGATTTACATAAGAATCACAAAAGATCATCAGCTAAGCCAGCAGAGCTCTTCATATCAAAGCCACTGAGCACTTAATATTAGATCATATCCAGAATATTTAGTTAGCAATATACTCCGGTCACAGTTGTACACCTAAGGGTATTAGCATCAGAGTCTTTATCTCCACCTTTATCCCTACATGTAGGGAAAAAAATAGGGAAGAAGCAAAAACTCTCCTCATGCATCGATACTTTATCCCCACCCTACATTGGGGTGGATGAATGATCACACCCCAAATCTGGGGTGACACTGTAGCTATCCTTACATTTTTTTTATTTTATTATTTTTTTTTTTTGAAACGATTTTTTTTTCTTCCCTCTGTTGAAATATAGCCGTTGAAATATAGCCATTGGAGTAAAATTTGAATTTAAAAAGTAAGTTTTGAAAAATGTGTGTGTTCAAATATAGCCGTTGGAGTAAAATTTTAAATTTTAAAAATAATTTTGGAAAAATGTGTGTGTTCGAATATAGCCGTTGAAATATAACCGTTGAAATATAGCCGTTGGAGTAAAATTTGAATTTAAAAATTAGTTGAAAAATGAATATTTTAATGTTGTAAGGATAGAGATAGGGATGCTGATGTAGAGTATTGTGAATTTAGTTGCTGTAAAGTAGGGATATGTATTTTTTAATAGTATTTGTGGGGATAGAGATAGGGTGATTGATATGAATACCCTAAGCATACATGAAAGTATGTCCTTATCCACTTTCATGATTGAGTCTCATGTTTCAATGTACTAATTCACTGTTATTAGGTAACTCTGATGCTTAAATATACTTTTTCACTATTAGCCAGCATTATAATATGGTTCACTATTTTACATTGAGCTCAAAACACTCTGGTTCACTGTTTCACACCAAGCATAAATGACATCATATTCTTATACACTTTCATGACTGAGTCTAATGTTTCAATATAGTAGTGCAATGTTATTGGGTAACTCTAATCCTTAAATATACTTATTCACTATTATCTAGCAAAATACCCTGGCTCACTGTTTTTCATTGAGTTTGAAACACTCTGGTTCACTGTTTCACTTCAAATCTAAATACTCGGGTTCACTATTTCACACTTTGGTTCACTTTTTCACTTCAAATCAAAACACTCTGGTTCATTATTTTACACCTACTTCACATTACTAACTCACTTCAAACCAAAGTTCACTTATAGGAGTTTATGATTGTAGTTAACCATTGGAAATTTACTATTATTAGTTCATTTTTTGAGTTCTTTTGTGTGGTTCACTATTCGATGTTGTAGTTCATTATTTATGTGAGTTCATGATGATCTTACTCAAACTCTTAGTTCACTATTATAATTCGATGTCGTAGTTCACTATTTGTAATTTGTCGTAGTAGCTCCCTATTATTATTATTAGTTCACTCCCTGAATTCACTTTTAGGAGTTTACAATTGTAGTTCACTATTTGTATATTCACTTTTGTTAGTTCACTATTCGAAACTCATTTTTGTAATTCACTATTATGAGTTCATTATGATCATATTCAAACCCTTAGTTCACTCATATAATTCGATGTCGTAGTTCACTATTTATGGAAGTTCATTATGATCGTACTCAAACTCTTAGTACACTCTTGTAATTCGTTGTTGTAGTTCACTATTTGTAATTCAATGTCGTAATTCCTTATTATTATTGTTAGTTCACTCTCTGAGTTCATTTGTATGAGTTCTCTTTTAGGAGTTTACAATCTTAATTCACTGTTGTAGTTCACTATTTGAATATTCACGTTTGTTGTTTCACTATTTTTAATTTCACCATTCAATACTCATTTTTGTAATTCACTATCAACCGTTCATTATAATCTTACTCAAACTATTAGTTCACTCTTATAATTTGATGTCGTGGTTCACTACTATAAAAATTCTTTATGATCATACTCAAACTCTTATATTTTTACTCTTATAATTTGATGTCGTAGTTCACTGTTCAGGTTTATTGTTGCAAAATAAACGAATCAAAGAGACGTGTTAAATTGTGTTCAATTTTGAACTTTCTTGTTTTTGAATTTTACCATTTTGATTTTAATTTCAAGTTCTCTTTTCCTTATTGTAACTCTTTGTTGTAGTTCACTGTTTGTATTCACTGTTGTAGTTCACTGTTCAAATTCATTGTTGCAAAATAAACGAATCAAAGAGACAAATTAAAGTGTGTTCACTTTTTTTTTGTAAAGGAAGTGTGTTCACTTTTGGACTTCCCTCTTCTTGAATTTTATCATTTTGATTTTAATTGCAAGTTCTCTTTTCGCTATTGTAATTTGTTGTTGTAGTTCACAATTTCACTGTTAGCTAGCAATATATTTTGTCTCATTGTTTTACATCGAACTCAAAACACTCCGGCTCGCTGTTTCACACCTAAGCATCAATGACG
Source organism: Gentiana macrophylla (assembly GCA_026214975.1). Lineage (NCBI taxonomy): Eukaryota > Viridiplantae > Streptophyta > Magnoliopsida > Gentianales > Gentianaceae > Gentiana > Gentiana macrophylla. The sequence goes on along the minus strand of CM047812.1, from coordinate 2,948,845 downwards.
GCATGTTCTTGTCCACTTTCATGTCTGGGTCTAATGATTCAATGTAGTAAAACAATGTTATTGGGTAACACTGATCATTAAATTTACTTATTCACTATTAGCCGGCAAAGCAAACGAACAATGAATTTTGATAGTGAACAATGGAATTCACTACTGAAGTTCACTGACTTATACTTTCGTACTCGTTATTGAAAAAAAGATAGACCATCCTATTCTTAGTATAAAAATGTCCAAGAAATAGCGAATAAGGATTAACTGTAACCTCTCACAGCAGGAATATTTAATGACATGGTACAAGATGGCATTGCCACATTCAACAAATTCACAATAACTTCTCCAAAACCAAAAATTCCTTAGGTCCAGGTATCTTTAAAGTTAAAGTAAAGTGGACAACACTTTTTTCTCTGTACTGTAGTGTATAATAACTCTTCTTGTCGTTATTAATAGCAGTGATAACATTTGTATGCTGCCAAACTCCATTCTGGGTACTTTTGAAGTTTGACACGACTAAATTATAGTAAGACTTTTCTATGCAACTTAGAGCAATAGTATTTGTAGTTCACTGTTAGTATAATTCATTGTTGTTCTAGTTCACTATTTTAGTTCATTTCAACAATGATCTCAACTTTATTCTTCCTAATCCATTGCATCTGCAACAAAGGTTGTGACTTAGCTTTAGCAAAATACTCCGATTCACTGTTTTTCATTGAGTTCAAAACACTTTAATTCACAGTTTCACTTCAAATCAAACTGGTTCACTATTTTTCATTGACTTCAAAACATTTTTCTCTCTTCTTAGTTCACTTCTTTAAATCACTCTTGTAGTTTAATATAATACTACTTAAACTCTTAGTTCACTATAATCCCACTTAAATCCTAAGTTCACACATGTAGTTCATTCTTAAATTTCGATAGTGAACAATGAAACTCAGTAAACGAACAGTGAATTTCGATAGTTCACTGTTTTTAGTTCACTGTTTTAGTCCATAAATGAAGAGAACTTGACATGGTGGAAAAACAAACAAGCACAACCGAGAGTTCACTATTGGACCACATATTTATGCTCCAGCATTTGCATTCTATAATTTGTATCACCTGCTCTAGTATCGACCAGATTCCCAAATAATATGTAGAAGAAAAAAAAAGAACAATAATCACAAAAGCTCCAAGGAATAACCAACAAAACTCATGCTTGGAACGTGTCCTGCAAGTCATATGAATACATACATCCATTATTAACTCTGAAAAGATTGTTAACGACTCGAAGACAGAATGTAGCATACATCCTACGGTGTCGTCAGTCTTTACCATGCCTCTTCCACCACCTCGCTTCATCACGCTTCCACCTCTTCCACCAAATCCACCTCTGAAACCGCCTCTACCTCCAATTTTTCCTCCATCACCATCCTTACAAAAAACAGCAAGATTTCCCAATATCAAATCAAAACAATCAAAAATACACTAAAAAGTTGGCTGCAACAAAAAAAAAACACACTCTGAAGCAATGAAGTCAGGCTTCAATTAGGAGCAAGCTCAAAAACTTAGTTCACTTTTGCAGTTCACTATTCGAAATTCACTTTCGGAGAATGCAGTATTTTACAATTTATTGAGCAGGAGCAGATTACAAACTCCTGCTAAGTACACAATTTGAGCTCAATATTTACATTGCAGATATGGAAACTCCATATCTGAAATATAACGCAATCAATTTGGTACATGACTTATCAAGTTCTAAAATCATGAAGTACATTCCAAGATGCGCACACTTCTCTAGTTCTCTAAGAGATAGTCATCAACGCGTAACCCTGCCACAGATAGGGCTAATAAACAGAAAATTAGTGAACGGGAGAACGTAAGAATCCACAGAACAAAAGAGGCGATCGAAATAAAAAGTTACGACAACAATGGCAGCGACAGAATAGGGGATGGACTATGACAACAACGGCGGCGATAGAAAGAAACATGAAAGTTCTACTGTTAGTCAAATTATGTGGAGGACCGAATGGCGAACAGAAAGGAGAAGGAACGGAGGGCGATCGGCCGCCTCTGCCATCACCACCGCCGGTTTCCATTTATGGAAGAATGCAGAGCGGAAATTACAAAGCGTGATAGACGGATCTCAAAAGGTTGAATTGGGTTATTGAGGTAACGGATTAGCATCGACTCTTTATCTCAACTTTATCCCTACACTGTGGTAAAAATGAGAATCCCTATCCCCACCCTATATTAAGGGGTAATTATCCTGGGGTGGAACTATATTTATATTTTTCATTGCTTTTATTGTTGTAGGAATATTAGATAATTGAAAGAGTATTTGTGAATTTAGTTCTTTGTAAAGTAGGGATATGTATTTTTAATAGTATTTGTGAGGATAGAGATAGTGAAAGCGGTATGAATACCCTAATTTAGGTATATTAAATTAGACTTGTCCTTAATGCCTTATGAAATATTAAGCTGGACTGTTATTTAAATCAAAATATGTAAATGTCCTTATTGTCAATTAACTATATTTTTAATATAGTAAAATTTAATGCAAATTTACGGAATCAAGGATCAATCTTAATTATTTTAATTTATGGATATGTTGTTGATGGATTTTCGGTTTTATTTCTGCTTATATTTTTATTATTAAAGTTAGGGAGTTTTTGGAGGAAACAAACTCATATATATCTCTTTTCAAAAAAAAAAAAAAAAAAAAATATATATATATATATATATATATATATATATATATATATATATATATATATATATATATATATATATGATATATATATATATATATATATATTAAAAGTGTTTCACACTAATTAATTTATTTCCATAAATTGAATTAGAAAATTAGACATGGCAATTAAGGAAAAAAAACACGCTAGCTTTTGAAAAGCAAAAAACACTTTAGAAATCAATTAAATACTCCCCGTTTTTTTTAACTGTCAAATTTAATATTATTTTTTGGATAAACCTAATCACTTTTTAACTTAAGGTTCATCATTTTCGAGATTAAATAGCTGGTTTCCACATGTGACTGATAAAAAAAACGGGCGGAGCAGTATTTAAGAAGAATCTTAGAAATAAACATCTCAATCATAAAAATAAAAAAATAAAAACACGTTAAACCAAAAAAAAAAAAAAAAAAAAAAAAAACAACAACAACCATTCGGAACACAAGTAGAATTTTCTTGTTTATATTTATTCCCCAAACTAACAACAACTACTACTACAACAATAATAATAATAATAATAATAATTATTATTTTATGGTAATATTTTACGGAATCATGGACCTGTTTATTGTAATATTTTAATTATTTTATTGTTATATTTTAATTGTTTAATTTGATTTACGGAATCCTTGTTCAAAAAAAAAAAAAAAAAAGATTTACGGAATCCTGGATCAGTAATTATTAAATGGGGAAACTCGTTGAATATACAGGAAAAAATAAAAAGAATTTTTCATACACCTCATTTTTTCACTCTATAAATTATATACACCGCCTAAAAGAGCCTGGTACCGTCCTATTTCATTCAAGACCGTGTTAGTTTATAGCTCAAACCGTGTTAATTTTTCCAGAATACCGTGCTATTTATCACGGTACCGTGTTATTTTTAACACCGTACCGTGCTATTTGAGAATAGAGCAAACCACTGTATTTTAATAAAAAAAAATATCCAAGCCGTCATTATCTCTTTTCTCCACCCTCCTCCTTCTCCCCTATCATCCTTTCTTATTCTTCACCATTCCTCCACCCTCCGCCTCTCCCCAATCATCCTTTGTTCTTCTCCGGCACCATTTCTCCACCTTTCCTTTTATTTCTTTAATTATTTACACAGCAAAATTATAGCACACAAGAACAATGTATTTATGGGAATTTTGAGTAGTGGAATTTTAACGTATTTGTGGGATTTTTGCATAATTATTTTTTGAATTCTTATAGATGGAATTATGTGTTTTTTTCAGGATCCAGAATTTATTTTAATATTACATATTGTGTATTACGAAAATAAAATGATTTTGTGGTAACAAGAGATAGAAAAATACTGAAGAAACCATGAAATAAGTGCGAAAAGGAAGTTTTGGGGTGTAAGTGTAACGGTGAGGAAGAAGAAATGGTGATTTAGGAGGAGGAGAAATGGTGCCGGAGAAGGCTTGGATTATTATGATTTTTAATTTTTTTTTTTTTTGACTAAAATACAGCTATTTGTCCTATTTGAAAATAACACGGTAAGGTGTTAAAAAACCGTATTAAATAGCACGATACCGTGTTATATATACCGGTTTTCCATAATAAAATAGCACGGTTTCAGGCAATATAGGACGGTATCATGTTATTTTTGGCTGTGTATATAAATTATATATTAAAAAAGTAGGGTGTATGAAAAAAACTATTTTTTTTACTAGTTTATTCAATAGCTTTTCTCATTTTTTATGGTAATAATTATTGATTTAATAGATTCTGGATCTATTTATGGTAATAATTATTTTAATTCAAATTTACGGAATCAAGGATCAATCGTAATTATTTTAATTTATGGATATGTCGTTGATTGCTTTTCTGTTTTATATATGCTTATATTTTCATAGCACATCTATTAATGGTGAATTAACTAGTCAATCTTCGGGGATTTTCCAATGATTTTTAACATCTCTATATATTAAGCACATGTCAGCACATAATTGTGCATCCTAACCCTTTCTTTCTCATATCAATATTCATTTTTGAAACTATGGCTAATCCTTGGACGATTGAAAAGGAGTTGAAAGATTGTGATACAAGTTGGTTTGGTCGTCTTTATCTTCCAGCTAGACAAACACGATCCGAAATCGTGCAACACCTAAGCGATGGTCATAAAGAAATGATAAGCGAAGGTAAGCCGGTTCCAATTCGTGTTTCAGATTGTAACGATGGTAGCATAAGAGACTTGGAGTTGCGAAATTCGAATGGATCTTATCGTCTTCATGGATGGGGTAAAGTTGTCAAGGAAAAAAATTTGGCCACCGGAGACAAAGTTAAAATACGTTACGACAAAGACGAGTCTATGCTGCACATGAAAACTTTCGTGAATCTGGATGGTGGTGATAGAAAGTGAAGATCTTAATTTACATCGAGGATTGAATTTATGATATTGAATCAAATAAGATTTTTTTTGTTTTTGTTTTGTTTTGAATAAGTTTATTGGCTTGCAAATAAAAGTTGGAAGAAGGTTTCGGTATCTTGTTATTTGGTTATGATGTTTTTTTTTTTTTTTTGTTTTTTTTCTAGAAGAAAAGTTCATGTTTTTAGATTCTAATAATAAATTTGTGTTAGAGTTATGATTTAATTTCATATTTAAATGCCTTATTTATACGTAAGTGTGAGCACCTCTATTGATTTTATAAGTTTAATAATGATTTTATCAAATTCAATTTCTGATGATTTGTGACCTGATCCTTTTTTCTTTTTGGAGCCAAATTATACAAACAAAAAAAAAAACAAGTTTCAGTCGACAGTAGTCTTGCTTCACGTAGATCTTTATTTATTTATTTATTTTTTATTTTTTTTTTTTTTTTTTTTTTTTTTTTTTCTGAAACGAAAGGAGGGAAACGGGGGAAGGGGAGATCGAACCTGGATCTCTCACTTAGGCCAGGGTAAAACCCATGTGGCTAACCACCTGGGATGAGCCTTATGCTCGCACGTAGATCTTTATTGATTGATCCTCATTGCATATTATTGATTGATACTTTTTTCATAATTGCTGTCAAAGCCCTATTTTTTTCCTGCCGTAATTAACTTACAGAAACGAAAGAAGTTGACCTAATTTGTTTTAGTTTATTTTATTCTATTTATTTAAAGTCGGCAAAAAATAGGACTCAGAAATTACGTGAAAATTCTAGTTCACAAAAAAAAAAATTTTGATAATGATACAAGAATGCAACGGAGTTAAGATTGAGACTTGTCAATAAAAAAAATTAAAGCCACTCATATATATATATATATATATTTGAACAACAGTTGTATAAAAATAGTTGTATAAAAAAACTTTCAAGCAAGAAACTAGAAAGTTAAGAAGTTACGACATGCTCTAGTCTTGGGTGTCTTCCGGTGGTCTTCTAGCCTTAGAAGAAGTTGTGTCCGCCCCGGACATGTGCAACGTCCTCCCGTGCCGTTTTTATACCTGGGACAAACTGAAGGAAAAGATTGAACCATTCGGTGATTTTCGCGGTCGCCCTCACTGAACCAACTTGAATCTGAACTACGAAAAAGATCAAGTCTTACCGAAATCGGATTTCCTTTTCGTAGTTTACAAGATAACATGAAACAAGCAGAAATACATAGCCAAAAATCAGAACTGAAACAAAACAGAGGTACATGTAAACCGAAACCAAGAAACAACGCCGCATACTGCAGAAAAAACTCAAGATTAAGTCGTTTTCCAACCAAGAAGAGGATTTGATGACCAAGTGTGCCAATCACACATCGATTTTGACGCTTTCCCGGAGAACCACAAAAAGGAAGTTTGTTGAATATTCAAAAAAAGTTGTTGAATATCCAATTTGGCCGCATCGAAGATGATAAGATTTCTCATCTTCCATATCCACCAGAAAGATGTACATTTGATACTGTACCACACCTTATTTTGTTGAGGCGAGGCCTTGAAAATATGAATAAAATCTATCAGCTGAAGCAGCAATTCCAAAGATGAACAAGCAACCACATGATGAGAGTCAAGTTTACTATGCTCTGGTGCATGTTTCAACCCCCGTTTATGACATTTTTGGCTCATTTCGGGTAGTCTTAGACCATATATAGGGTAAAAACTACATTACACATCCATTTTGAGGAAAACCATCATATAGATGGAAAACCTCACCATTTCACGTTGTTTTTAGCCCTTTTCGAGCCTTAGTTGTCTTGCGGAGTTACGCTCGGTATATGTGTGGATGTTGTGATACAAGATACAGGTGACTTGAGAACCCGAAAGTTGAGGCATTGGGCTTAGAAAGATGAAACCGAGGCTCGGGAATGGAAGAATTGAAGAAAAAGTGAAGATTCTGAGGTTTGGCATCTAGTGCGGGCGCACCAGAGAAGCAGAGGGGCCTGTTTTGATACAGAGCTGCCAGTGCAAGCGCACCAGATCCAGTGCGGTCATACCAGAGGGGCAGAATGTCCAATTTTTTATTCAGAGAGCTAGTGCAAGCGCACCAATCTCAGTGCATGCGCACCACACGAAGCATATCCAAGTTTTCCCAGCCAACAAGAGCCAGTGCGTGTTCACTGATCTCAGTGCGTGCGCACCATGCTGTGTTTATGCACTTTTTTGGGCACCTATATATAGCATTTTGCACATATTTTTACACACTTCCCCTTTACTTTCTACACTTCATACTTCACTCCTGGATCCCCAAATTCATGTTTAGGTCGAAATTCTTCTCCTTCACCCTTAGATTCATTCCCACATTAGATACTACTTAAATTTAGCATAATCTAGCATAGAATTCTACTCTACTTTTGGATTTCGTCATTTTGGGTCCTTTAATGTACTTGAAGCCTGTTGTGCTGTTGTACAGGTGGAGCCAGACATAATCACATGGTAATAATACCCGGTCTTAACGTCATCTGTGCCGTTGATCAGGTCATAAACGAGCAAGTTTATGGCTCGTTTTTTTTTTAACGTTCTTTTTTCTTTTTGACGCGTGTGTCTGTATGTATGTATGTATGTATGTATGTGTGGCAATCTGATCTGAAATTGACTTGCAATGAGGCAAGGATTGCTGGTGCACCAACACTAGAGGTTTTAGAAATCCAAAGGTGTGCTTGTGTTCGCTGTATTCGTCAACAATATGTGCTGATTATTATCATTACTTTTATTGCTACTACTATTAAGTACTTATATTGTTTTGAGGGAAATCGGTGTTCTTTTTTTATATTGAATCCTTCGACTTTTGCAGAAATGTTGCAATGCTAAAAGGCTTTGAGAAAGCAGTAATTAAGATCTCTGTCCGATGAAAAAAATGGAAAGAAGCGGAAATGGAGGCAAGTTGATCGATATATATATATATATGTGTGTGTGTGTGTGAGTGTGTGCTTGTATGTTGTTTCGTTTTCAAATTAGCAAGTTGATGATGGTTGTTTGGTGCCTAAAATTGCAACTTCAATAGTTGGTTTGCCTGTTGTTCAGATGGCTTTTCTGTTACCACTTCCCCAGGCCTTGTGGCCTCGTCTAATAACAAAAAAAAAAAAAAGATGGCTTTTCTTAACTGAAGCTGATATCAACAACTTTGTAGTATATAAGGTGATTTCTTCATTGTTTTTAAGTCTGGCATACGAACTTTGCTCAATGGGGATGAAACATCAAGAAGCAACTACAAATGCAGGTCAAAAGCTGGCTTACCGGCGACAGAAGAAGGTTGCAGCAAGCGTGTCGATGATTAATGTTGACGATGAATTCTCCAATACCTAGTACTTGAGAGGATCCTGATCATGGCTCGAGAAGATGCGGAAGTTTCCTCGACTTTCACAAGGTCAATTCCACTTAAAGAAAGTCTAAGTATACTGAACCATTACAGACACATCCCTTGTAGGGGAGTAGGGACAGGGTGGTGGGGGACATTTTGGGCTGTGATATGTTGTTTCCGATTAATATTTGAGACCGGAATTCACTTTTTAAGTTGCCTTCTTAGGCAAGTTTTTATAAAAAAAATTGTTCTACATAAATACCGTTGAGAAAAGAATCCTTTTTGATTGAAGAAATATTACTTTGTTGCAAAGAGCTTACTTTCTTTCTAGGTTCTTTGTATGAATATGTATGGTCTTTGAGGTTCTTGTGCTTGTATTTCGAGTGCAACATAAATTTCGTTACCCACGACCGAGGGCGGGTACGTTGTTCAGGGAAGGGACATATGCCCCGGTGCGCACATACGTTGTTTAAAAAGAAGGCATGTGTCCCCACTAAGATTTGAGATTTTTCCGTTTTAAAGCGTATTTTTGATGTTAGAAAAGATAAATATCGTTTGTGAACTAGTCCTCCGTATTTTTTAGATCCGCCACTCCCACGACAAAGTGAAAAGAGACAACATAAATTACGACGAACTGAAATTTTATTAATTTATAGATGTTTGAGGTACAAAATCTAGCAAAATTTCAGTTTTTGCATTCGGTTATCTTTTGATTTGGGTCATGTGGACTTGTTTTTGGATTTTGGCGGTGCCCCTCCCTTATTTAATTGTAATGAAGTGCTCCTTTTAATGTTGTAAGAACATCGGATTTGTCCCATAATCTTCAATTTGATTGTTAAATAATAACGATATGTCGGATAATATTCAATTATTGTAGAGGACATGAATGTTTATTTTTTTGCTCTTCCATGTTATTATACTAAATATACATACAATATACATGCATACATTAGTGTATTCAAGTGATATTAAGAAATCTTCAAAAAGAAAAAATATACATAAATCCTGTTTTGTCTATCATTAATCGTTCCAAACAAATTAGACAAACTAAAGTTTATGTTTAAGCCTTGTTTGTTCATCTTTTTTCTCGATTTTGAGCCGAGCTCACATTACCCTTTACAACTTATGTCGATAATCATCAACTCCCGCTTCCAAACCTGAAATGATATATGAGTTTAGTGACTTCTTAGTTTTACTTTTTATCTTGTATCAACTAGATCATTGAGGTAATTAAAAACAATAAGAAGATCGATAACGGCAAGGCTGAGGCGATCGATGCTAAAACAAAGTAAATGATTGATTTAAAGTTCACAATCTTGAGTAATATAACAATGAAGTCATTAAAAGAAAGAACAAAGAACCCCCACTACATATTATATAGATAATTAAAGAAACGACTGAAGGTTGAGCTCTAACCTAAAGAGCTTCACTACTCAGCTTTTAAAACTTTATGAATGATGTAAATCGAAAGTTATGTTTCAATAATTTAGTATGCAACAAGCATCATGTATACAATTTTATTGAGAAAAGTCGATAAGGGAAATAGAACTCATACACCAACTTAAACTCAAGACTGTCATTACAACATCAATACTATTTTACCTCTGAGAAAATGGTGTTCTTTCAATTTTTGTGGGAGACGATATTTCACACTAATAAACACATGTGTATCTAAATGCTTTTAAAGTAATACTAGTGATACAACACTTATTTACAACGAGTGACACAACCCGATTTTGAACCATTGATTATAATGCATGTCAACGGTGATCAATGGTATAATTTCAGTGTGTGATTCATTGTGCCTGAGTGGTTGTGTTAATAATATTAGCCATGTTTTTAAATGTTTATACTATTTACGTTTTAAAACACGGTTATTTATAAGTATAGATAATGTTTCTGTACAAATTAGAGATACCATAGTAAAACTATCTTTACTACCGAAAGAAAAACACTAAAAGCAATTGGGTAATGTTATTGAAACAATCGTTCAACTACAACGATGATACAATTTTTAATTTTATACAATCGATCATTATAAACCTACATGTTGATCAATAATATAAAATCAGATTATATCACCAAATATGACGAAATAATTGTATCAATAACATTATTGAAAGCATGTGATGGGAATCTTTTGTACATCTTCTTATTTTGTTTTCATAGCATCACGGCATCATTACACCCGTGACTGTCTTTTGTTGAGATCTCTCCTCCATTATTAAGTTGAACAATGTTATCTTCCATGAAAAAATATGCACGACAAAACAACACAACATATTTTGATATCATTAAAATGATTTCGATCAATCTATTCTCGGGACATCAAAATGATTTCGATCAATCCAGAGTAAAATTAAGCTCAAATTTCTTTTCTGGAGAGGTCGGAACAAAATTCGACTTCTATGAATTCAAATTTTACCTGGATTGCGATGTTTCGATAGATTCAATGTGATGTCAACTGTCAATAAATGACATTTTTTATACCATCGATCATATTGATCATGTATCCTGCATTATAATCAATGATATAAAACTCAGGTTGTGTCACTCGTTACGTGTATAATTGACGGTATTCAAAACAAGAGTAGTGATATATCCATCACCCTTTTTACCATAATATCCTACAAAACACAATCAACACCACACATTTTGCTGGAAGACATCACTATAAATAATATATCACTTTAATCAATGAGATTGAAGTAAATAGTGGAAAGTGCACTATAGAAATATGTAGTGCAGATACCGTTTCCCTCAAAACAATTATATATAGACTGCAGAGGGAATCTTTTTTTTTTTTACTTAACCATTTCACGTGCTTGTGCCATTCGTAGAGTACATATTTGTTTGCTTCTTCCCTCCAAATTTACAACCCTGCGGGTAATGACCAAATTCTTTTTATCCTGCGGGTAATGACCAAATTCTTCCAATATAAAATCCCTTCTACTACCTCCATCAATAATTGCAGTAAGAGTGAAAAGAAAAGAAAAGAATTTGTAACAGGGAGAAATTAGATCTGAGTTTGAGAAATTAAATTGAAAGGATTGGTGTAATTAACAAGGAAGAGAGGATTTCGAAGAAGAAGTATTCGATCGGCCGGAGCTGATTTCCCGGCACCTTTCACCTGCACTTTCCGGTCGGAGGCTGATGTTTTCCGGCACGTACCATCATAATTGAAAGCATTTTCCGGTAGAATTTGTTTTCTTTCATTAGTTTTGTTATTATAGTTTTTTCTACTCCTCTCACTCGAACTAAAACCGTTCTTTCTCAGACATAATTACTTTTAATTATTATTAGAGAACTTTCTTTATCATTAATCTCTTAACTAAACATACTAGTATTTTTCTTCTCCATTAAAAACAGGTATGTTACCAATATACAAGACGGTTGAATTTCCGGGTTTATACATCTATGACGATTACTTCGTATAAAAGGTATATATGTTTTTATTTTATTTATCCTTATGTAGAGTTTTTATTCTATATTATGTACTTACTATATAGTAGGAGAAATCATTGGCTTAAACGCATTTTAGTAATGAAAGAGAAAAAAGTATATTAAAACGTATTTTTTATTACCACAATATATATATTCTGGCAACAAAAATGTGAGTGTTAAACCTGTAGTGTTAAGCTGCTAAAAGAATAGCGTTTTGAGTCATTATCGAATGGTGCAATTCAGGAGGATGATGGTTTATACAAATCATGAAAACAAGAATTCTCCCAATGTAACGGTATGCTTCTACCGAGTTATAACACAACAAGCATGGGTCCTAGCCATTCATCCACTTTCAAGTGTACAGTGAAGGTTGGGGGTCGGAACAAATCATGAAAACAAGAATTCTCCCAACGTAACGGTATGCTTCTACCGAGTTACTATAACACAGCAAGAATGGGTCCTAGCCATTCATCCACTTTCAAATGTACAGTGAATGTTGGGGGTCGGAATTTTCATGGAGCTCCGTGCAAAACGAAGAAGTCTGCAGAGATGAATGCTGCTAATTAAGGTTCCATTTAATGACCTTACTCAGTGTAAGGACACTCATACCTTAGCGGATGGTAATGCAAGTGCAAACTTAGAGTTTGGTAGTGAAACATGTTCTTCCTTTGCCAATTGCAAAAAGAAAGCTACTGCAGTTGGAGGCTTAAGATAATAGAGAAATATAAAATAGATTGATTGTATTGAATTGATTAAACTGATAGAAAATATATATATATATATAAGGCTATATTGAAGTGTCTTTACTTAGGATACGTGCTGGTAGTTCTTGTAGCTCTTCTCCTTCGTAATCCAAAATGCCTTGTTCTGTCTCTTGTATTTCTTCCAACGACTAGAGTGCTATATACTTCTGAAAAAGACTCGTACGTTCCTTTAAATTTGTTACGTAAGAACCAAGGACGGAGGTGTGTATAAATTGAGTGGGCTAAGCCCATCCGGACAAAAAAATATTATACTAAAAATATGTGTAGTCTAGTCGGATCCATAAAATATTCTTAATCCAGCCCACCCGACGAACTCGATATAGTCCATTAGCCAACCCCGATTTAAAATCCTGGCTCCAAGGAGGCTCCGTCCTTGGTAAGAACACCAAAATTTATGTGAGTATACGATCCGTTACGAAATGCACAATTGCGTATATTAGTTTATTATATCAAGCGTAATATTATTTTCTTTTTTGTTACTTAAGTGTTTAAATATGTTATTTCAGATTTCTGTTGGTTAAATAATATTATTTAAGTTTATATTTTTGACATTTTTTTTCATATTTTTACACGTGTTTATTGACTCCGATAGGATGGTACCCTTATAATAACGGATAGAAAGGGCTGAGGCTTACGGTTTTTGCACCGTCGAACATTCTTCACAACTCATTCTTCAGCTCGTCTTCCCAGAGAGAAAGAAATGTTGAATCCGGAGGATAATCGTAACTCAATGTTGACTCCGGCGGATATCCGTAACTCAATAGGTTATTATTTGTGTTCGGTCTTGTAAGTTATTAAAACCGGTGATTTTTCTCGTAACTTTTGTTTTCGCCTTATGTTTCAGAAAACATAACCAAAAAATTTGTGGCGAAGCTGACGACACACAATAGGTTCAATTTTGCAAATTTCACAAATGAGTTGCGGGTATGGTTGGCTCCTTGTTTTATTTTATAATTTGTTTCTCAATTTATACGATCGACAATAGGTATTGAAATTGTTATTATGTTTGTTGCATTTGTTTTTTGTTTTTTTTTTTTAAAAGCTTGAGCAAAGGGGTATACATAATCTACATCTTGTAAAGAATGTGTTGGAAGGAATGAAAGCCATCTCCTTGCATGGAAAAGGAAAAAGCATAGAAGTGGAATGGTATGTGAATTGTGTATATTAGTTTATTATATCAAGCATAAAATTATAATTTTTTTTGTTACTTAAGGCTTTTAAATCTGTTATTTCAGGTTACTGAAACCTGAGTCAGGGACTATGTATCCACCTCGGAAGACAGTTTATTTGACGTATTCACAAGTTGCTAAAGCTCAAAAGATAGGGGTAATTAGTTAAATAAGTAGTATTTAAGTATATATCTTTGATATTTTTTTTAATATATTTTTACATGTGTTTATTGACTCCAATAGGATGGTACCTTTATATACACTAGTGACGATGCATCCCCAATCTTTGACGTGGAATCGTTGTTTTTGAACATAATTCAAGACCGAGCCAACCCGCCTAAACCTATGTCTTCGTATTCGTACATTAAGGCATTCGCAGTTCTAAGACAAGGCAAGGTTGGCACTTTTGACACCTATCTAATCATGGTTGGTAGAGATTTCCTCGATTTTATTGTTGGTGGAGCAACTACCGTTGGTGGAGCTACCGTAAGCATCTTTCACTATTTCATTAATCCATATGTTACTTTTGAGAATATGTCTTTGCCTGTATATTTTCCCTTTCGTATATACGTAGGTGATGTAAAGTTTAAAAAAAAAAAAGTCACAAATGGGCCGGTGCCAGCTTTTACTCCTGTTTGTCTTTCGAATTTAATAAGGCCATGGATGATGAATATTGACTCTTCCAATTTATACCGCTGGCTAATTTGCAGAACATTTTCTAAGATATGCTATATAATGGTACAACACTATCTAAAGTACATCTTGACAAATTTAGTCCAGTTACGGGACTAAAATTTCAATTTGCCACTATTTCGTTTACTAATAAATCTCAGTTTCTTACTTTCATTGATTGGATTGCAGGTTGTGACAAGATATTTGGTGCCAAGTGACTAGGAGGTTATAATGTTACGTGCGATTGACTTGACATATGATGAGATTACCATGCCTTCTACCACTTTTCTTATACTGGCTGATGCACCGACCCAGCCTGCCTCTGCATCCACCTTCGCCCAGCCTTCACTAGTGTGTGTCAGTGGCGGACCTACATACAGCCAAGGGGGGGCAACTTAATCCGAAAAAAATACACTAAAATTTGTGCGATACATATAGTTTGCCCCCTCTTAAAATTTTTATTTATCTTTAAAAATTTTATTGCCCCTCCTTACCCGAGATCCTGCGTCCGCCCAGTGTGTGAATGTTCAAAATTGTCACATATGAAATGGGGTAGTGAATTGGATAATTGAGTTTCCTAAGGATAACTTCCGTTTAGATTTGTTGCCCATCTATCAACTTCCGTTTACACAATTTATAAATGGGTCAAAATACACATAACAACAAATACAGTGTGAGCATATATATTAAGGCCCAGAGAAATCCAACACACTTTAAACAATGTAGATGTAAGAGCAATATTCCATAGATGTTTGAACCTATGACTTCTTGTTTTGATTACTAGTGTTATGGACGCCGTGTGCAGCGCACGTGCCATCCATCAAGTAATCATACAATGTAACGACAGAGCAGAATGTATCTTGTTATGTTGTTCTTGGTATGATACATGAAGGATAACAAAGTAGCATTGATTTTATCAATGACAATGCACAAACAATAGTAGAAAACATAGGAATAATTACATAACCAGCCAATTTATTTAGATATCACCTTGAAGTTAACCCCAACATACCTTACAGCATAAAAAGCAAAATGTGTGCTTGTCTAAAGCACAAGATTCCCAAAAGAAATGGCAAACATACCATATACAGGGCAGCAAACAAAAGTTGGGAGTAAGTATGCCAAGGAAGAACAGGTCTGCATATTATCATGCCATTAGTTTTCTTGATGTTGAAACTAATGGTTCTAATATGTAGACTGTTCTTTGCAAGAAAGCATACAGCAAAAAAAGTTATATTCTAATAACTAAATCCAAGGTAAAACATGGCTGGATCGTTGGTACCTCCCTACGCCTTAGTTTTCTTCTTCCTTGCCTTTGATTTTCTTGCCTGGACTTTGCAGAATTTCATTTCCACTGGAGCAGGAGGTTTCAACAGCATTTGGTTGCGAAATATCGGAAGGTGCATCGAAGGAGTTTTACAAACCACCAATCGTGAACATGAGCCCTCTCTTGGGAGAAAGGTAGGTTGCACAAGTTGTCTCTAGGTTGGTAGATGTGTTTGCAATCTCTTCAACAACCAGCTTTGTTTTAGGGCTGAAAAATTGTTGTTCCTGGTTCGGAACCACAGTGCGAAAGAATCGTTGGCGTGATAACTTCAAAGAGTCTCTTTGCTGAAGAGTTTGGGAGGCTCTGAAGGACGCAATTTCTTGTTCAGTGTAGACCTTCACAATAGGGTAGCTTATTTCAGTGTTCCCTCGGTACAGTTTGTCAAAGCCTTTTACAAAGCAAATGACAGGCTTTCTGTCGATTTTCGCACCAATAGCATCTGTCAAAGGAGTTTTCTGCGCAGAGCAAAAAGTGTTAATTAACAATGGCAGATAATAATTCAGTATTAACATAGCACCGAACTAAATGAATGCACGCGGATTACTTGGAATGACAATAAGGAAGCACACAATCGTAGCATTTCCAGAATTTTTGCAGGTTTTAATTTCTATGGGAACTCCAATGTATTATTCTTTTTTGCAGTATTATAAGTATATGTGAATATGTTTAATACAGGAATATATACTCATAATGTACAAAAATAAGAATATGGCATTGTTGATATATAATCCAGCAGGGTCTTAATCTGAAGATAAAGACTTGTACCTTATCAGCTGCCTCCTTAATCTGAAACCCTGTGAACCCTGTCAACTTGTCAGCTTTTGGCGAAAACAACATAGCAGTAAGTGTTCTGGTTTCATCGTTCAGAAACACTCCGATATGGCAGCTGCATTTTGGCAACAGAACATGTTAGTTTATGAGATTTATCTGACAGAGCAGAACATATACAAAGTATATACCGAGGTTGAAGTTTTGTCTCCTTGCCGCATGCTGTGCATGATGTTTGAAAGCCTATCGCTGCAGTGAAGGACTTACCACAATGCTCACAAGCACTATACCATAGTTTTTCTTGAGCGGGAAGCATGTGCATAGTAGCAGCTACCCAAGCAGTTTTTGCCTGAATTATAGTTTACAAAGTATTCATATATATATATATATATATATATATATATATATATATATATATAACTGTGTGGTTCAATTGGCAAGGAGCTTTATTTAATTGGGGAACTTTCACGTACCACACGAATGTTAGATACAAAGTCTCCCAAACGGACAAGCAACATGTCATCTGGTGGAGGAAGCAGTTTGTAGGTATCTACGTAAGCTTTTTCATCCAGAAGTTTCTTCAATGGCTCAACATTTTCAGCATACCTGTTTAAAGTGAACGGATGGATCTATTTATTTCGGAAGGAGACACTTTGAATCAGGGTAATACAAAAGGGTTGGTTATAATGTGGATGGCCAAAAGCAGATACATAATGAAGAACATGACACATACCAGTTAAGCAATGAGTCATCTTCTTCCAAAGGCGGTTCACGCAGGAAAAATGAATTTTTCCTGGTGCTTACAGACAGACCTAAATGCGAGGCATGAGACAATTGTAAAACAAATGTAAAAACCTGTTAGAAAATAAAGTATATCGTAACACGAAAGCGTCAAATTTTTTTACATACCGTGGTGCGTGGTGATTTTCGTGTTAATACCAACAATGATGGTTGGTTCGGGTAACTTTGTTTGAAACATTGAACTCATCATTGTCCAAAGTGTCATCCCACAGCGTAAAAAAGCGTCATCCGTTTTCTGTTTAATAGTATAACCAAAATTACTTGGTTATAATCTGAAGCACTTATTACAGGAAAAGGGAATTAGTAATGGCAATATGGGGTACATGAAATTTCTGAGAATAACACACTTACTCCTTATTGACGATAACGTAATCTCGGACTGAGTTGTACGAAGGATGAGGCACAGAGGATGAAGCAATAACTAATGCCTTAATTGCTGTGGAAAAGTAGTTTGTGTCAAAAATCAGCAGCAATAGTAGGAAAGCGGTAAAAAAAATCCCCAAACACTTGCTTTCTGGCAACCTTACTTCATCATGGGATGAATTACGTAACGGGAAAGAGTAAAAGTATAAAGCAACCTATTTGTATTTAACAACAGAAAATGGCGAAAGATTATAGCATGCATACCAATGCCTGTGTCAGAGTCAGCGTGCCTGTACATGCCCGCAAAGTTGATAAAGTCAAAAGCGCAAGGAATATTTGGAGGAATAGGCTCGCGCACGGCGTCAACAGGAGTCCTACCATACAAAGTCCACGTGTACCCATACTCACCAACCTGGTACTCTGGTTTGGCCAGTTTAACAGTGGCATTGGATATGAAATATCTTTTATAAGGCTGCAGAAGCCTTATTAAATTTCGTAATCGCTGGTCATAGGTCATCACAGATACAAGTGTGCCCTGAGAATATAAACGGAAAAATATGAGCAATTTATAATGGCAGATAGGTATTTTACAGGGCATACATTCATAAACAAAGTACGGTGAATAAACGCAACAAACCTTTGTGTCACAGAATAGGTAGTTTCTGTAATCAGAACCATATTGAGACACCTTTAGCTTCGACTTGAATAAACACCGGACCAAAATAGGTCAATCTCTTAGATCAGGATTCACCTGAACAGCATCGGACAGTGGACGGTTGTTGTGCGTCTTTAATATCAAGAGGCAGAGTGAAATAGTCAGTCATTTGATCTTAAGTCTCGATGAGTAAATGCAGTATACATCAACAGATATTCTAGACTTATAAATCTGTACAATTGCTTTTATAATGTCACAAATGAATAATGTGTTATTAGTCTAATAATACTTCCTTGTAGACGACATTTTTAGTTGTATTTTTATTTCCTGTCTCGAAAAAGGAAGGTGCAATAAGTACTTTAACACAAGAAGCCGTTTTTGCACGTGATAAGGCAACATAAAGCTGTCCGTGCGAGAAAACATGTTCTTTTAGATACACACCCACAAAATCTAGAGTTTGACCTTGCGATTTGTTTATTGTCATTGCAAAGCATAGTCTAATTGGGAACTGTATTCTTTTGTATGGAACGGGAGAAAATTCTCTGTTAGTAGGCTTCATTGGAATTCTATGTATGAAAACAGTTTTACCGGCATGGTCTCCTATTGCTATTTCCGCTTGTATTACGTTTTTATCTAAGCACTTGCAAATTAGACGTGTACCATTACATAGACCCTCATATGGATCCAAGTTTCGCAACAAAATTATTGGTGCATTAGGTTTTAAAACCAATTTATGTGGTGGCGATCCACCGGAGTTAAATTATTCAACATATCCTCATATTGGCCTTGGTCATCCTCATTCAATGTTTGGTCAAAGCTTGTATATTCGGTTTCAAATTGCACAGGCCGTGGATCATTTGCTCGTTTATTTCATCCACAAACAAGTTTTTGTTGTAAGAATAGCTTTGTTCATATAATGGCTTGAAAGATTAGAAGACAATTCAGTGTGGAAATACTTTATCTATGAGAAAGTCTAAACCGTTATTGTTAGTTTCGTTCATAATAAGAATATCAGCTGGCAGTTCAATAGGCTCGCTATCATGTTCTTGCCGCCGTCCTTCACCGATCTCCAACAAGAATTCAGTGAAGGCAGGGTCAAGGCGTGCCCGCATATTTTCCACAAGTTTAATTTTTGTTAAGCTAGACCATAAAGGTGATCTTATCAAGGATGCATCTATAGTTTCAGATTTTGTGCCTTTGGGGACAACAGGCAAAATCTGCCTGAAATCTCCACCGAACACAACGACCTTACCCCCAAAAAGAGTAGAATTGCTCATAAGGTCTTGCAGCAAATCATCAAGCGCTTATTGCATTCCTTTTTGACATCGGTAGCCGTCCCATATAATTAATTTAGCCTCTAAATCATTTGTGCTAGCGAAGTCATTTACTTATCCTACACGTAGATCCTGGTTCCAGTCCACAGGATTCTAAACCTAGAATGGCGGTTCTTCCTCCTGGTAATAGCGAGGTCGCAATGCCGACGTAGTCGCTGCTGTGAGCAATATGCCCTTTTAAACGAACATCAGCAAGCAATGCTCTGTATAGGAAAGTCTTACCTGTGCCGCCAGGACCATCGACAAAAAAACATTTTGGTTGATTTTCGTATATGGCATAGGTTATGCATTTAAAAGCTGTTTGTTGTTCTACATTTAACAATTTTTTGGAGGTAATATCAGCCTCAGAAACTATGATATTTTGTTCACACCTTAGCTCTTTTGTTTGATCTTCAAACTGGTCTTTGTTAACGCCATACGGTATCAAACCGTATGAGCCAATGTCTTTTCCCATTGACTGTAAGAAACGAGTTGATCTCATTTGCAAGACAATTTGTGTAATTTTTTCTTTTGTTAGATTGGTCTGTTTGGCTATGTCTTCTGATAAAGGGGACTGGAATTGCTCCCAGAGTTTTACAGGGTCTTTGGGAGAACAATATACCAACAACGTAGCAAACAAACGTCGAAGTTCGTAAGGCATATGGTACATGGATGCTTCAGCGTGCTTGATTTTCTTGGCTATTATTTTCTTCCAAAAAACCCCGGGCCAAAGCTGCATCATGGTAGGTTTCAAATGCCTGACCTTGAAACATTTTCAGGTCGTCAAATGACTTTGGCCCTCTGATTTTGGATAAGAGTAATTTTAGGTAATACCGCTCACCCTCTATTGGATTTACGGCGACTATCCGGCCTACCGGGTTGCCCCTGACCCGCACTTTCCATTTTTTCCGATCAGGTTCCCAGACGAAGAAATCAGGAAATTCACTATACATGCATTTTTTTTCTCTTGCATGGGAATTTGTAGTATTCATATAAAAAAATTCCGTTAGCATAGTTCTTCTATTCATTGGATTGTCCAAGACCTTTTGCAGTTTATTGTTGTGGTTGAAGTTTATGGGCTGGTAGTTTTCAAGGTGTACCTGCAGTTGGATAACCGCTGGTTTCATTTCACCTAGAGAGAATTTATAAATCCGCCACACAGCCTCCGGTGGGGAAATCCACCGAGCAGACTGATACTGTTCTATTTCATTTATTTTGGTGCGGCCACTCCGTTGCGAAATGTTAAACATTATTCTATCACTTCCCTTGCATATATATTTGTATATATACTTGACTGCTTTAACAGTGGAGCAAATCTCGACATTGATATGGCAGTTAAACTTCGCCAGTAAGTATGGGTTGTAAGGGACCACCCATCTGTTGTCTAGCCAAGCGCCTCTAACTTTCACCCTTGCACCATTATTTCGTCTTCTATAAGTTGGATAAGCATCTGAGTTGATCGTAGTTTGTGTACTAAATTCCTTGGGGTATGAATTTCTACACAAACCCGATTTTTTCATGCAAACATTTGCTGGGTTTAACACACCACAGGGTCCGTGGAGCATATGTTTTGTCACTAACTTGTACAAGTGGGGATAAAGTTCTTTGTCAGGAAGTTCGGCTGAAACAAGCTTATCAAATTCTTCGGGTCTATAAATTTTGTACTGAGGCTTTAAGATGAGCAGGAGATGTGCATGTGGTAAACCTCTTTTTTGAAATTCAATGACATATGTGTAAGCCGCTACTTTACCAAAAATGTTTTTCTCAAACAGTTCTGTTTTTAATTCTTCAAGCTTAGCTCTAAATATCCTAGATAACAAATCGGGACGGTTTTGGGCTTCTTCACCTTTGGTTAAAAGTCGTTTGATTTCAGGCCAGTTAGAATTACATGTCATCGTTAGAAACACGTCTGGTTTACCAAACTTGCGAACCAATGACATTGCATCTAAGTATTTTTTCCTCATATGCCTAGGTCCACCGGTAAATGATGCAGTAAAGCAAAGTCATACCGACCAATTCTAGCGTCATGTCTGTTTCCCAAAGTGATATCTGAAGATCGACGATACCTTGCGAGAATTCTGCGCGATATTATTCTCATTGTACTCGAAAATAGTCCAATCTTTGGGTCTCAAGTTTGACAAACATGTCAACAGCATATTGTTGAAAAAGCCTGCCAAATTGTAGGAGGCAAGACTGGTCGTTTTCTCTAATCTGAAATTTATAACAGTAGTACTCTCTTATCGAAACATGGTTAGGATGATCGACAATCAAATTCAGTGTTTCTTTCTCTCGGTCAAGCAGTTCTTGGGCATTAGCAGCATTACATGGGTCAAGAAGTTTGGGGTTCTCAGAATTCCTTTTTCTTTTACGTGTATTAATCTTTAATCCGGTCTTATTTATTCCTTGGTGCCACCTTTAATCGCCATAAGGAAACATAAGAGGATATTGTAAAGGATCATAACAGCCAAAATAATATTGTATTGGATGTGAATGGCCACTATGAGTGTAAACCTTAATGCTTCTCTGCTGATTTTCCTGGCCATCAACCAAGATTCCAAAGAACCTCTAGCACGGTTGGCTTATTGTAAATTCTTTGATCAATCTTAGGGTTGCAGTATAATACAATGTCAAGCTCATCAAGGTTAGGGGTATGACGTAGATCTCTAAAAAACCTCGCGTAAGGATTTTCACTAAGGACTGTCAATATCTGTGTAAGTGTCATTTCATAAAGCCGAGGACACTTAGCTAATCTATTCGACGACTCGTAGTCACCATTGTGGAAGTAAAAGCGTAAGTTGTTACTGATTCTCGCTTGTGCTTATTAGATCATCCATGAAATGGTAAACCCCCTCGCACGCGAAAGTGTAGACGCCTTTGTTACGGCATGCTAAATGTTTATCATATTTTGCTCCTAATGATGTAAAGGCGAGGTGATTATTATATGTTCTAATGGATGCCCTAAAGTTCACTGCATCCTGTGCTTGGCTAGTAAGCAAGCCGAGAAGAACCGATGGCGACTGAAGTACTAACAAGAGCAACGTCACCCGCCGAGCAACGTAAATTTTCGATTTCATGTATAACCTTCTTAGCTAAACAATTAGTTGCTTACAATCGTGCACACTTCTAAGTATGTCAGCCTGTTTGGCAATAATGTCTAACAAATCCCTACCTACTCTATATTTTATGTCTGTTTTTCTGTTGCAAGAACGCTTTGCTTTCCACTTTTCTAAAAGAGCCAGCCTGGAATTATCGACGCAAGAGGGTTGGTCAGGAGCAGGCAGGAAACTTAGAGAATGATTTGAAGGTCCGATACTTTCACCCGAAGGGCAGCATGGCATAGGAACACATGGATCAGGAATGTTTGTAGACGGTAGTGAGGCGATAGGTGTTTCGGGCCATCCGGAAGCCAACAATGGCAGACCACTTTCCCCGGTAGACAAAAACGGCGTAAACCGTGGTTGTCTTAGATGTTTTTTGGCCTCTATTTTTTTATCCCCGGTACGCAGGGTTTTTTTCTTCCTCCATCTGTCAATCGCTAAGCGTCTATACGTCGTCTGCAGAGCTAATTTTTTGTTGGTTTAATATTTTCTTTTTTATCTTCTTAGCCCTCCACCGTGAAATAGCGTAAGCTCTGTAGTTTCTTGTTGCAAGCGTGGAGTTTAAGTCAAGAGAAGGACAGTTAGTCGAAGACATCAATGTCTTATTGTTAAGTTTTTTTTTTTTTAAGTGTGTTAGCACCAACAACAGATACTGGACGAAAACTCACCGAATAACTTTACTATTGAACACTGAATGAACAACCCAAATAGGAACAAAAGCACCTACAACAACGTAAAGAATCTAAATCAACACACCTGAAAAGTAGCCATAAGGACCCGAGAAAAGCGCTCCGGTGGTGCGTTCGACTGTTGTTCTTTTTTGTTCTTCACTGATATAAAACACAAAAGCAATACACAAAGCCAAACATGAGACTGTATAATCATTAGAGGAGGGAAAACTAAAAGCAGAATAACATGCATGAAATGAATCCATTCCCATACTTTAGTGCCAACTAAGTTATTTGTACACAATGTAATTACAGATTGTCTATTCATAATATAACTACAAATTGTCTACTGATATTTTAACTACAAATTGTCTACTGATATTTTCTGTGAACAAGAAAACCGATGGAGCATATATATAAGCAAGCAGGCTAATGCCGGTGTATACATGAACCAGAGTGTTGACATGATAACAGAGGCTGAATTAACCTGAATACTACACAGTTCCAACAGGAAAGAGGCTACCAAGCACACAAAGTATCCCAAAGCCACCATGTTCAAGGAGACATAAACCGTAAAAACCAATGTCCAAAACATTAAACTGAGTTTAGAAACCAGCATTCGAAAGACTTTTATGCATAGAAACCCATGGAAACATAAGTAAGAAAACACTGAACAGTATGGTGGCATGAGTAGATACTACACAGTCCCCTAAGAGAAGATGTTGCAGCAGCAAAAAAAACATCCCAAAACAATCCATGCCGATGAATATTTAGACTGAAAATAGCAGTGACAAAATTTTTAAAGCAAGTCTCCAAGCTAGCAACTTTTATACTTCCATGCACAGCAACCTATGGGAACACCAGTGTAAAAAACTATGAACAATACGTTGATATGAATAGAGGTTGGCCAAACAAAGTATATACAATAAGTAATCTGTTAGAATACTCATAGCTCAGGCAAACACAGGCTAGAAATCATGTATCAGCACAGAAGAAGAAGGCAGAGGGCTGTAAAATTAACACAAACGAGCATGACAGAGTCCACAACATTTTCTTGCAGTAAAGGTAGGTATAAGCACAAGTTTATGTAAGGATTGACAGAGGCATCATAACAGCAATAAATAGCTCAGGACAAACAAGGAAAAATCATTATCATCCATAATTCATGTACATTCAATGTAAATAAATGAGGATGCATTGAATATCTAGCTGAACCAAAAAAAGCCCGTAATTAATAAACAAATAAGTAAATTACAAATTAAATGAGAAGAAAGAAGAAACTATGAATAACCTGAAAGTGCAGAGAATTTGTGAGGAGCTGTTAGCATCAGGGGGGTATTTAAGGCCATTTTAGATCTGAAAAACGGTGTAAAACCCATTAGACTAAATAATCTTTACCCAGCATGCAATAGATTAAAATGCAATAATAATACTTACATGCTTATGTCACAGGCGTAGGTAAGCCAACTCAGCCTATGGAAGACATCAGGAATGACTAAATCAAGTTCCTTTACCCGGTTGAAGTGCGAGACCAACGGTCTGTGCACAGCTTCAGCTGATCAATGACATCATTAGACCCAAAATCTTCCCTCTTGAAAAATGGATTAAGTAAATCTTCCATTAAATCCATCAAAACACAGGCGGCGATTTGAAAACCCTCTTGGGGTGGCGTAATTGGACGGAAAACAGGCCACATAATCTTTTCATTAGCATTCGGATTGACACTGATATGACGCCTACATCTACATCCAGCACCAAAGACACACAGTATCCAGCAGAATAAGCACAGGACCGCCGGGTAATGCAGCGCAGCCGGAATCTTCGGTGCTACCATCGGCAGATCTAGGTTTCGCCCTTTTCTCTTTCTGAAAAGGTTTCAATTGTGTTTCCTTTTCTGTATTAATTTTTTGCAAAAAAAAGAAAAGTGGACCACAATTGGCGATTTACAAGATATAAAATAAAAAAAAAAACTGTTTTATGTGGCAAAAACCAAGCAACGTGGCAGCCATTGTAGTAAGTAGATTGACGATGCTGGATTTTGTCATGTATAATTTGAGGCCAATTTAATCTAGGGATGATAGAATCAAAGATGATTTTGGAGGTGATTTTAGGGTTCTATGGTGAGTCCAAGAATGTATCTTGGATTGCCTACGTATCTCGTATTGTCCAGAATCAAGCCTTACGTAGTTCCTGGAATGATGTATTTATAGGCACATGCCCTTCTTCTGCCCTAATCCTAGGGCGGTTTGGTCTATTGACATAATTGCCCTTTAATGGGCCTTGCTCCTTGCCCAAGCAACCCTCTAGATTATTGGGCCTGGGAACCTGGGCTGGAGCTCTGATATCGACTCGTATGACACCGACATGGGTGCTCGAGTTGACACACTTGCAAGATCTGCTGGCGGCGGTGGTGATCACTGATTCGTCTCGTATTCGACCCGATGTGGATAATATACTTGGACTTTTCCACATGCCAGCTGGACCAATTAGATAATTCCACGTGGAGGGGTGAAATCCCGTATCGTCATAAGCCCCCCAGATCTGTCTGAGCTCTTGAGGTCAGGTCTGATCTGTCAAAGGTGTATCTCGCCACTCGCTATCCAATGCTCAATTTAAATCGCCTGCGCAGACTTACTTCCTGTGGAGTCCGACATACGGCCTTTCCATGTCTGCTTTGCAAACTTTTTTATCTTAGCATTATCTGTCCCTAGGACTTATAACGTGTGGCTAAGTTGACATCGACTTCGATGCCGTAGCTGTCGAAGGAATGATGAGATGTCCAACTTGGGACTTTGTCTCGATCGAGGTCGACTTCTCTCAAGAATCGATTTGCTCGGATTTTGGAGTACGGCATGCGGATCTCGAATGTTAGTCTAATGATCTTGAGACTTTGCCTTAACGCCAAAAAAGATGCTTCTTCTTAGGCTTTGCCCTTTTTAACCATCGTTGTCGTTGGCTTCCATCTCAGATAAACAATTAGCGGTCATTTGGACTTGGCTTATTCTTTCCTTGAAAAATTGTTACATTTTTCCTTCTTTTTTCTTTGGTCTTTGAACTAGACCATCTTGCTTTATTGCGCCTTTGGCCTTATTTGCACATCGGCCTCTCTCATGTCGATGCATATATGTCGATATCTCGCCTCCAAGTATCATGAGAACCTTAGGTTTGGATCATATTTGGCCGCTTTGTGACTAGGCTTTTTGTTATAAATGCTGAAATTTTTACAAGTATTTGGTGTCAAACACTTTTGTTGCATGTCGATTCCCATTCCTTTGCTCGCTTTTTCTCGAGTATTCAATGTCGACTCGTTGTTGCCTCCAAAGTATAATGCAGATTCATCATCTTCGTTATACTTTCAGTAGTTCCATTTGTCGACCATATGTAACTTGTCTTCCATGCTTTAGCATTTTTTGGACTTTTCTTTGTTGTTGTGTGGTAGAAGAGATGCCCCTGGTTGTCTCATTTCGTTTGTCGGAATCGATGCTCTTTCTGCTGTCGATAGATATTTCCGCCTACGATGTCCTAGTACTTACTGTCTAATAAGACTGGTAATACGTAAATGTCGCTCTGGATCTCGGTGTCGTGGTGTTTCTTTGTCGCTTCATGACTCATGACACATGATCGCCGAGTTTTGGACTTGGTCCGAACTCGATGCCTTAGCCTTTTGGTTCCATGGAACTTTTAGATTCAATGGTCGCGATCGGCGATCATGTTGCCCGGCCTCGATGCCCTAGTAAATTCTCTTTTGGGAGTCGAGATCACGCCGCCGACTCGGATTTCGATTCGATGCCATTGTGTTTTCGCCCTATTAGGACTTGTAAACGCTGATCGCCGACAATCGAAGGCATCCGACTTGCGGATCCTCGTGAGACCGTTGAGTAGATCGCTGCGGAGTGGATCCTCGAGGCACGCCAGGCACTAGTCAAAATGTCGCAATAACCATGGGGATAGTTCCCGAAATAAGAAGGCTCGTCCCGCCATGCTCGGCTAGGAGAGTTCCAAAACAAGATAGCTCGACCCGCCAGCCGGTAGGCGAGTTCCAAAATAAGATAGCTCGACCCGCCAATTCGGTAGGGTGAGTTCCAAAATAAGATAACTCGACCCGCCTTGCCTCGGTAGGGTGAGTTCCAAAATAATATAGCTCGAGGTAAGATGCCTAGTCGATCTCGGACTTATTACATATTCACTCATCGGTGAGCTCCAAATATGACGCCTAGTTTTATTTTGCTTCAATTTTTGCAAAGATGTTGCTTGTCGCTTTTTGTTGTCTGTCTTTCACAATTCGATCCTGGACTTTTGAATTTTGAATTTTGAATTCGACCTTTCCTTTGAATGTTGTTTGTGTTGTTGAATATTTGCCTCAGGTGTAGTCCTTTGACTTAATTCCTTGCAAAAAGCCGCCATGGGGTGTAGTCCTTTGGACTTAATTCCCTGTGGCTCCTCGAAGTGTAGTATGAGTACATGACTCATGGTACACTTGGATATGAGTCGACCTAGCACTGCTTCGCCTTATCGGCTTGACTTGGCTATTTGGTCGGAGCTCGAGTCGATCGCCTTGCCTCGCCGGGCTCGACATGGTCGAATTGAAAAATCCTACTCGACCGCCGCACTTCGTGGTGCTTCAATCGGTCGAATAGGGTATCCATCGTGGGATCTTCCAACCGCTTAGCATCGTGGCTTATCGGCGTGTCGGGAGTGATATAAGCTCACCGGTGACTTGGCTTTTTCACTGCTTTTATTTCTCTTGCATCGTGTCGAGGTGATATAAGCACCGCCGCGACTTGGCTTTATTCACCATATTATTCCGACTTCGTCGTGTCGAGGATTTGTAGTTGTGGTTGACTTTTGCCTCTTTTATCTTTTAATCACATGGACTTCTTTTGCTTTAAGGCTGGTAGAATTTTTTGCCTTAGCCATTTTGTATCGTGGTAGATTTGCAATGTGAAGGCTGTAAATCATAACAAACACAAAAGCGTCTCGAGGAAAGACATGCCTAGTAGAATATTTATGAAATTGTCACATGGACTTATTACAAGACATAAAAATGTAAAAACAGAAGTTAATTGAGATAAGGCTTAGCTTATTTGGTGTAGTCTGTTGGTATCATGCTTAGATGGCGGCGGACTTACGTAAGGTCGCGCCGAGCTCGAATGTTATGCCGAGGCAAACTCGGTCTTATTAAAGATGACGCCGAGAGAGCTCCAACTATGATGCCGAGGCCGAGCTCGGTCTTATAAAGATAACGCCGAGCCGAGCTCCAATACGATGCGAGTCGAGCTCGGACTTATAAAAGATACGCCGAGAGAGCTCCAATATGATGATGCGAGTCGAGCTCGGACTTATAAAAGATATGCTCGAGAGAGCTCCAATATGATGCCGAGCGAGCTCGGTCTTATAAAAGATACGCCGAGAGAGCTCCAATATGATGCCGAGGCCGAGCTCGGTCTTATAAAAGATACGCTCGAGAGAGCTCCAATATGATGCGAGTCGAGCTCGGACTTATAAAAGATATGCTCGAGAGAGCTCCAAATATGGTGCCGAGTCGAGCTCGGACTTATAAAAGATATGCTCGAGAGAGCTCCAAATATGATGCCGAGTCGAGCTCGGACTTATAAAAGATATGCTCGAGAGAGCTCCAAATATGGTGCCGAGTCGAGCTCGGACTTATAAAAGATATGCTCGAGAGAGCTCCAAATATGGTGCCGAGGCCGAGCCCGGTCTTATAAAAGATGCGCTCGAGAGAGCTCCAAATATGACGCCGAGTCGAGCTCGGACTTATAAAAGATACGCCGAGAGAGCTCCAATATGATGCGAGCGAGCTCGGTCTTATAAAAGATACGCTCGAGAGAGCTCCAAATATGATGCCGAGGCCGAGCTCGGTCTTACAAAAGATGACGCCGAGCCGGGCTCGGTCTTATAAAAGATAACGCCGAGCCGAGCTCCAAATATGATGCGAGTCGAGCTCGGACTTATAAAAGATATGCTCGAGAGAGCTCCAATATATAGTGCCGAGTCGAGCTCGGACTTATAAAAGATATGCTCGAGAGAGCTCAAATATGATGCGAGTCGAGCTCGGACTTATAAAAGATATGCTCGAGAGAGCTCCAAATATGGTGCCGAGTCCGAGCCCGGTCTTATAAAAGATGCGCCGAGAGAGCTCCAATATGACGCCGAGTCGAGCTCGGACTTATAAAAGATACGCTCGAGAGAGCTCTAAATATGATGCGAGCGAGCTCGGTCTTATAAAAGATACGCCGAGAGAGCTCCAAATATGATGCCGAGGCCGAGCTCGGTCTTATAAAAGATACGCCGAGAGAGCTCCAAATATGATGCCGAGTCGAGCTCGGACTTATAAAAGATATGCTCGAGAGAGCTCCAATATATAGTGCCGAGTCGAGCTCGGACTTATAAAAGATATGCTCGAGAGAGCTCCAAATATGGTGCCGAGGCCGAGCCCGGTCTTATAAAAGATGCGCTCGAGAGAGCTCCAATATGACGCCGAGTCGAGCTCGGACTTATAAAAGATACGCCGAGAGAGCTCCAAATATGATGCCGAGCGAGCTCGGTCTTATAAAAGATACGCCGAGAGAGCTCCAAATATGATGCCGAGGCCGAGCTCGGTCTTACAAAGATGACGCCGAGCCGGGCTCGGTCTTATAAAAGATAACGCCGAGCCGAGCTCCAAATATGATGCCGAGTCGATCTCGGACTTATAAAAGATACGCCGAGAGAGCTCCAAATATGACGCCAAGGCCGAGATCGGTCTTATAAAAGATATGCTCTGAGACGGCTCCAAATGTGATGCGAGGCCGAGCTCGGTCTTACAAAAGATGACGCCGAGCCGGGCTCGGTCTTATAAAAGATAACGCCGAGCCGAGCTCCAAATATGACGCCGAGTCGAGCTCGGACTTATAAAAGATACGCTCGAGAGAGCTCCAAATATGATGCCGAGTCGAGCTCGGGTTTATGGGCAAGACGAGTCCGTAGAGCTCGAATGCCGGAGCTCGATATCTCGAGTCTTTGTGGTGCAATGTGATTGGGGTAAAAAACATTACACATATAATAAAGACTTACAAAGTATATAAGAATTTAAAATAACAATCGTAAGAACCTGGAGAGCTAAAGATCTCGGCTCGCTCCTTGGAGCTCGAGAACTCGCTTCGTGGATAGCTAGATATGGTAGATAACTCGCACTTTTTCGGGGCACCATAGCAGTGTCTCTCCGGTGGCAATCAGACCTCGAACGGATTCCGATCGACATAAAATTTGGAGGGATCGTTCTTCCCTCACTTTCCTTCGATGTGACCGGTGGAATTGTTCTTTCGATGGCTCAATCTCCGGGAATAAGCCGCCGATCTGGCAGCTGCTGTCCAGAATCCTGCTGCGTTTTGGTACTGCGCAGTAAATTCTTTGCCACGATCGAGAGTTCAAACGAACTCCGATCAGCCTAAAATTTAGAGGGCTTGTTCGTCCCTCCTAATACTTGGATCTGAACGGTGGAAATCTAGTTCCAACGGTTGAAACTCCGGCAATAATCCATCGATCTGACCGCTTTCTGGGCTGCTGCATTTTTGATACAGCAGCAACTTCTTTGCGACGATCGGGGACTCAAAACAACTCCGATCAGCCTGAAATTTGGAGGGCTTGTTCGTACCTCCTAATCCTTGGATCTGAACGGTGGAAATATAGTTCCAACGGTTGAAACTCC
Organism: Gentiana macrophylla; assembly: GCA_026214975.1. Lineage (NCBI taxonomy): Eukaryota > Viridiplantae > Streptophyta > Magnoliopsida > Gentianales > Gentianaceae > Gentiana > Gentiana macrophylla. The sequence goes on along the minus strand of CM047812.1, from coordinate 2,917,658 downwards.
GGCAATAATCCATCGATCTGACCGCTTTACGGCTGCCGCATTTTTATACAGCTGCAACTTCTTTGCGACGATCGGGGACTCAAAACAACTCCGATCAGCCTGAAATTTGGAGGGCTTGTTCGTACCCCTAATCCTTGGATCTGAACGGTGGAAATCTAGTTCCAACGGTTGAAACTCCATAAATTCGCCGCCGATCTCGCTGCGTTTTTGGGTCTTTGCGTTTTTATCACGAACCACCACTCCTTGATCTATCACCGATAGAGGCCCTCCTTCTAGCGCCAAATGACGAAGCTTGGATTTTGTCATGTATAATTTGAGGCCAATTTAATCTAGGGATGATAGAATCAAAGATGATTTTGGAGGTGATTTTAGGGTTCTATGGCTGAGTCCAAGAATGTATCTTGGATTGCCTACGTATCCTGTGTATTGTCCAGGAATCAAGCCTTACGTAGTTCCCCGGAATGATGTATTTATAGGCACATGCCCTTCTTCCGCCCCTAATCCTAGGGGCGGTTTGGTCTATTGACATAATTGCCTTTAATGGGCCTTGCTCTCGCCCAAGCAACCCTCTGATTATTGGGCCTGGGAACCTGGGCTGGAGCTCTGATATCGACTCGTATGACACCGACATGGGTGCTCGAGTTGACACACTTGCAAGATCTGCTGGCGGCGGTGGTGATCACTGATTCGTCTCGTATTCGACCCGATGTGGATAATATACTTGGACTTTTCCACATGCCAGCTGGACCAATTAGATAATTCCACGTGGAGGGGTGAAATCCCGTATCGTCATAGATTAAGTCAATTTGGAGGGGAAATGAGCAACGTGGCTGCACACCAGGCCTTCCTCCTTGGCCTTAGATAGATTAAGTAGATATATTGAATTATTATAATTTCTTCTAAAAGTTTAGAATGATAAAAAAAAAACATTTTCAATCACTTCAACAATATCGATTTCTCTAATACTGCATATAAATAATATGAATATGTATTGGGCACGGAAGTGATGCTGAGTGATTCTTTAAGCATGGAGAAATGAGTAAAAGAGGTTATGCTTGGTCAGAGTGACCAAGCAAAACCTATCACTTCACTCCCCCGAGGTAATAAAAAGAAAAAATTCAATTCCATGGGTTTAAAAGAGATTTCTAAACATGATTCCAAATAAAGATCGCACATCCAGTCGGACAAATAATCTGATATCAAAGATATTGAGAAACTTGAAAAAGTTTGCTTGAAAAGGTAGATATATGCCCCAAATGCATTTCATGAAGATTCAGTGGTGTATATGCAACATTTACGTAGCAAATCTGCAATGAAATGTTTTTAAAACATATTTTTCAAATTTAATTTAGGGGTCGGGGCATATTTTTCAAAACACAACCATTTAAGACATATTTTTTCAAGTTTCCACAAAGATGTGAGGTGTATTCCTTTTAGAAAGAAGAAAATAAAATTTAAGAAATAGAACTTATTTTTTGTACCAACCAAATGTGTCTTTATTAATCTTATTTTCTTAGAGTACTTATATTCATGTGGATTTATCACTTTATCATAAAAATACCACGACGACTTATTATTATCAAAATTTTCAGTTTTTCAGTTAAACAAACCTAGCTCCTTATTATTTTTTGAAGGGTAAAGGGTCTTTTAACAGGCCATATATCGGTTAAACAAGCATCAAGTACATCGGAAGGGGGGGAGAGGTGTTGGAGATATAGAGGAATTGAATTAAAAATGAATTAAAATGATTTTATAATCATTTTATTCTGTGACTTTGTAAGCGTATTTCGGATATATTCTTGTATAGAATATATGTAATGTTTTGATAATTCTGAAAACTACGTGAGTCGTAGATGAATTCAGGATTTGGAATCATTCAATTCGGATAACGAGTGAATGAAAATTAACGCTTTAAAGTCGGGTGGTTGAAAGAGCTAATGTTGGAAGTGAAAGTTGAAGAGTATTCAACTAAACAGTGTACCACATTGGGAGTTGAGAGAATCAATTCCTAGTATATATGTGGGAAGAATGTTGTATGTAGTATAAGCTTCTAGAAGAAGGAGAGATAGCAGGTTGGTTTTAGCGGTCAGGTGTTCTGCTAAAATGGCCACACGCGCGCGCGCCGCCGCCCGTGCCCGTTGACCTTGGTCTTTGGCTTTGGGGAATGGGCCTGGGGGCCCAGGACAGTATTAAACTTTTTATATAAAAGTCTATTGGTCTTGGCCCATATCAATACACATTCAGAATGAGCTATATTCGAATAAGCTCAGTCAGATCGGTTGTCCAACACAAGCTCAGCTCGGTAGCTCGAATTCTAGAAAGCATCTTCAATGCAGAGAAGCTGAATCATTTTCAGTTCGACCATGAATGCCTAATTTAATGCCATGAATGCTTGAGCATTAATTTAGGAAATGAAAAGGCATCAGTTTCACAATAGGTCCACTATATAAACATCCTCATATGAATGGAGGAAAGAGAGAGTTAAAATAGAGTTCAGAGAGAGAGTTCAGAAATTGCATCATACACATACAACTTAGTACTTCGAGTCCTGTACATTTTCGACTTCTGTTCAGTTCGTGGTGTTCATTTCGAGTCCATTCACGAGTCGAAGAGATTCTGGGCATTGTCAGAGTTCGCCGTGGTTCAAGTCTGAAGTACCTCTACTTGAACAGGTATAACCAAGTTATCCTGGGAGACAATTGGTAACAACCGGGGTACATACCGGGCCAAAATTGTCTTAAGGACAGAGTTTCGACTCGTCTCGGTTTTGTATTGCATCGTATTTTATTTTAATTACTATTGTAATATAGTCATTTAAATTTATTAAATAAAATTGTTGATTTAATTTTCGTTTATTTATTTTAGGGGCCAGAAGGACAAAAAAAGATACAAAATGAGAAAAAAGGACAAGAAAAAAAAAATGGTCGAGAAGGACAAAAACGCGCCTGTTACTACATGTGTTACTACATTTGATTGTAGCAACATGTAGTAACACATGTAGTAACATGCGCGTTTTTGTCCTTCTCGACCACTATCTTTTTTTCTTGTCATTTTTCCTCATTTTAGATCAAAAACAGTCCTTTACAACCATTAACCTTTTATTTTAATTGCGCACGGGGTCTAACAGCTTAAGACAATTTTAGCGAAGAACCGTTGTTCTGATTCGAACCCGTGAGTAATTAAAATATTTGACGAATATTTCTTCAATTTTATTTGGTCGAGGTTGATTCGAGTTGAATTTTATGTTGAACAAGTTCAACTCGTTTCAAAGGTATATGAAAAAAAAATTTATAAAAAAAAAAAAACGAATCTGTCCTCCAGAAAGTTCGACTGAGTGAAGTCAAATTAAGCTATGGGCGCTCCGTAAATTTCGGGAGTGAGTGAAGTCGAATTCGTCAAGTGCTAGCGGCTGAGTGAAGCTAAAATTCGGCCAAGTGCCAACGGCTGAGTGAAGCTAAAAATTCGGCCAAGTGCCAGCGGTTGAGTGAAGCGAGAATTCGCTAAGTCTTTGGCGGTGAGTAAAGCTAAAATTCGCAAATTGCCGGGCGGTGAGTAAAGTCAAATTCACCGAGTGAAATAAGTCACTAAATGCCAAAACTGCTTTCAAATTTGTCATCATTATTATTGTTCGATTTCAAACTCGCTTTCACTTGTTGATATTGTTAAGATTTGATAAACGGTTGGAGAATCGAGTTGAAATAAACTCGAGCTTGTTTTGACGAGTCAAAACAATCTTCAACTTGTTTTACTTAATTTAAATAACAATCTAAAGTATGTTTCTGAGTTGAAAATGTGCCCCATCTGTTTTATCAAGCTGAAACAAGTTTGAGTTTGTTTTTGACGAGTTGAAAACAAACTTTACTTGGTTTGATGTCGAGTTGATATAAAATGTGTTAAATATCAATTTTTTTTGTATTTAAATTATCCTTTTGAGAAAATGGTCGTTTAAAAACGAGCCTTAAAATTGTTTATCTTCTGTTTGTGAACGGAAATGAAATTTTATAATCAGATGACTCCTATTGGTGCGCCAATTCGAGGAAAAAGCTCTCAGGTTGCGGGAAGTGAAGTGATTTTAAAACAGGTCAAAATTGAGCTTGACAGAGACCTCGAGGAAGAGGAATATGCTTGGGTTGTAGACACTGGGGCTACCCGACATATGTGTGCGAACAGATCATCGTTTTTTAGTTACCAACATCTCAAGGATGAGAAAATAGTAATGTCAAATTCAACTACTTCCGATATCATTGGATGCGGTCATGTTCAGTTGAATTTGACGTCTGGAAGAGCATTGATTCTTCGAGATGTCCTGAATGTGCCAGACTTACTGATGAATGTGGTTTCTGCAAGCCAGCTTACCTACCTAGGGTCTGTATTGGTATTTGATACAGACTAATAGATGAAGGCGAGGTAATTGCTGAAGGAACGATAGATGGAGGTCTATGGATGATGGATCTCCGTGTTGTTACATAAAGTAGAAAATGTAATTTCTATTTTAATGTATGGAATAATAAATATTCTTAATGTGTATTGGTTCAAATAATTTTCTTATTATGTTTTGAACCGTTGTTGCCAGTTGAGGCATATATGATTAATACGTTGCAAACGAGAAATAATTTCGTATGACGAATGTACATAAAAATTATTTAATTGGCAGATTAATCATAAGGAAAATATGCCAAAATGTTAGTGAAAACATTATTTTGACTTGCCGTGTAAGTTGAAGAAATTATCTTCATGATAAAATTCTCATTTTGGTGACGACTCGTAGAACTTTTATTCGTTGAATAAAAAAATGAAATGAACACCGAGGTGTTTTGATTTGAAATGCGTACCAGTGGTGGTACAAGTTGTTGAATCAATAAATAGTCTTTTTTATACCGTGAGTTGAAATATGACTAAAATTGAAACGGTTGGTGATACATTGTGGTGTCACAAGCCTATGGCATAACGATTAGGAGTGGAAATTATTTATTTCCTAAATCCAAAAATGGATGAATATAAATCATTATGTCGAATGATTTATTGTATGTAGTGTTAAACATGCCATAGATGTGTCAAAGCAAATATGACTTAGGCACGGTTTCCTTCTGTGGAAAGAAACATAGACATGTAAAAGTTAAATTATACGAGTTGTGTGATTTAAATATTTATGCTAATCGAGAGTCGGTAAAGATTATTTATCGATCATTGTATAAAATAAAGTTGTGTCTAATTTTGCTAAAATAGCAAAGATAAGACAACAAAGGAGTTATACACCTATAAGAATGAAGTTGGAAAAACAACTAAGCGAATAAACCTAGCAGAATCGTAGTGGAAATAGTGCTGGCCACACTCTTTCTTTTGTTCACTGATTTTCGCAAAAGTCATTGCTTTTAACAAAAGCCATTGGTTTCAAAGAAAGGTCGTTGTCTTTAAACAAAAGTCACTGATTTTCGAGAAAAATGCTATTTCGCTAGATTCTGACCGGTGTTGATTGTTTTCGGATGTTATCTCGAGAAATGTTGAATTTCAACCGAACTCTTAAAGAGTTGGTTAAAGCATGGTGAATAGTTCGAGTTAATCTCCGAACTTGTGGGGAAGCGATAGTTTCCACCGATTTCATTCTTTATAGGTTTACATCGAATGGATGGATAAAGATCCCATATGAGTTGAGGAAAGTGAGAGCTTATCTACGAATACTTGGAAATGTGGTGGTGTTTAGCAAAGGTGGGAATACCTAAAACTAAACAATGTAAAGCCAGGATGGTAGCCAGAGGTTATCACCAAAAGAGGGTCTTGATTTCTTCATACAAATTCACCAGAAACTCGACTTTCGTCGATATGAGCACTTATCGCAGATGTTGTGGTATGTAAGCTTGAAATCCATCAAATGGATATTAAGACTGTTGTCTTAAATAGTTAATTAGAAGAATATATGCTAATAATGAGGAGTACTCATGATATGGGACTTATAGATGTAATTCTAATAATAATTTTAGAATATCTGAGGGACTAGTGTTATCACAGTCTCATTATATTGAATTCGTCCTGAGGAATTCAATATGTTTGATGAGAGTCCTAAAGCACACATTCACATGTTGTCTAATGTACATGTTGTGAATAAACTGTGCAGGTTTACAAGTAATCCTAGTGCGGATCATTGGAAAGCGATATTACAGTACACAAGTACTTGAAATATTCAATGAATCTGGGATTAGAAAGATACTGTGATGCCAAGTGGATTACTGATTCTAAAGAATTACAATTCACATGATTGGTGATGTTGCTGTGTTACGGAAGTCCACAAAGCAAACATGCATTGCACTTGACAAAGCTGGTGAAGAAGCTAAGTGGCTTCTAAATTTCCTAGAGGAGATTTCTTGCTGGACTACACCGATTGCTTCCACAGTGATAGCCAATCAGCTTTACACCGAGCACAAAATAGTTTGTATAAAGGTAAGTCTAGACATATACGTCAACGACATGATACCGTTAAATAATTGATCTCTAGTGGTATGATTTCCATCAATTATATTGGATCGAAGGAAAATCTTGCAGATCTGCTTTCAAAAATGTTTACTAGAGATTGATTGTCAGTTTTGACACTCAGAATGGGACTTAAGCCTATTGAAAGATAAGCTTTGTAATGGTAACCCTACCATGTTGACTGGAGATCCCAAGATCTTGGTTCAAATGGACAACTAAGTTATGAAGCAGTCGATGAACACTTTCCCATTTTGTGAATAAAAGTGTTGTCTGCTAGAAGTGTTGAGGTTAAGTGAAAACTTTTAATGATTCCTATAGTTTGATTAATTTCGAGTGGGGTATGGCAGAATACTCTTGATAGGAAGTCACCTATGTAAGTGCGAAGTGGGGCGCTTCTATGAGAATTCGAGGCTAGAATTCTCTAACGCACTTTCAAACCAGTGTGATTCAGGGCCAAAACGAATCCAAATATGAGAACCAAGTACAAAGTGTTAAGGAAAATATTGTGTGAGTATTATTGTGCAGTTCTACATTAAAGGTGAATAGCGATTCAAGACTTAAGTTCACCGATTAGCCGAGTAGATCCGATAGTATTTCACTAAGCGGTTTCAAAGCCAGAAGCTACCTCTCCTGATGCAATATTTTTCTGTCAGAATCTCTTCAGAGTCTGCATTTGCATTAATTTCCATTCATGTGGGGGATTGTTGGAGATATAGAGGAATTGAATTAAAAATGATTTGATTTTATAATCATTTTATTCTCGTGACTTTGTAAGCGTATTTCGGATATATTCTTGTATAGAATATATGTAATGTTTTGATAATTCTGAAAACTACGTGAGTCGTAGATGAATTCAGATTTGGAATCATTCAATTCGGATAACGAGTGAATGAGAAATTAACGCTTAAAGTCGGGTGGTTGAAAGAGCTAATGTTGGAAGTGAAAGTTGAAGAGTATTCAACTAAACAATTGTACCACATTGGGAGTTGAGAGAATCAATTCCTAGTATATATGTGGGAAGAATGTTGTATGTAGTATAAGCTCCTGAAGAAGGAGATATAAGCGGGTTGGTTTTAGCGGTCGTCGTGTTACGCTAAAATGGCCACACGCTGCGCTGCCCCGCCGCCGCCGCCCGCCCGTGCCCGAGCCCCGCCCGTTGACCCCTTTGGCTTTGGCTTTGGCTTTGGCTTTGGCTTTGGCTTTGGGAATGGGCCTTCTTGGGCTGGGGCCCAGGGCGATTAAACTTTTTATACAAAAGTCTATTGGTCTTGGCCCATATCAATACACATTCGAATGAGCTATATTCGAATAAGCTCGGTCGGATCGGTTGTCCAACACAAGCTCACCGGTAGCTCGAATTCTAGAAAGCATCTTCAATCTTTGAGAAGTTCGAATCATTTTCAGTTCAACCATGAATGCCTAATTTAATGCCATGAATGCTTGAGCATTAATTCAGGAAATGAAAAGGCATCAGTTTCACAATAGGTCCACTATATAAACATCCTCATATGAATGGAGGAAAGAGAGAGTTAAAATAGAGTTCAGAGAGAGAGTTCAGAAATTGCATCATACACATACAGCTTAGTACTTCGAGTCCTGTAGTTTTTGAGCATTTTCGACTTCTGTTCAGTTCGTGGTGTTCATTTCGAGTCCATTCATGAGTCGAAGAGATTCTGGGCGTTGTCAGAGTTCGCCGTGGTTCAAGTCTGAAGTACCTCTACTTGAACAGGTATAACCGAGTTATCCTGGGAGACAATTGGTAACAACCGGGCTACATACCGGGCCAAAATTGTTTTAAGGACAGAGTTTCGACTCGTCTCGGTTTTGTATTGCATCGTATTTTATTTTAATTACTATTGTAATATAGTCATTTAAATTTATTAAATAAAATTGTTGATTTAATTTTCGTTTATTTATTTTAATTGCGCACGGGGGTCTAACAAGAGGTACCATAAGGCCTCTCGCAGACAGGCATGCTTAGGCAAGACAATGAGTTGGCCTATTGCCGGCACGCTTTACATAGGATATCGAGCAAGAGGAAAAGACCTTTGCGAGATTTAAACAATCATTAACAAGGCAGTCCGACTCGATGATAATGGAGCGGCGGCCCATGGAGGATGCAACATAGAAGGCTAGGAGAATGGCGGCTAAGTCAAGAGATTCCACGTCAAGATTGCCATAAACTCTTAGGGAGATGGACTGGATGATCTTACCGTCACTGTCCACGGATGATAATTCCAATGGCACTAGTGTCTTTTGAGAGTGAGGTGTCTCGGTTGATTTACTTGTCCTTAGAGGCGGGGAGTTCAAGAGACATGCCAGATGGTGGTGGGGCTGCGCGAGAGAGGAGTCATGGAAGCAGAGATAAATTTTGATGCATCCTTTTCGGCATTCATAATGAGGCGTCCCATATTTTGCTCAACGTTGTCAAATATTTTTTCACATCGTAATTTCCATATGTACCATAAAATTATGATGATGGTAGAGGAGTCTTTTGTGTCATAATTGCTCAAGAGAAAATCCAAGAAGCTGGCAAAATCATTCCATCTATGAAGAGCGGAGTTGATGAGGTTAATTACGGCTAAAGTTCCTCCAAAGTCACAATAAAAGAGAGCATGACTCAAATCTTCTTGGTGGAAGCCGCATACTTGACACGTGCCATCTCCCATGCCACAGTGTGCCAAATATCACCATGGTAGTGGGAAAAAGGCTACGCTATCGAATAATTCGGGATGATAAAGCTGGGCTGCTAAATGGTAACCAGCTTTAACTGATAACTTTTGGAAGAGATAGTTTTTTAAGAAAACTTGAAGCTTTGATTAATGGAATAGGCATATAAATACATGTAGTGAATAACTAATCACCAAGTCACTTCCTATAAAGTATGAAACATAGATCATGGTATAAACCAAAAATAACTACTCTATGAATGGGAAACATGCTGAAAATAGGAAATAACTTGGCTAGCATAGCCTTAGGTAATGCAAATTACATAATTAACATAACACTGCTAACATTACTTCCCTTAATCTGAGCTAATAGTTCAAATTACTTCACACATTCCCAGCTTGTCACTAAGCTTCAGAAATTGATCCCTCTCGAGTCCTTTAGTCATAATATCAGCCAATTGATCTTCACTTATGCAATGTAGTAGTTCAATGATCCACTCTTCACATAAATCCCTTAGAATATAGTACTTCACATCTATGTTTTTTTTTTTTTTTTTTTTTTTTTTTTTTTGTAACATTGGATTCTTGGATAACTTAATAGTGGAACTGTTATCACAATACAAAATGTTCTTAGTCTGCTGAGCTTGCCCTAGGACCTCCAGTATTCTTCTTAACCAGATCATCTGACATGAGCAATGTGCTGCTGCTACAAACTCTGCTTCTGTTGTGGATAGGGTGACTATTGGTTGTTTCTTTGAAGACCAGCTAATAGCACTTGTTCCAAACATAAACACAAAACCAGAAGTACTCTTCCTGTCTTCAACATCTCATGCATAATCATTGTCTGAATACCCAGTCAGCTGAGACTTCCCTACTGAACCATACTTGATGCCAAGATTGATGGTTCCATTTAGGTATATTAGGATACTTTTCACATAGTTTAAGTGATCTGCTGATGGTGACTCCATGTATTTGCTTTCCACACTTACAGCATACATGATATCAGGCCTTGTTGCTGTCAAATAGAGAAGGCACCCTATCATCTGTTTGTATACGGTGAGATTCACCTTACCACATAATCTTTCCTTGCTGAGTTTTAGTCCAGCTTCACAGGGTGTGAGTGCTTGGTTGTTGTCCTTCATTCCAAATCTGCTGAGAATTTAAGACATATACTTCTTCTGAAAAACAAATATGCATGATTTAGTCTGCTTTGCCTCAATGCCAAAGAAGTATAGCATTAGTCCCATGCCAGTCGTGCTGAATTTGGTCTTCATTGCCTTTTTAAACCGAGTTATCATGCTGAGTTCATTGCTGGTAAAAATAAGATCATCCACATAAAGACAAGCAATAAGATCCTTCCCTTGAAGTTAACTTTCACATACAAGTTAGGTTCATATGCACACCTTGTGAAACCAGCCTACACAAAATGAGAATCAATACAACTGTACCAAGCCCTTGGTGCTTGCTTGAGTCCATACAGGGCTTTGTTAAGCATGTACACTTTGTTTTGTGCTTCATTCTTCACACAACCTTGTGGCTGATCCACATATACTTCTTCCTGCAGTTGTCCATTCAAAAATGCTGACTTTACATCCATTTGATGTACTTTCCAATGATTTTGAGCAGCCAAGAGTAATACAAGTCTGATAGTTTCTATCCTTCCTACTGGAGAAACACTTCATTGTAGTCAATCCCATATTCTTGCTTGTACCCTCTGGCTACTTGTCTGGCCTTATACTTGCTGACTTTACCATCTTCATTCAACTTTGTCTTGTAGATCCACTTGACACTAATAGTTTGTGTCCTTCTGGTAAATTTCTGAGGATCCAAGTATGATTTCTTTCAATGACCATGATTTCTTCATCATTGCATGCTTCAATTTGATGTCTTTTGCTGCCTCCTTATAAGTGATTGGATCATCACTAGAAAATAGAGCATGGTAGGTAGTCTCCCCCGTTTGTGGTAAACCTGATACCTTAAAATCTGTCATTCAGCCTGGGCTTTTTCTGGTTCCCTGAGGTCTTGGTGCTGAACCCTCCGCTGATATTTCATGATTTGGGTCTGTTGAACCCTTTGTTCCTGGTGTCAAGTCAGTGTCTTGGGTCTGCTGAACCTGTGATGGGTCCTCACTTGGTTCTTCATCATCAGGTGCTGAAGGGGATGTAACTGAGCATTGTTTGCTTACCAATTCCAAGTGTTCAGCTCATCAAATACCACATCTCTGTTGATCACTATCCTCTTGGTTATAGGATTAAACAACTTAAATGCCTTGGAATTTTCACTGATCCCCAAGAAAACACACTGCTCCCATTTGTCACTCAGTTTCTACTTGTTTACATCTGGAATATGAGCATAAGCAATGCATCCAAAATATTTAAAATGACTTACAGATGGTTTGATTGAGCTCCATGCTTCTTCTGGTGTCATGTTTTCAACAGAAAATGTTGGACATCTGTTCAGGATATGCACACTCATACTTACAGCTTCAGGCCAGAATCTCTTTGGTATATTTCCATATGCTAGCATGCTTCTTACCTTATTCAGGATAGTCCCATTCTTCCTCTCAGACACACCATTTTGTTGTGGTGTGTATGCTGCTATCAATTCCCTTCTGATTCCATGAATGGTATGTTAACGGTGATTTTTACGGTTTATATGACTTTATTTCATAGCAATTTCCTTTGTGTTTTATTACTTTTTATAGAAAATTAAGTGTTTAAATGATTTATTGAAAGAATGCATATGGGAATGATTTGAATGCAAAGTTGAGCTAATTTCGTGATTTTATTGGTAATTCTCTACGGTTTTACACTTTGCGTGTTTTTATGGTTTTGTAGGTACGAGAACATGTCATAAAAGGAGATCTAAATGGAAGGAAGGAGATAAAGATGAGATTGGATTGAAGATTTAACCTGAATTTGGAATGAAGTTGAACCGGACGAGCGTTCGATACTCCGTCCAGATGGACGGGTGTTTGAAGATCCGGATGGGCGTTCAAGGTAGCAAGTCGATTCAGTGAAGCATGGTTTTTCAGTGGACGAGCATTTAGACATGCATAGGACGGGCGTCTGATCAAGCTCGGCCCGACTCGAAGATTTCAAGCAAGATGGACGGGCGTTCAACCCCTTGGACGGGCGTCCAGTCCGCCGCCTCAGCTAAACCGACCTAAAAAACCTATTTATAGTCGCGTTTTCTGAACCCTAAATTAGAGACAATTCCATCCCTGGCCGCCCCAGGCCCCTTGGGGGCGACTTTGCTGCTTCCTCTTGCTACTATAAACATAGTTTTATCGACTTTTTATTTATATACCAACGATGAATAGAGGCTAGGCGATTTGAACGAGCTTTGTGAAGCCATCTCTGCAACATCTTGATTTCTTCTTTGGGATTGTTTGTGAGTTTTAAATAAAGTTTGTATCTTTATTGTGTTTAATTTGCTTTTATGCATTTATATCGATGGATTGTTGAATGTTTGATGTTTAACGTTTGATGAGAATCGTTGTTAGACTTAGATCACCGTAGTAAAGATTAGATTTTTAACCTAAAAATAACGAGAGTTGTTAGGTTAATTTCTAGGTTGCTAGATTGAGAAATCTTACACCTTTGTTATGAAAGCGTTAATCTTTAAGATCGAGAGATGAGAGATTATTAGGCGAATTATCTAAGAGATTAGAAATTCGTACCTTTGATAGGTGAACCACAATCTTCATTAAATCTTCACTAAACAATCTAGAGAGGAAGTTGAGGGTTGTGAGATCAGTGGATCATTGCTTGTTCATTTTCAATTTATTTGTTATCATCTTAGTAATTTTATTATCTTTTTAGAATAGAATTATTTTCATTAGTTTGGCTCGTAACTATCTTTCCTGGCTTTGGATTCTAGATCCTCTGCCCAGTTTATTGTTTTCGTTTTTTTAGTTCTGTTTTGTTTTATTTTTCGTGACAACTTTAGAGAAATTAAGAACTAGACCAACCTCGATTCCCTATGATTCGACTCCGGTTGTAACTACTATGCGACGATCCCTGCACTTGGGGTAAACCGGATTTATTTTTATTACTTGTTTATTTTTCATTAGATAAAATCCGAGACATGGTACATAATTCTTCAAACTCAGCAGAGAAAAACTATCCTCCTCTATCTGTTCTCAAACACTTGATATTTTGACATGTCTCATTTTCTCTCAGCAGTTTGAAGTTCTTGAATGCATTCAAGGCTTCAGGTTTTTGTTTCCGCAAGAATTCAACCCAAGTTTTTATAGAAAAATCATCAGTACATGTAATGAAGTATCTCTTACCTCCATTAGATGATGGGTTGATTGGTCCACACAAGTCAGAATGGATGATTTCCAACACTTGTTTTGCTTTCCAATACTGCCTTTTTGTGAAAGAATGTATGTGTTGCTTTCCTTTTGTGCATTCTTCACATACTTGGTTGGGAGTTTGAATCTGTGGAAGCCCTTTAACCATTTCCTTCTGTTGAAGTGTTTTCAGACCACCAAAGTTGAGATGTCCATACCTGTAGTGCCATATCCAGGATGAGTTCTTCAGTTCTGCCATGAGACATGTTTGTGGTTCCTTATTTTCCGAAGGGAACAGTCCGTTGGCATTCATGGAAACTTTAGCTATGATTCTCTTGCTTGAATCCTTGATTTCACACTCCTTATTCTTCAGATCAATCTCATATCCCTTTTCTTGTAGCTGTCCCACACTTAACATATTGCACTTCAGATCAGAAACATATAACACACCGGAGATGGTCTCAGCTGTCCTATTTTTGGATCTGATACATATATCTCATTTTCCCTCAACACTAACTGAGGAGTTCTCTCCAAAATTTACCTTTGAATGATAGGATTCATCCAAATATGAGAATGATGTCTTATTTCCACATATATGATTAGTGCATCATGTATCAACATACCATAATTGGGGTGCTGATGTCTGCTCATGCCGTGTAGTCATCAGCAGAGTCTCCACCTCCTATTTGTCAGCAAAGTGAGAGCTTTGCTGAGTCTCTTTCTCCTTGTATGCTGGCAATTTGGTGTAACAATCTGAACGGTAGTGTCCAAACTTGTGACATCTAAAACATTCAATGTTTTTCTTGTTTGTAGTACCTCTTCCCTCTCCATTCATGGATGACTGAGAATTGTCCTGCTGTCAGGATCTCTGGATGTTCACTCTCTACCTCTTCCTCTGCCCATACCCCTTCCCCTATGATTGTTATTAAATGCAGTGGTCTTCAAGGCATGCTCTTCAATTGACGCTGTTGAGCCTCTCTTCATCTTCTGTTCATGAACTTGCAAGGAGCTTTGCAATCATCAAGAGACAATACATCAATGTCTTTGGATTCCTCAATGGAGCACCCATATAATCAAATTTTAGGGTTAGAGACCTCAAACTTTTCTCCACAACTGCCACATCTTCCATCTTCTCACCAAGAAATCTCATTTTATTGCAGATTTCCATGGTTCTAGCACAATAGGTTGAGACAGATTCACCCTCTTTCATTTGCAGGGTTTCAAAGTCTCTTCTTAGGGCCTATAGTTGTGACCTCTTCACTCTAGCATTTTCTTCATACTTTCTTTTCATAGAATCCCAGATATCCTTTGATGATTCATTGCTTAGAATGGTCTCCAAGATAGCTCTATCTATTGCTTGAAACAGATAGTTCTCGGCCTTCAGATCTTTGCGTTTTTTGCTCTCAAAATCTGCTCTTTGTGCATTAGTTGGGGGAGGGTTTGCTGCTGGTTCAACAACTCCTTGTTCAATGATGGTCCAGTACTCCTTAAAACGCATGAAGTTCTCCATTAACATGCTCCAGTGATCATAATGCTGTCCATCAAACCTGGGGATGAAAGCCTTAACAAAATTTGTTTCGGCCATGGATCGTTCTCCAACTGCTTTTGAGATTATGGCTCCGATACCACTGATAACTTTTGGAAGAGATAGTTTTTTTGGGAAAACTTGAAGCTTTCATTAATGGAATAGGCATATAAATACATGTAGTGAATAACTAACCACTAAGCCACTTCCTATAAAGTAGGAAATATGGGATCATGATTTAACCAAAAAATAATTACTCTAGTAATGGGAAAAATGTTGAAAATGGGAAATAACTTGGCTAACATAGCCTTAGGTAATGCAAATTACATAATTAACATAACACTTCTAACATTAACTGTGTAATTCCCTCTTCGATTATAATGCCATATTATATCATCTTTGTGGTTCACGGTGGGGAGAGGGATGCCAGGGAAGGTAGAAGGATTCGTGGATAAGATTATTATTCCACATATGAGTGTGAGGTGTAATGAGAGCTTCTATCTTCGTGTCGGGGGTGGTAAGGAAGAAGAATTAATCCGGAACGATGATGGTAAAGGAAGTCAAGCGTCCACATAAATATGGATAAGAGACCCGATTCCAAGCTCCTTATTATTTTAACAAATTATTTTGTAATTATGTATCCAATTACCCGATGATATTACGATATTGTGAGATAAGGTATTACGGTATTCAATTACCAGACGATAGTACGGTATCGTGAGATAAGATTTTGAAAACAAAACTAATAAAATAAAGTGTTATTTGTTTATAAGGATGTGTTTTGGGACTTAATTAGCATTTAGGACACCCAAAACAAACACTTAGTTATAAGGACAAAAAAACACCTCTTGGACAAAATTAACCCTATTATCTATCTGTTCTTCTGCCGTCTTCCAAATTCTTTTTCGCATAATCTTTCTCCAGCTAGCGGCACCGTTTCGGCGTTCTGTGCGATGATGATCTAGAGGATGATTCTGCCTTAATTCATGACCGGATTAACGGTTCTACTAGCCGCAATAATTCCGTCTCCGGAGCTTGGAGCTCACCACTGCTCCGAACTTCCATTCAGGCCGGAAGCCATACTTCCCACCTTTTACAAATCTACCTGCAGATTTGATATGGTGTTATGGTTTCCTTCACCTTTGTATTTCAATATGTTGGATCCTCTTTTATCGTTAATATAGATGTTAGCTTTCCTATATGGCCTCAATTTTGCCTTGAGAGCAAAAGTTTGAAGCCTGATGAAGCTGTTAAGGTTGAGGCATATATAATCGAGTGAGTTTAATCATTGCCCCTCTTTTTTCTGTTTTCTTGATCCCCTTTTAAAAGCAATATTTCTGTTGTTAGAATCGTCGCTTTCTTGATTAGAAGAAGCAAATATTAAGGGTCATTTGGGATTTCCTTTATTGGTTTCCTAATTAGATTCTTAGATAAATTATGGCTACAACATGTATTTTACCAAGTTATTTACCTGGTTTCATGAAATTGCAAATGAAGTGCTTAATATTATATGATTTCAAAACCTCCTGGTTCTCCCACCATTTCTCAACTGGGAACAACATAGTGAGATTTGGAAATTTTCAAGCTAATTAATTAGCTTTTAGTAGACCAAAATAATTTTTTCAATAGAGACCCAAATGAACAATTGCAGGCATTTAGCTTCGAAACTATATATGTTAGATATGGGGTTGCAGTAAGATATGATACATGAGAAGTTGAAGCTAAATAATAGACAGGTTTTAGAAAAAGGATGATAAAATTAAGGGGGGAAAATAGCAGAAATTTCTAATCTTGTCAAGATCTCATTGTTCAAAGAGTTGTCCTCTCTTTGCTCTTGATTCTACCGGTTTGGATATTGGTGCTTCCCTACAATTTGTTTTTACTTCGAATCGGTTCTGCTTTACATTAGTATGATGGCTTTGGGGTCTGATAATGCTGATGATTCTGGGGATTCTGTTCAGATTTCTGCTCCAAATGCATCTTTTGAAAAGTCTACTGCAATCTCTCTACCTGATATATGCCCTGTTGCTGCTGCTCCCTTTCAATCTGCTGCGGATTCTTTTGGAATAAATGCTACTGTTTTGTTTTTTGAATCTGGTGCTGTCTCATTGAGGTCACAAAAATCTATTGTTGTTGGAAAGAGGACTGATTTTGCTCCCTTTCTGGTTCTACTGGATTAAATAATACTGTCTTTTTGAGATCTTCAAACTCTGCTTCTTGGTTGGTTTGGTATTCTGACTCCTTCAGTACTCTTGGTTTGAATGAGGGTTCTCATTTGCAGAAAAAAAGTGTTTGAGAAAGGAAAGAACAATTTATGTATGTATGATTGGTGTAGTGACATGAATTTGATGGTAGGTTTGTGTATGATTTGTAATAAAATTGATGGAGTGACATTAATGTCACTGCATTTTCTTTTTTTTCTTAGCGTTGTTGCTTATTACATTGAAGCCTTTGTCTTTAGTTGTCATTTCTTTAGGTATAATCACTTTATAGAGTATACATTCTTGAAATTCAACGGCATCATGCAATCTGTAGAATTTCTTGTCATACGATGCATAATGGCTTAAAAACCACATTCATAGTGACCGAACTCTTGGCCGATGTCACTGCATAAATTGTTGATGTCATGCATATATATTGTCGATGTCACTGCATAAAATGCCGATGTCACTATATAAAATGTTGATGTCACTGCATATCTGATGTCGATGTCACTGCATAAATTGTTGATGTCACGCATATATGATTGCCGATGTCACTGCATAAAATGTTGATATCACTGCATATATCATTGCCGATGTCACTGCATAAAAATATGAATTAAAGTGAAAGATTTATGTTGATCGTAAATTTATATCAAAAGATATAGCCATTTGAAGTCGATTTTATGAAAAAAAAGAAATCGATTTTATGAAATTAAGTCGGAAAAATATCAAATGTCATCACGGTGTTGCTTCATCAAATGTCACTGCATCCCGGTGAATCACTGCATCGCGGTGTCTCTACATCGGGGGATGCCACTTCATTACGGTTTCTCTGCATCGGGGGTGGCCACGGCATCACGGTGTCATTTCATCGCGATGTCTCTGCATATAAGATTGCCGATATCACTACATAAATTGTTGATGTCATTCATATATGATTGCTGATGTCACTGCATAAAATATTGATGTCACTGCATATCTGATTGCCGATGTCACTGCATAATGTTGATATCACTGCATATATGATTGCCGATGTCACTGCATAAAAATATGTATTAAGGTGAAAGATTTATGTTGATCGTAGTTTTATATCAAAAGATATAGCCATTTGAAGTCGATTTTATGAAGAAAAGAAATCAAATTTATGAAATTAAGTGGAAAATTATCAAATGTCATCACGGTGTTGTTTCATCAAATGTCACTGCATCCCGGTGATCACTGCATCCCGGTGATCACTGCATCCCGATGGTCTCTACATCGTGGTGCCTCTGCATCGGGGGTGGCCACTTCATCGCGGTGTCTCTGCATCGGGGGTGGCCATTGCATCGCGGTTTCACTTCATCGCGATGTCTCTGCATTTATGATTGTCGATGTCACTACGTAAATTGTTGATGTCATTCATATATGATTGCTGATGTCACTGCATAAAATGTTGATGTCACTGCATATCTGATTGTCGATGTCACTGCATAAATTGTTGATGTCACGCATATATGATTGTCGATGTCACTGCATATATGGTTAATTAGTCGGGGTGGTGACTGCATCGCGGTGGTCACTGCATCGTAATGGTTAATTAATCGGGGTGGTGCATCGGGGGTGGTCAATACATCGGGTTGGGCAAAGCATCGCGGTGGTTAATGCATCGCGGTTGTCAGTGCATCGCGGTGTCATTTCAGCGCGGTGTCTCTGCATCGCGGTGGTCAATGAAAACAAAATAAAAAAATTTCACTGCCCGGAAAAAAAAGAAAAGAAAAGAAAAGGAAAAATGAAAAAAAAAAAAAAAAAAAAAAAAAAAAAAAACTCAAATACATGAACAAAT
The DNA here is from genome assembly GCA_026214975.1 of Gentiana macrophylla. Classification (NCBI taxonomy): domain Eukaryota; kingdom Viridiplantae; phylum Streptophyta; class Magnoliopsida; order Gentianales; family Gentianaceae; genus Gentiana; species Gentiana macrophylla. The sequence continues at coordinate 2,898,676 of CM047812.1, read as the reverse complement.
CAAAACTAGCGCTACATTTATTTTGATGAACAGTGCTACAGTTTCGGCGCTTTTTTTTTTCCCTTCATTAAGGGTATTTGGGTCTATCTACCTAATTTTTGTCCTTATAACTAAGTGTTTGTTTTGGATGTCCTTTTTGCCTAATTAAGTCTAAAATACGTCCTTTTCAATAATTGTCCCTAAAATAAATCTCACCTATGAGAGAAGAATAAAATAATGCTCGTGTATTACACCCAATTCCGAAAAAGGGTTTAAAAAAAACGTTTTTTTAGGGGAAAAACATATTCATTATGAAAGAATAAATACCCTAAATTTTTTTTGAAGGAATAAAAAATGTTTGCAAATAAATCAAGGGCGGTGATATATCCACTATCCAATATATACACTATACATTCACAACACACTTTTATTCACTTTAATTAATGACGTTACACTTTTATCTATGGTTAAAAGACATGTAGTGACTATACACTACACAATATATATATTGACAAGACAGACCGACCCCATTGCATTCGTAAGCAAGTCGAACGAATTGCTTACTGCATGAACAAGCAATGACTCTCCAAACGAGGTTAGATTTAGATCTTTACCACTTTATAAGGCCGATCGATATCCCGATAAAGGCAAAAAAGTAAATAGAAGGACTGGAAGAAGAGCAGAGGCAGCTAACCGGATGGCTGTCCTCACATATATATACTTGAATCTTAGAATCTAGGGCTTTTTCAGCACCTTCTCGCATCTGTATATACAAAGAAGACAGATCCTTATATATATATATATATATATATATACGAAAAACCCAACCACGACTTTCTTCCGTCGGAGATAGCTGCCACTTACCTACGATTACTCGACGGTCTCTAAGACCGAACTGATCTACCTACCTTATCTATTTTTTTAAACGTAGCTCACGAGAAGATAGATACATCATTTTCCATAAATCAATCAAAATCATCATTGATAAATAAAAAAACATGGTACTAATTTACATATTTCCTCTTCCGATTTTCCCTTTCACGTATCGTCGTGTATCTACACTTTTATATAGCTGACTCCGTATAAGGTGATGGGTCATATCCCAATTCGTGAAACTTCACCTGCAAAAGGGGGGTTTGTTTAAGAAGGACGTTTGACTAAAGCTTTGGTTGCCCTAACTGGGTGTACCAAAGCTTTGGCTTATATGACCCATTTTTATATAAATAGGTAAGATACCCAATTTACCCTTTTTCAACTCCCAAAATCCGGTGAGCCCCACCCTGAAATCAGATTTTCCGGCGAGCCAAACCTAATTCCCAATTTTCCCGCCCAAAATTGCCCCCAATTTCCCCCAATCAAACACGACCCGTATATATTAGAATATTGTCGGGACAATGGGCAAAAATGCACCATTTTCACAGCAAGCACCATCGATTTGAAGCACCCAAATCCTTTAAGTCCGACTCCATTATCGATTAAGCCCCCAAATCCACCATTTTAGTGACTAGATTAGAGCAAAGCAGGTTGATTCCCACAAAAAGAATTCCCGAAATCCCCCATTTTTGGAGCCGAGTAGAGCAGAGCAGATTGCTCAAACTATCTCACGGGTATGTCTTATTTTTCTTAGTTTTGGAGCATTTTTGAAATACATGTTATTATAATAAATAAAATGTAATGAAGTGTGGAAGAATATGCCTTGAAAGTTGGCTTGAGCAACCTTTTTTGAGACCATCGTTGGCTTGTACAGTCCCACTTAAGTATTGAATTGAATTCTTCAAGTACAGTCATGTGAAAGTAGTTAAGTAAATAATAGACAAAAACAAGTTTGAAGTCGTTATCTTTTAAGTCCATTGTTGTTTGTTTTACCTAAATGTAATTGTTCATTGTATTGCAGGATATTGTTCATGGGTAAGGTACGCAACATTTCGGTATATGTATGTTATCCGGTTGAGTTTGGGAAGAATGTCGATGGTGATTGGTTTTGGAAGTATGTAGGAGATGAAAAGGAACATGTGACCAAGCTTTTAAATGTGAAGAAAAGCGTTTCATATCATGAATTGTATGAGCTGGTGAAAGAAGAAATGGAATTTGATACAATGTTGAATGATTTTGAAATGAAAATTATGGCTTATATTAGTAAAGCTTCACCGATTGTAGTTTATTGTGATAAGGTTGTGAAAGTGTCCTTAAGTGTTTGGGATCCAAAGAAAGATGTGATATTAGTAAGTTTGAAAGCAAAGGATAACATATCACAATTTGAAGGGGAAGCAACACAGGAAACAAGTGTTCAAATGGATGAACATGCTATTGGAAGTCAAGAAACACGTCAGTTGGTATATATGATGGGAACCCAAGAAACAAGTGGAAACAGTGAGGTAAATGAGAGATTTGATAGAATCGGGACCGATGAACGTTTTGAGAGTACATAAAGTGTTCATATATTTGAAGACACTTTTCTGATGTCCATGGGTGAGGATGTATGTTTAGTATCAAAAGACCCCCTGAATGAGGAGTTTTTGAATGGTGATGTCTTGAATGAACAGGACCCCATGAATGATGATGGCTTCATTGCACAGGCCCCCTGAATGTGGATTCGTTGAATGATGATGGTTTGATTGCACGGGATCCCCCGAATGTGGATTCTTTGAATGGTGATGTCTTGAATGCACCGGAACCCGAAACTGGTATCCTTATGGAAGGTGTAGATACTGTGAGCATTCATGAAGATGTAGACATACACGTCAACAACTGGTTCAAATCGAAAAAGTTTTTGGTGTATAAGCTATAGTGGTTGGCTGTGAAGCATCATTTTCATTTTAAATCGCAAAAGTCCACCAAAAGTCTTTATGTAGTGAAGTGTGAAGGGCAGGGGTGCAAATGGCGGTTGCGAGCAACCAAACCTGTTGCAATTAAACGCTTTAAAGTTACACAGTATAAATTTAAGCATACTTGCCGACCTATTATTGGTACAAAAGATCACAAACATGCTTCCTACAAGCTAATTGGTAGACATTACTGTTCGAGGTTTAAAGATGGCAACCGTGTGAATTCACCGAGGGATTTACAGAGTGACTTTTTGGAAGAATTTGGATATGAGATAAATTACGACAAGACGCACGATGCCAAGTTATATGCTGAGGCAATCATCCGGGGACCACGAAAAAAGTTATGGAAAATTACCTAAGTATTGTCATCGGTTGGAGTTGGAAAACCCGGGTACTTTGACGGATATTGAAACTGAACCAAACAACGAGTTCTTATATTTTTTATGGCACTCGGTCCAAGCATTGAGGGGTTCAAGGTGATGCGTAAGGTCGTTTCCGTGGACGGAACGCATTTGAAAATGCCTTACAAAGGTGTTCTACTTGTGGCAACGTGTCAAGATGGAAATGGACAAATATTTCCAATCGCATGGGGTGTTGTTGATTCTGAGAATACGGAAGCGTGGGGATGGTTCTTTGAAAGGCTGAAAAAGATTACAGGTGACACCGATGATCTAGCAATACTTTCTGATCGTCATGATGCTATAAAGGCAGGATTTGAGAATGTGTTTGAGAATGCGCATCAAGGATTTTGTACTTATCACTTGCAAAAGAATTTGAGGAGTCGTTATCGAAATAGAAATATCTCAAGGCCGTTTAAGGATGCTTCGCGGGCTTATACTGAAGCAGAGTTTAAGATTTGCTACGAAAAATTATGCGGATTATGTCCGAAAATAAAGGAGTATTTGGGTGAATCAACATTCCCTTATTGGTCTAGATGTCACTTTCAGGCTTTACGGTACAATATAATGACAACTAACGATGCTGAGTCTCTGAACAGTAAGTTTAAGCGTGCTCGGGAATTTTCGATAGTTGGGCTGATTGAACATATCCGGGGGGAAATGCAGCAGTGGTTTGCCGACAGAAATAAAATTGCTACAAATTGGGGTACCTTTCTCATTGACAAGGTGGACAAAATAATAAAAGGACACTACAAGAAGGTTAATCGGTATACTGTTTCTAATATTGTTGATGGTATTGAGTATGAGGTATTTGATACGTCAGGTCAGTTGTCTTACATTGTTCATTTGGATGCACGGAAGTGTACGTGTAAGCATTTCGATTTAGAGAAGTATCTATGCGTGCATGCAGTAGTTGTGGCAAAGCACATAGGGAAGCATGCCCACGATTATACCTCTCCTTATTATACCACCGAGTATTGGAGGAAAGCTTATGCTCAATGTGTGTATCCCTTGCCGAACGCATCGGATTGTGGTTATCCTGAAGACGTGCTGAGCAAAGTGGTATTGCCACTGACGCGTGACAAGAGACAACCTGGACGTCCATCAATAAAGAGAAAAGCATCTGCCGGGGACGCGGTTGTACGTCCATTAAAAAAGAGAAAAGCATCTGCCGGAGATGGAAAAAAGAGGACTGTACAATGTCGTAAGTGCAAGGGATTCGACCATAACATTACTACTTGTTCGCGTTTGATTGCCCCCCCACTTGTTGACGAGGAACAATGACTATTATGATGTCTAAGTTTGTAACATAATGTTTAAGAGCCAGTATTTGAGCAGCTATTGTAAGGAATTTGTAAGGTGTTGATGTTTTTGTTGGTCGGATGTTGTTTTAACTAGTTGGAACAATGACTATTATGATGTCTAAGTTTGTAACATAATGTTTAAGAGCCAGTATTTGTTGATTATTTAGTTAGTTAACTAGTGCAATAACAGATTTAAGTTTGTTTTCCACTGTCATGATAACAGATTTAAGTTTGTTTTCCACTGTCATGATAACAAGTTGAAACTTGTTTTAAACTTGACTACTTTCACATGACAGTAGTTGAAGAATAGCAATAGTTGGGGGGAAAACATCGAACAAAGTTAATCAAAGTAGGAAGTTTTTAGTACAAGGCAACATTTTTCAAAAGTAATAACAAAACAAATGAAGTTTTCATTTTTCCATACCAACATGAAAACAAAATAGAACATTTTTCAAAAGTAATAACATCTTTTTCCTCTTGAATGACCTGAAGAAAGGGAATACTATGCAAATCTACTTCCCCAACAGAGACAAAATCATCACATCATCATCATCATCATCTTCTTCTTCTTCTTCTTTTTATATTGACTAAAGAAGAAGCAGATAACATCCCTTTCTCTTCAAAACAACTACCTCAACTTCTTCAACGTTTTTCCTTCTCTAAAGGATCTCCACAAGCAATAGCCATGGAAGATGCATTAACAAAATGTGAAATGAAGTCCATTAAAGGAGAGATCAAGTTTTGTGCTACCTCAATAAAATCCATCCTCGATTTCGCTAGACAAATCTTCGAAACCAGAGGCCATGTGGAAGCTTTATCAACAACATATGTTACTGAGAATATACAATTCAAAAACCCACTTTGCAATCGCCTCCAAAGATGGTGCCATGCCATACAACATCTTAATTTTGTGATGTTTGCAATATAGCCGGCTTGTTGCAGAGGCAAATTCGTGTGCCCCAATTTAGGGTTCTTCAGGAGAGAGAGATGAGAGAGATGGGAGATGGGAGGATGTGCAGGTGAGAATGGTTGGGGAGGGACAACAATCCAAGTTAATCCCCAATTTTTCAAAACAATTCAAATGAAATTTTGATTTTTGGGAGGAAGGAAGATAGCGGGAATGATTCGATTTGGGGGGGAATCCGGGAAAAATCCCAATTGGGATCGGTTCTAATTTTTTATATTATTATAATAAGTAACATTAGATAAATGATTTATATTTAATTAATGAATTAATTAGTCATAATTTTAACATTTTGATATTTATCATTATATATAATATATAATAACAATAAATGATTATATTTAATTTAATTAATGAATTAATTAGTAACATCTTACTATGCGTGATGAACCATGATCACAGTAATCGCCTTGATCGAACCTCGATCTAACATCTTACTATGCTTTCATCGAACTCTGATCATAGTAATCGCCTTTATCGAACCTCGATCTAACATCTTATTATGCCTCGATCTAACATCTTATTATGCCTTGATCTAACCCTCGATCATAGTAATCGCCTTGATTGAACCTCGATCTAACATCTTAGTATGCGTGATGAACCCTGATCACAATAATCGATTTGATCGAACCTCGATCTAACATATTATTATGTGTTATGAACCCTGATCATAGTAATCGCCTTGATCGAACCTCGATCTAACATCTTATTATGCCTTGATCTAACCCTCGATCATAGTAATCGCCATGATCGAACCTCGATCGAACCTTGATCTAACATCTTATTATGCCTTGATCAAACCTCGATGATAGTAATCGCCTTGATCGAACCTCGATCTAACATCTTATTATGCTTTGATCTAACCCTCGATCATAGTAATCGCCTTGATTGAACCTTGATCTAACATCTTACTATGCGTGATGAACCCTGATCACAGTAATCGCCTTGATCGAACCTCGATCTAACATCTTACTATGCCTTGATCTAACCCTCGATCATAGTAATCGCCATGATCGAACCTCGATCCAACATCTTATTATGCCTTGATCTAACCCTCGATCATAGTAATCTCCATGATCGAACCTCGATCCAACATCTTATTATGCCTTGATCGAACCTCGATCTAACATCTTATTATGCCTTGATCTAACCCTCGATCATAGTAATCTCCATGATCGAACCTCGATCTAACATCTTATTATGCCTTGATCGAACCTCGATCATAGTAATCGCCTTGATCGAACCTCGATCTAACATCTTACTATGCGTGATGAACCCTGATCCCATTAATCGCCTTGATCGAACCTCGATCTAACATCTTACTATGCCTTCATCGAACCCTGATCATAGTAATCGCCTTGATCGAACCTCGATCTAACATCTTACTATGCCTTCATCGAACCCTGATCATAGTAATCATAGTTATCAGACCCGGCCCGGTCATTGACCCGAAAAAGACACCGGGTCACCGGGTCAGTGGTTCAACCGGTGGGTCAGTGGTTCAACCGGTGGGTCACATCATATACTTAAAAAATATAATTGAATATTCAAAACATAAAGATAAAATAAAATATGACAACCATAATTATTTTCAAAATACTCCAACAAACACAATTACAAATTAGACAACATAAAATCCTCAAATGATTATCTGTTGTGCAAGTTAAAGCGCAAATAATTAGCCTTTTCTTTAGGTAAGTATTGTAGCTACTGCAAAATTTCATACATTCCTGAAAAAACAAAGCAATACATTCAATCCATAATGAAAACAAGCTCATTATCTTCACTTCAAGTTTTTGACCGTAAAAAAAGTACAAATACCCCTACATACCAATAATTATTTCCAATAAAACAAAAAAGAATACATACTGCTGCTTGATTTTTTTTTTGCTGAGAGATCTGCTCGATGTTCTTTTTTTTTTGACAAAATTTGCTCGATGTTTTGATTTATACTATTTAGAACTGAAGCTTTTTTTAGAACCGGCTGAATGTGAATGAAATCCTAATGACAAAAAAAAAAAAAAAAAAACTGAGCTGATGGAAAACCGCCCGGGTCACCGGGTTGACCGGTCCGACCGCCGGGTCGACCGGTTCAACCGCCGGGTCGACCGGTCCGACCGTCGGGTTGGCCGGGTCAGAATGGTTCACTTGCTTAAACGGTCGAATGCTTGACCCGGCCCGGGTTTGGGACCGGGTCACCGGGTCGACCGGTTCGACCGCCGGGCCGGGCCGGGTCTGATAACTATGATAGTAATCGCCTTGATCGAACCTCAATCTAACATCTTACTATGCCTTCATCAAGGCGAACCTCGATCTAACATCTTACTATGCCTTCATCAAACCCTGATCATAGTAATCGCCTTGATCGAACCTCGATCTAACATCTTATTATGCCTTGATCTAACCCTCGATCATAGTAATCTCCATGATCGAACCTCGATCTAACATCTTATTATGCCTTGATCGAACCTCGATCATAGTAATTGCCTTGATCGAACCTCGATCTTATATTTACGCTATACTACGTCGTATTATCCCTTCATATATAAAGCAAGCATCCCCTACCCTAAACCCTAAAATTCATTCACTCAGGGCCTCTCAACAGCAACAGCAACGGTGCCTCTCCTCTCCTCTCAACAGGGCCTCTCATCGGGCTTGAATCAGGCGGCGTCGCACTACGGCTTCCACCCATTCATCGGGCTTGAATCAGCGTCTTATCGAGCTTGTTTCAGGTAATTTCTTCTTCTACGGCGGCGCACTTTAGGTAATTTCTTGTTTTTGTTTTCAAAGCACAATTCACAGGTTTTAGATTCATAGATTTTATATTCATAGATTGATAATTTTGGTGTCATAAATGTTTGGTTTGGATTTATTTACAGGATTTAGATTCATAGATTGATAATGTAAACGTTGTTATTTACAGGTTTTAGATTCATAGATTGATAATTTCGGTGTCATAATTGTTTGGTGTGGATTTATTTACAGGTTTTAGATTCATAGATCGATAATGTCGGTGTCATCATCGTTTTTGTTATGTTTGTGTTGATTATGTTCATTCATAATGCTCTACAATTTCTTGTTCATTCATAATGCTCTACATTGCAGCCTTGTTAATTTATTTTAGGATTTTCTCCTGTTTGCTAAACATTGTTATATCACTGAAAGATGGATAGGTGTGTTGAATGGATTGAACCAGACATGGATTTACAAGAACTTGAAAGGGAACTAAGGGTCATCGAAGAAGAGTATGAGCGTAATATAAGAATTTGGAATCCGTGGGGAGTTGATGACCCGATGCTTGATCCTCAAGAATTTGCAAGCGTAATGAGGGACATTGAAGCTCAAGAAGAGAATGAACGTACAATCAATCCGTGGCTGGTTTATGACTCTGAGGACGAAGAAAAGGGCTACACATTTGAATGTAGAAAATACTGGGATGATGACCTTCGTAGATACACATGTGCTTGTGAGGATTTCTGGGAGGATGAAGTTTGTGTGTGAGGCTTTGATCTTTTTAGTACTGTGCTTTGATTGTATCACTATGTATTTTGTTTTCATGTGGTAGGGAAATGAAAACTTCGTAATTTATGTCTTTGTTCTTTTTAACATGAATGAATGCTTATCTTGTTCAATTGTGGCAATGACTTTATAATTCATTCAAAGCAAATTTTCTTTTAAGTGAATGTTTCAAATGCATAAACCAACCAATTACTATCATTTAGTTTCTTTCAAGTCTTTTTAGATTAAATGAAAAGTGATGTTATCAACAGAACATTAGATTGTCCATCCCATTGCAAAAACAAACTTAAATCTGTTATCATGATAGTGGAAAACAAACTTAAATCTGTTATCATAACACTCATTGTTCCAACAAGTTAAAACAACAAAAACATAAACACCATTGTTCCAACAAGTTAAAACAAGTTCAACAAAAACATAAACAACATTGTTTCATACATCATAATTGTCCAACAAACCCTAGTTTCCATAACTGAATCCATTACAAAACACTCCTCAATTGTTCCAAGAAACTCATCCATCATTTTCAATTTCTATGGCTCGAATTGCGATGCTAGCAACTCAGCCACCAACTTCTTCCTCCACGTTGTCATATGCCCGCCACAATCATTTGCCACATTCATATTTCCAAGCAAGAACTCCAAGAATTTTATTGTGTAAATCCCACAATCGACTCTATACATCATACAAGTTACTCAACACATCAAACAACTTCACAATCTGTATTAAAAAGACTAATATATACTAATGTATGCTTTGCATAAATAGTAAGAAACATACCCGTTCTCCTGAAGGGGACTCTTCACTCTCTCCAAACTAAATTTCTTTAAAGGATAATTTTGGAAATCATCCACATGCTTCCTCACTAAATAAGGTATAAGCCATTCTAGAGGCATAAGCCGTGATTGAAGAATTTTCAGTCTAATATGGTCTTTCAAACTGTCATAAACATAGATCATCCTGTTTTGTAGATCAACTTTTAAGAGAAACCAGTGATCAAGCTCAGACACCGGTATATATAGATATCTACCACCGGACCAGGGTTGCCCTCCCACTGGATTTTCGCCTCTCACATACTTCAACAGCTTGTTATCAAAACTTAAATTCCCTAATGTCACTTCCTTATTCATGCATGCATGCATCTGTTTTATCAGTATGGCAAAATATGTGTCTAGCACGCGAGCATCTGGCTGAAACATCTCCGGATACGCTTTTTGACGGAGGCTAATCTCACAAAATGCAGCATTCATAATCTAAATTGTATCGTAAAATATTATATATTAGTTAAACAAAAATTCACCATATATTGCTGCAAATATAACACATCATCGGGCTTACCGGGGTTGTCAGCCATCCCCCATCCACAACTGCTTTCAAATCTGAAGCTTTGACATCTCCATCAACCAGCCTCACACTTTTACTATGTTCAAAAAAAAATTAAATAAGATACAACGACAAATGACTTCAAGTGTGCCAAATTGATACCTGTTATCTGCTATATGCATAAAGGTATCAAGAGAATCCATCAACTTAGGTTCTAATTCTCGGTGCGGATAAAAACGGAATCAGATCAAGCTTCCTTCTCTTAAAGTTCTGAAAATAAGGATATGATGGCTCCCCCCTTAGCTTTCGTCTTCCCTAGCACCTTTTTTCCTAACCATAAAATGAAATGTTAAATATCCACTTAATAACTTAAATTTCATAACAGTATTATAGTACATTTAATTAAAGTGTCGATTTTTTTCTTAATTACAGCTACCTTTTGGAGCTTCGATCATGGCCTTTACCGGAGCGTCCACGATGGGATGTTCATCAATCTCCACATAATTCATCAATCCTAAACATATACAATTTCAACAAACCAAATAAACAACAAATTCTACTATTTATTGTATTAAACATAATACAAGTGCAACATTGTACCATTTTACCTTGAGGCTTAGATTGCTCCCCAACCTTGTCATCTCCAACCATTTTACCTTCACCCTGAGATTGCTCCCCAACCTCGTCACCTCCAACCATGAGATTATCAGGATTTACAGGTTCTTGACCTTCACCTTCATGCCTCTCTTCACCTCCAACTCTGTCATTCAAAGGATTTACATGCACATCACCTTCTGATTGCTCCTTCTCCTGGCCTTGAGATTGCTCTCCAACCTCGTCACCTCCAACCATGTGATCATCAAGATTAACAGCTTCTTCACCTTGACCTTCCTGCCTCTCTTCACCTCCAACCGTGTCATTATTAATGGCAGCTCTACAATTTCCACATACAGCTTTTTTGGCAATGGCTTCCAACGAATCAACCTTTGTCCGAATAGCCTCTAATTGAGATTGTAATGATTTGTTCTCCTCTTTAACCACTCTTATAATCTCATCTTTCACCTTATCCATATCATAGCCACTTGCACTTTCAGAGGGTTGGGGAACTGAAGGTTGATCCACATTCACCTCACCTCCTTCTTCCTCACCTCCTTCTTTGGTGGAATCAAACATATCCCCATCCACACTAACATCACTGTCGTGGACTTCCAGTAAAGCAACATAATAAGGCTTACATTTTTCAGACTTATGTGCAACAAGAGTTGGCAAAAAATCCACCTACAGTGTATTCATAATATAAAAATTAATAAGATATAAATTAGGGCATCAAACATTTAAGAAAGGACTACCTAACAAGATATACATTCAAACCTGTGATTGTTGCAAAAGAGCATTGACACTCGAAGAGCTCACCCTCCTTTCCACTGTCCAATTACGCATTCTTGGCAAGGCTTTCGTATCAACAGAATCCGCCAACGACCGTAAACACGGGATGGATTCAAGTGCCCATACCTACGCAAACATGACATTTACAAAATAACTTCCAAAATTTTATGACTTCCGAATTAAAACAGTACTACATATCATAATACATACCATCAGAGCATGTGGGAATCCATTCAATGTATACGCCACCTTGTCCTTGTCCTTTTTGAACAACTTACTCAAGTCCCGATTAAACAAGCGAACTGTGTATTCATAACACAAGATCCCCCAAGGATACTTGTTGAATGCATCCAAATCATCCACCAACTTAAACCACCACCAATCCAATGACACCTTCTCCTCCGCAGCAAACAAAACATAAGACAAAATAATCAACAATCCCAACTTATATTTATCATTTTCATCCGCAACATTAGGAAACGCTTTCAACAAATCATTTCTGTTTATTAACTTCATGTTCTTAAAGTAGTGTTTCACAATACGAAAACCTTGAGCTTTTTTCTCACTCACTTCCCACTCAAACATCCCAACATTTAATCCGGTAACCAGTGTAAATTCCTTCAAACTAAACCTAAGAGCCTTGTTGTTTGCAACCCTAAACCAGAAAATTTCCTTTGAATCGTCCTCCACCTGTCTCATCAACATATTATGCACAATTTGAGTACCATTAACCTCAGGAAGGCTAATTAAATTCCCGAAACAACTATTTCTTAGTGTTTTCTTGTGTTCTCTGTCTAATTCACCATAAACATAATCGGCTTTATCAACATGGCTTCTATTAACAATCTGAGATCTCTTCGCCCTCTCCACACTTGTCAATTGGTATTTAAGATTCATTTCTTTACTACAAAATAAACAAAATAGATAACTCGCTTTAGTACATCATCCACTTACAAATGAGCATAAAAAACCGATTACATGGAACTTAAATCGATTAAAGATACTAATGCACATTTTAATTTCAAATTCAAAATGTCCAATAGTTCTAATTCACAAACTAAACCCGATTAAAGAAATCACCCCGATGTCGCTTTCTACATTACAAGCTACATGCATTACCATAATCACACTTAAATCGACTGTACTAAAGAAATCATAATGACGATTCTCAATCCATAAATTAATTTTACCAGAGTGTTGCCTGACCCTCTCGCCGGAACTGAGTTGCAGACGGCAAGCTACTGTCTTTCACGCCGGAACAAACGATCTGATTCCTCCAAATCGGTACTCTTCTATGGATCGATCTATTGAGAACAACTTTGATGTTGTTATAGAAAGGAGAAGAGGAGAAGAAGAACGGTTCCTTTTCACCGACTTCGATTTGGGAATTTTGAAAGAAATGAGAGAAAGTGTTTGGGTAAAAGGGTGTTGATTGAGAGGTTATAAATAATGGGCAAAACATGAAGTTCAGACATTTATTATTATTTCTCCATTTTCTGTTTTTTTTTTTAAATACTAAATTGGTCAAAGGTCTTTTACACAAAACATTTTCGGAAATAGGTCATCTAGGCCGTTTCCCCCTGCAAAAACCTATCGTGGCTTCATCTTCGCGTGCCTTCAAAAAGGTCATTTAAAAGTGCCTTTCATCTAAAACCCTTCATTTTACACAAAACCTATCGTGGCTTCAAATAAATTTCCCTCATCTTCATGATCCATGGCTTCCGGATTGACGATGGATGCAATCGCCTCATCTGTGGCGTCTAAATTATCGATCCATGAAATCACCTCTTTTGCGGCGTCCGATTCTTCCGTACATGAGGATATGGAATGGGAATCGGAATCGGAATCGGAGTCGGAGACTGTTTTGTCTCCGTCCCTTTCAAATTCCATAGAAGATAAGTCTCAAGTACTGGTAAGCTCACTACCAATAGAACCAATCGCCTCCTCATCTATAGTCGTCTAATTTATCCATACAAGAAATCACGTCGTCTGATTGTTCCAATTGTTCCGTACAGAAGGACTCGGAGATCAAATCGTGCTCTACTTTGACTATGTACTTTACGAATGATTGGAAGGTGTTTTTTTTTGTGGATTCAAACTTGATTTGGTGTATGAATTTGGTTTGCATACCCCGTGTATATATATAAGAGAGTGGGTTGTTCCTGTTTATTTCAATGTAATCCTAATAAAATTATGATTTGTTTCAGCTCCTTGGGACAAAAGAGGAAGACGGTGCTGTAGTTAGTTATTCTATTGGAATGGAAGATGTGAAATCAACAACTATGCCTCCTATCTTGTCCAATGCTGGTGAACCATCTTCTGCACTGGAATTCTGCTCTTTGATGACCCTGTAATTACGATTATCTGAGTTGTTAATTGTTCGTCTTCATAGCTTTTACTCTCAGCTATGGCAGCGGTCTTTATTGCTTTCCTGATGATGAACGTTGTGATTTTCGCATGCTCAATTATATGGGTGATTCTCTATAGCTCTTGTATTTTGGTTCTTTCTTTACATTATTATTATTTTTTTGTTTTTTTAATTTCTTTATTTAAAAATCTCTAGGTCTAGGGAGGTAAGAAGGCGACTTCAGATCATTGTCTCGAATGTAGCTCTACTTTCTGACTCCAACATCATTTACTGAATCTCTACACATAATCACCTGTACTGAATCTCTACCGTCTTACAATAATAAAGAATCAGAAACAAAATAATTATGACATATTTACAAAAACAAATACACATATAAATAAATATTATTTCTATTATTATAGTGATAAATATTACTTGTATATGGATATTCAAAATATGTATAGAAGATCTTATTAATAAAATATTTGTAAAAGCATTTTTGTGACTCAAAATATATATATATATATATATATATATATATATATATATATATATAATGTTAGAAATAAGAAAAACTTGAATCAGTAAAAAATTCAGATTAGTAGATATAGAGTATGATGTCCAATTTATCTAGAATCTATTGAATAGAGATCATGTATACAGATTCTGATGCAGCACATTTTAGTTGGATCTGGAGTTGTATATACAGATTTACCGCTTTTTACAGATTCTAATGCAAGTGCTCTAAGAAACTAAGGTGTATTGTTGGGTGTTTAATTTCAGGAGAAGTGACAGATAGATTTTGTGAGCTTATAAAGAGAGCTCCAAATTGTACTGTTGATTTAATTGAAGCTGCAAAACATCTGGGGGTAGTGATTCATTAATTTGTCTTTTTTGGTATCCTTTAGTTCTTTAAAATATCTCGAGTTTACTAACGTTTCTAGAATTTCAGGTGCGGATAGACCTTATGTATAGAGTTAAGTATTTCCTTTTTTGCATTAAAGCTATTGTAGAGCCGGAGCCAAACAAAATCAGATGGTAAGTACCTCTAACCTGTAACCCCTAGATCTCGTGTCATAATAAATGAGCGGTTTATAGCTTGCTTTTACATGCCGAAAGCATCCCTTATTTGTGTGCGTGTGGCGATCTGATATGAAATTCACTTGTTAGGGTATTTCGCTATCCGCCACCAGAGGATATACAACACCTACGACACCTAAGGTGTTCTTGTGTTTGCTGAATATGTTCAACAACTAGGACTATGATATATTTATATTTTGTGGGAAATCGATGCTTTTTTATATTGAAGCATTAGACTTTTGCAGAAAACTGGAGAAGCAAAGACGCTTTGAGAAACTAGTAAGATCTCTGTCTGAAGAAAAAAAGGGAAGGAAGATAAAGTGGAGGCAAGTGGATACTTTTTTTTTATTCTTTCCTTTCAAGTTGATGTTGCCTGTACAGTGCCTAACTCACAGCTTCAATTGTCGGTTGCCTCGTGTCCAGATGGCTTTTCTTAACCGAAGCTGATATCAATGACTTTGTAGGATTTCAGGTGATTTCTTCATTGTTTTTCTAAGTCTGGCAAACAACTTTTCTCCAATTCGTCTCAAGTGCATTGGATTTCAAGAAATTCGAGTAGTCCAGTTATCTTATTTCGTTTTCCCCCGGGCCCTTTTTGTCATCTCCTTGGAATTCTTCTTGAGGTGGAAATAAAAGTTGTTTCATTTTTGGTAGAATGACATACTCATGATCGTTCATTGTCCACGTGACATCAATTTAGAAGTCCCTCGTCCTGCTCAGGTATAATATGCTAGTTGTATTTTCTTGATATGGTGTTTATAAATGCCGAGCTGTTCTAGCATAAAGTACTCGTAGCTTGTGTTACAGCACTTGTACTTTATGCCGGATTTGTTATTTCATGGTATGGTACTTACAGTGGATTGCAATATGCATACAGGATGATGGTGATGGTCGTCAGCAAAGAAAATACGGAATAATCCGCAAAATCTTTCCATCTGAAGGAATGGCTTGTTACTTTGTCAGGTATATATAGTTTCTTTCCTTGATTACATCCTACTAAGATGAGATCTTCTTTGTTCTTGTCTTTTGGTATTTTACACTCGCGCATTCACGCGCCTGTCTATGATTGCGTAATCAGTTCACGTGACGGTTGATTTTAGAAAAATTGTTACATAGTTGAACACAACAACGTAAGCATTTTATATTTTATATTTTACGAGCTACTTATTATGACTTTGTTATTTTCATCCTCACGATTTCGATAGTAAACTCGAGTCGCATGATGTGGTCAATTTGGATGAAACATCAAGTAGCTACCCTGGCAGCTCAGAAGAGTTCAAGCGTTTGGAGACTGAGTGAAGATGGTGCGGTTAATTTTTAATTGTGTCACTGTTTAGCATTTAATTTTCTGTGTATGGCGGGCGGACGCAGGATTTTGGGCGGAGAGGTCGATAATACAGTAGTGTTTTTTTTTTTTCTGGCCCCTACGATTCAAAAAAACACACTATATATCGCAAAAAAACATGACTATACATTTCACTTTATATGATAAACAAAAAAAACTACTATATATCACATGATTCGAACAAATTAACACTTCTACTTCTATTAATAAAAATTTAAAACACTACAAACAATGTTTTTGAAAAAAACAAATATTTCGAAACCGATTAATATTTTTTTTCACTTTGATAATAACCATGTATTTTTACTTGTATGATAAAAGTTTTTGGTCAAATTATCGGATTATTATAGATGATAGGGGCAAATATAATTTTTATGGGGGCGAAAACAATACATAACTTATAGATAAAAGTGTATTTTCCGCCCTTGGCGTGATCGTGTATTTGGTGTTTGATTTTCCGGCGTATAAGCTTGGGAATCGGATTTGGCCTGTGGTACATGCCATTGCTTCGATTCACTTCCTGCTCCTAATTAATATCAACCCCCCGTTCGTGTTCCTCGGTTAAAAAAAAAAATTGTAGAAAAGGCTTTTGTCAGAAGCAAGATAGAATTTTTTTTGAACAGGCTAATTACGTCGACCAAGCTACTTTAAGATTCATGACCCTACGGACAAGGATTGGAGGTTGATCTTTGCAATGACCTTGATGAATTTGAATCCCCCGCTACCAAATGCTATATAGAGCTTCATTGTAAAGATATGCATGGTAAGTCCTTGCTATCCGGCTTGCTTTTGAGGTCAGAGCGGATCCAATCTGCAATAGAAACTTGGGAAAAGAAAGGTCCCCATTCACCTTTGGGCAACATATTTTTCCCAGCACTTCTGAGCCTAGGAGCATTCTCCCAAGGCATGAACATTTTACTCATCATCTATGTTGCAAAACCTGCACTTGGGGTGACGGAGTAACATGTCTTTTGCAAAGCATCTACATAGAAGGTAGGGAATTGTGGGCTGCTTGCCGGGTTAGAAAATTGACTCTCATGGGGACGTTCAGTTACTAGACATCAGTCCATGAGAACTGATTGTTGTCCTGATCATCTTGAAGGGCTCAAGCGCATAACTAAGACTCTTCCAAGTATGAGATGATGTGGGCTTTGAGAGGTCAAAGGGGCTGCCATTCTTGGTTATCAAGGTTCTGAAGCAAAGAGCTTGGTCATCCACCAAACACTGCCTGAACTAGTTTACCTAGCAAAGCAATAATCATGTTGTAGGGGTGTTTGAACCAAGTTGATGTGATTCCGGATAGGAAACATGATCGAAATGTGCCCAGGAACCTCTTAAGGGATTAATATTGAGCTTAAAACCTAGTCCTAAAAGATCCAATCTATGACCTAGGCCAAGAATGCTACAAAGTTTCGCTCGAAAACGCTGATTCGTTCTTGAAGAGTTGTATCCTCTACGACAAAAAAGATACTCACTCACAAGTGATTGACAATTAAGTCTAAATCGACTTAATCAAGAAAAGTTTCACTCAAAATTATAATATTGATATCGTTATGAAACGTGTTGGTGATTGCCTTTATATAGATTACAAAATAATAGACTAGAATTCTCCTAAGTAATATGGAAAAATTAAACAAAATAAAAGTCATCTGATATAAGTGAGGGTTGAATGTGTCGTGGTGCACTTACACCATGCAAAGTGCCCTTGGAATTTTATGCAACACATTCCCTTGTTTTGTTGAGTTTTACTAGCCGGGCTAGTAGAGATAAGTGAGATGTTGAACATACGTTGTTCGCTTGCTACATACTCATTATTGTTATCTCGTGTTATGAGCCTGTTGAATCTGTTTTTTGATGTTTGGATTCGAGGCTTCTGCTTCCTACTAAGTATGTTCGTACTTACTCCTATTTGTATTGTCCCCCACCCCGAGAAGGTGGTTTTGTTGTAGGTTGAGTTCGAGATTGCTTAAGAGTGATTCCTGTTGTCGCAGTTGTCAAAGATTATCTCTTTTATTCTGTTGTATTAATGGTATATAATCTTTCATTTTCCTTATGTAACAGATTGAGCTAGTTGTGCCTTTGGTTGTTAATAAACGATTGTTGTAATTAAATGGATAAGCATTTCTTGTGTAATATGTCTTGGGATGTTGTTTTAGTTGTAGCATTGTTACTTGTAGATCGTTGTGGTAATGTTTTAAGCTTCCTGAGTCTTTGTTATCGTTTTTCTGCTTGTTCTCTGGTGTTGATAATACTAGGTTACGTATACAATCGATTAATTTTAATTGTATACGTGCCGGACGTTCTTTTCCGATTAAGGAGTCGGTATCCGGATCAGGATCGTCACAGAACAAAATCAATACACCAAATCAAATTCATTCGCAAAAAATCAATACACCAAATCAAATTCATTCGCAAAGGACATAGACACAATATATTTCATTTTGAAGTCCATCGATTTGTACCGAACAATCGGACGCTAAAGACAACGTGATTTCTTTTTGTATCGATAATTTAGACGCCACTAATGAGGCGATTGCTTCTATCGGAGTAGGTAATCCGGATGCCATGGATGCCAGTGACTCATGAACATTTCGAGTCAAGTTTCAAGTGCTCGAGTTTCGCTCATAAACTTTGATGAAATATTCGAGTTCGGCTCAAGTTCAATTCCATTTGTTGTTTTTTTTTTTTTTTTTTTTTTTGCGCTTTGCATTCTGCACTGAACCAACTAATCGACTAATTCGAATCCGCACGGATCACGTTTGCAGATCACTTTACTCAAAATAAACCCTGACCAAATTTTTTTTCAACATTACGGCTCAAAGAAAATCGAACGGGTGATCTCCATCATTTTCTTTAGATGCTAGTAAATTTTCCAATTAATTTTTCTAGCATTTTCATTGCCGCTCTCGGAAGAAATTTCCTTTCTCATTTCTCAATGTCATTAATGCAAATAATCTTTCCACGTAATTAAAATGCATGGCCATTCCCAATTCCCCAATCCTTCACCGAAGCTGTCAGTCATTTACCTAAACAGTCATTGGCATCTATGGCGTCCGGATCACCGATAGAAGAAGCAATCGCCTCAGCTGTGGCTTCTAAATTATCGATCCATGAAATCACATCGTCTGCGGCTTCCGATTCCTCCGTACAGGAGGATTTGGATATGGAATGGGAATCGGAATCTGAATCGGAGACTGTTTTGTCTCCGCCCTTACAAATTCCATAGAAGATAAATCTCGAGTACTGGTAAGCTCACTTCCGATAGAACCAACCAATCGCCTCCTCATCTATAGTCGTCTAATTTTATCCATACAAGAAATCACGTCGTCTGATTGTTCCGTACAGAAGGACTTGGAGATGGAGTCCAATAATTGTTCCGTACAGAAGGCCTCGGAGAATGAATCGTGCACTGCTTTTACTATGTACTTTACGAATGATTGGAAGGTATTTTTATTTATTTTTATGGCTCAACTTGATTTGGTGTATGGATTTGGTTTGCATATCCCGTGTATATATATATATATATAAGGGTTGTTCCTGTTTATTTCAATTTCTCATCCAAAAATTATGATTTCCTTCAGCTCCTTGGGAAAAAAATGGAAGTCGGTGCTGTAGTTAGTTATTCTAGTAGAATGGGAGGAGTGAAATCAACAACTATAGCTGCCTTCTTCACATTATTATTTTTTTATTTCTTTATATTTAAACATCTCTCTAGGGGTAAGAAAGAAACTAAGGTGTATTGTTGGGGTGTTTCCTTTGTTCAGGAGAAGTGACAGATAGTTTTTGTGAACTTATAAAGAGAGCTCCAAATCGTACTGTTGATTTCATTAAAGCTGCAAAACATCTGGGGGTAGTGATTCATTAATTTGTCTTGTTTGTCTCCTTTAGTTGTATAAATAATCTATCTCGAGCCTGTCTACTGACGTTTCGAGAATTTCAGGTGCGGTTAGACCTTATGCATAGAGTTAAGCATTTCCTTTTTTGCAATAAAGCTATTGTAGAGCCGGAGCCAAACAAAATCAGATGGTAAGTACCTCTAACCCGTAGAGATCAGGTCATAATAAACGAGCAGTTTATAGCTTGCTTTTACATGCGGAAAGTGACCTTTTTTTGTGTGTGTGTGTGTTGTTTCTGTGGCAATCTGATATGAAATTCACTTGCAAGGGTATTTCGCTATCCGCCACCAGAGGATATACAATACTTCCGACACCTAAGGTGTGCGTGCTTGTGTTTGCTGAGTTCTACAACTATATGTGCCTATTATCATCATCATCATCTTAATCATCATAATTACTATTAGGACTATGATATATTTACTTTTTTGAGGGATATCGATGCTTTTTATATTGAAGCCTTAAGACTTTTTGCAGAGATTTGGAGGTGCAAAGACGCTTTGAGAAACTAGTAAGATCTCTGTCTGAAGAAAAAAATGGAAGGAAGATGAAGTGGAGGCAAGTTTATACTTTTTTTTAAAATTTATAGTTCCTTTCAAGTTGATGTTGCCTATATATACGGTGCCTAACTCACAGCTTCAATTGTCGGTTGCCTCGTGTCTAGATGGCTTTTCTTAACTGAAGCTGATATCAATGACTTTGTAGGATTTCAGGTGATCGATTTCTTCCTTGTTTTTAAGTTCGGCAAACAACTTTTTTCCCATTTGTCTTAAGTGCATTGGATTTCAAGAAATTCGAGTAGTCCAGCCCCCACCCCCTAGCTTTTGTCATCATCTACTTGGAATTCTTTTTGAGGTGGAAATTATAAAAGTTGTTTCATTGTTGGTAGAATGACATACTCATGATCGTTCATTGTCCACGCGACATCAATTTAGAAGTCCTCGTCCTGCTCAGGTATGATATGCTAGTTGTATTTTCTTGATATGGTGTTTATAAATGCAGAGCTGTTCTAGCATAAAGTAGTTGTAGCTTGTGTTAGAGTAGTTATTCTTTATGCTGGATTTGTTATGCCATGACTTTTTCATTTCCCCCTTTCAACGGTATGTTACTTACAGTGGATTGCAATATGAATGCAGGAGGATGCTGATGGTCGTCAGCAAAGGAAATATGGAATAATCCGCAAAATCTTTCCATATGAAGGAATGGCTAGTTACTTTGTCAGGTATATATAGTTGCTTTCCTTAATTAGATCCTACTAAGATCTTCTTTGTTCTCGTCTTTTGTTATTTTACAGTTGCGCAGTCACACGTCTGTCTATGATTGTGAAATCAGTTCACGCGACGGTTGATTTCAGAAAAAAAATGTTTCATAGTTGAACACAACAACTTTAGCGTAATCAGTTCACTCATGTAGTCGCTCGCATGTCTATGATTATGAAATCAGTCGAACACAACAACGTTAGCATATATATGTTATTGTAAAGTAAACAATAGAGGTATGAAAAGCTTGCTCTCTGCTTTATTCATTGATCAAAGTAGCTATAAATAGCCAAAACAAATACATGAACTGTAAAGGATCCAAGAAAACCGGAAACACTAACAACATGACTCAACTACTTCCTAAAATCTAGGAGAGTGGGTACTATCCCTAAAGAATCATTCAAACAAAGAAAATAAAACAGAATAATTAAAAAAGCAGAGAAACAAATAAAACATATCCTCCCTTAAACTAAACACACGCTTTTAGTTTACTTCTTCATACATCTTCATTCCAATTGCACTTAAGCCTTTCAAATGCCTCCAATCGAAGAGGTTTGGTCATGATATCGCCTAGTCATTCCTTTGTTCCACAAATGTTCCATCTTAACTTCTTCTAACTTTGGTGAGATTTCTCGAAAATGAAATCTCACGGCTATGTGTTTACTTTTGCCATGAAACACGGGGGTGTTTAGCCAACTTGATAGAGGATGAATTGTCACATAATATAGTGGATGAGTCTTGCTCTGTGATCCTCCAATTTGTTTCAATATATTCGCATCCAAATGCTTTGACAAGCACAAGATGCTGCAGCAATATACTCAGCTTCTGTAGTAGACAAAGTGACAACAGATTGTTTCTTTGATGACCATGCCACAGCTCCTTTGCTTAATAAGAACACATAGCCAGACGTGCTCTTAAATTCAATAGTATCACCAGCATAATCTGAATTTGTATATGCCAGTAAATCATCACAACACCCTGTCTGATATAAAATGCCAAGACCAGCTGTTCCTCTTAAGTACCTCAAAATTCTCTTAGCTGCCAACATATGAGATTCCATTGGATTAGCCATGAACCTGCTCAATAGACAAACACTGTACATTAAATCAGGCCTTGTAGCAGTCAAGTACATCAAGCTCCCAATCAACTGTTTGAAGTAGGTTGAATCAACTTTCTTGCCCTTTTCATCTTTGCTCACTTGTTACCGTGAATCATGGGATTCTTCACAACATTGCATTCCTTCATTCCAAATTTCTCTAGTATCTCTTCTCGTGATATTTCCTTTGACAAATGTGTATGCCTTTTTCTCATCATTGTACTTCAACTCCCAAGAAGTAGCTCATCTTGCCCAAGTCATTCATTTCAAATTCATTCTTCATAGAGTTTTTGAATGAATTTATCATATCTGCATTATTGCTGTAAAAACCAAGTCATCAACATATAAACTTACAATCGTGATGTTTCTTCCCTCCTTTTGACAAATAGTGTATGCTCATGATTCTTTTTTTTCAAAACCTTGTGCCACAAAATATCCTCAATTACTCGCTAAACCAAGCCTCTTGAGCTTGTTTTAAGCCATACAAGGCTTTCTTCAACTTGTACACCTTTGTTTCCTCTCCTTTCTGCTCATACCTCGAGGTTGACTCACATAGACATCTTCCTTCAATTCCCAATACAAAATGCACTTTTACATCTAGTGGGTATAATGTCCATGCATTTTTGGCGAAGAAATGCTATGATGGTTCTCGATTGTATCCCATCTAGCAACAAAGCAAAGACCTCATTGTAGTCCATTCCTTGCTCTTGTGGCATATCCCTTAGCAACAAGCCTGGCTTTGCACTTATCTACCTCACCATTTTCATTTAACTTGGTTCTCAGATATCCACTTTACTCCAATGATCTTAGCTCGCTTTTGGGGCATCCACCAATTGCCATGTCCGATTTCTTATTATAGAGTTAATTTCCAAATCCATGGCTTCCATCCACTTTTTGTTATTTGCAGGCTTGCAGCTTCCTCATAACTAGTAGGATCATCTGATGAAGAGAACATAACTAGATTTTGCACTTCTTCTTCTTCGATTAACCTTTCACCAAGAACATAGTCCTTTAAATAGTGTTTGAACTCGGATATTCTCCTTCTACAGCAACCGATTGGTGTTACGAATTGTACTAGATCGAGTTGGACTAGGTTGATGGTCATCGATCTACTCCTCCTCATCATCAGCCTCATCATCACTTGATTCACCAATCTCCCCTTCTTCATCTTCCCAGATTAGCACATCACTCACCTTTTCTGCATTTGTTCTTTCCCAATTCCAGCTCCTGTTTTCTTCAAAAATAACATCAGTACTGATAATTACCTGCTTTGTGGAAGGATTGTACATCTTGTAGCCTTTTGATTCTTCACTGTATCCAATAAAAATGCACAGCTGACTCTTTGCATCCAATTTCAGTCTTTTGGCTTCTGGAATTAAAACATTTCCAAGACAACCAAAAACCCGAAATTGCTAATATCGAGTTTTCTTCCATTCCAAAGATTCTTCGTGGGTTTTGCCTTGTACAAAAGATAGAGTTGGAATCTATTTAAAACATGGCGACTCCATTTCAAACTTCCGCCCAAAATTTCTTAGGCATTCCCGTTCTTCAAGTGCACATCTCACCATGTTCGGGAATTGACTGTTTTCCTCTCTCTCACCACCCCATTTTGTTGGGGTGTATATCTGTGGTCAATTGTCGTTTTATGCCATTGTTCACACAATATTCCATAAATTCACTTGAAGTGAATTCTCCCCCTGTCGATTCTCAACCCACAGATAGGCATTCCACATTCTTTTCCACATAACTTTTAAATTGCTTGAATATGGTAAATGATTCATCCTTAGTATTAAGCAAATATACCCACAATTTTCTGGAAAAATCATCTATAAAGGTGAGTATGTACCTTTTGTTCTTTGGTGGACATAGGCTAATGGGGCCACAAATGTCGAGAATGTATGAGTCAGAATGGCTTATGACTCTCCAGTTGCTTTTCTTTGGTATTGACATTCTATGCTGCTTCCCTTTCATGCATATTTGACACACCTTGTCATTGAAACTTATTTCAGGAATGCCTTCAACCCAGCTTTGTTTCTGCATTTTCTTCAGACTTTCATGATTGATGTGCCCAAAATTTTGTGCCAAAGTTCTCCCATTTCTTCTGTTTTTGCATTGAAGCAATTTGGCACCTGTTGAGATGTAGCCAACAGTACAAACATCTTGTTTGTGGTCATATTACTGTGAATGATGCATCCCTTTGTAGGGTGATATACTTTGCGGTGTATTCTGCTTTGATCGAAATAACCACCCACTTTCTTGAAGTTGACCAATACTTAGCAAATTGTTCTTGAGTTCGGCACATAATAAACATTACCGATGATCCGTTCATCCCATCAATGTTTAGTTTAGCTTGTCCCTTCCAAGCAATCGCCATTCGTGATTATTCCCGCTTTCTGAATGCCTAAACTTATCATTAAAGTGACTTGGACTAAACCACTCTTTGTTACTGTCATGTGATTTGAGCACCCTGAGTCAAGAAACCATACCTCCTCCTTTGTGTCATTGTTCATTTCCACACGTGTGCCATCATCAAGATGTCATCTAGTTCGATTGCATCAAGATCTCGTGATAATTTGCGATCTTTTCCCAAGTAGGACATTCGGACTTAAAATGTCCAAGGTTGTGACATTTAAAGCACTCTATTGTTGATTTGTCAAAGGGCTATCTCCTCTTCCTCTTCCACGCCCTCCTCTCAAGCTTCCCCGCCTTCCTTCACTGAAACCTTCAAGACTTGCTCTCTTCTCGCAACATTTTGCATCCCTAGCTCATGGATAAGCGGATCGCTTTGTAGCTCATCCACAGTCAAGATATCCACATTGTTGGACTCTCAATAGAACATACAACATAGTTGAACTTAGGTAGAAGTGACCTCAAGATCTTTGATGTAATGTCCTTTTCTACCAGCTTTTCTCCACATGCCCTCATTCCTTTGGCAATAACCAGAACTCTTCCAAAGTATACATTTACAGACTCCCCTTCCTTCATTTTTACCATCTCAAATTCAGTTTTGAGAGTTTGAAGTTGAGCCCTCTTTACTCTGGTAGATCCTTTAAATTTCTGAGCCATTGAATCCCAGATCTGCTTGGAGGTGTCATCATTCAGAATTGTCTCCATTATTTCCCTATCAATTGACTGATAGAGAAAGTTCTTGATCTTTCTGTCTTTCAATTTCTGCTCCTCAATTTCCTTCACTTGTGCTGCTGAAGTTTGTGTACCTTCTGGAATTGTGGTAATTCCATCTTCAACCAAACTCCAGTATTCCTTAGACCTCAGAAAATTTTCCATGAGCTTTGCCCAATGCTCATAATACCCATCAAACTTAGGAATAGCCGGTTGAACAAACTTTCCATTTGCACTACTATTTTCTGACATCTTTCCTGATAGCTTTCCTTTTAACAGATCCTAATGAGTAGGCTCTGATACCAAATGTTATTGTAAAGTAAACAATAGAGGTATGAAAAGCTTGCTCTCTGCTTTATTCATTGATCAAAGTAGCTATAAATAGCCAAAACAAATACATGAACTGTAAAGGATCCAAGAAAACCGGAAACACTAACAACATGACTCAACTACTTCCTAAAATCAAGGAGAGTGGGTACTATCCCTAAAGAATCATTCAAACAAAGAAAATAAAACAGGAATAATTAATAAAAGCAGAGAAACAGTCAAACAATATATATATATATATAAGTTGTTTTTTTTTTAAAGAGTTATTACTTATGAAATTGTTATTTTCATGTTTGATGACTGGGATAGTAAACTCGAGTCACATGACATGGTCAATTCGGATGAAACATGAAGAAGCTACCCTTCTGGCACCTCAGAAGGTTGCAAGCGCTTGAAGATTAATGTTGATGATAAACATTGTTCGGGTTCTCATATCATTGACGGGAAAGAAGATGTGGAAATTTCCTCAAAATAAGCCGGCGGAATGCAAATCTGCTAAAAACGTAGTTTAAATGTTGCAATTTATGCTTATTATATCGGTATTAGTTCGAGAGTAAGAATGTGTCTTGATGTTCTCCCTGTGTTTTCATGAAGTAATACTCTTTGAGATATTTTTTTTTATTATAAATTTTTAATTGTGTGTGTGTTTAGCATTGAATTGTCTGTGTTTTTCTGGTTTATATGTCTAGGAAATGCTTTTGTCCATGCGATCATGTTTTTGGTGATCCACGTAAGTTTCAAGAGTTCAGAGTACCTCCGAATCCCATAGATTGTCGTGCGCAACTAAGGGTAGACACCCGTATTTTTGTCAAACTTTGCACGATGCTTGAAACAAACGGTGTAGCTTACCAAGAATATGAACAGGACGGGTCGGGTCGGGATTTCTGTCGGGTATGCAGTTTTGTGCCCGACTATTTCACGATTATAGTCTGGATAGGATGATTTCTGAAAAGTTTGAATCCAGAAAATTCAGAATGGAAAAAATTCGAGACCCAAACAGAATGAAAGTCGGGATTTCACAAATTTCTGTGAACCCTACGTATCATAGTAGTTTTTTTTTTACGATTTAAACCTTCATACGACACTTCTACTATAAAATTTTCGCTTCAATGATACACTAGCAGACAACGTATTATCATAAATTTTTTATTTTTTTTTAATCACAATTATCCAACATATTATCACAATTATTATCTTTTCTTGAAGGTATAACAATTATTATCTTTAGAATATATTATGGCCGTAATCAAGTAACTTGACTCGGTAAGTGACTTGAGAATATTTATGAATATTATCGGTTCGATTCTTTTATGAACCGTCGTCTTGAAACATTAGTCAGGCTTACTCCTAAATAAGAGTTTGAGTAATCCGCGATGGGAGGATGACATGAGAGGGGTCCTTGTACTCAGGATGTAGGTTTTTGGGGGAGCTGTTCCCCCGATTTATACCAAAAAAGAAGAAAAAAATTTGTAAACATCAGTAGTTTGACTTGTGAAACGCTCACTCATATATTTTTTATCCGACTCAAGCAATTCATCGTGATTTATGAGCCAAATTCTAGCATTTTAGAGTTTGATTCAAAATCTTCACGATTTTTGGTTTGACAATTATTGTAATGTTTTTTTTTTAATAAAACAAACTTTTTATTAAGCCAAGTTCGCAATAGCGGCAGAAATTACATCATAAGGTGGGAAAGGTCCCCAAACTATGCGACCAGTATGCACTAACTCATGTCTAGCTAACAAATGCGCCGGGAAATTTTCAATGCGCTTGACAAATGTAAAAGAAGTAGATGTAAAGGACGGCAAAAGTGCAAGAGAGTCATGCGCTAAGCAACTAAACACAGACAAGTCATCTGACGGACGCTGTAACGCCTGGATGCATGGCAAACAATCAGTCTCGAAGGTAACTATGGAGATCTCCAACCAGATAGCCTCTTCCATTGCCAAAAAAATCGCATGCATCTCTAGAGTATCTGGCTTACACCAGGGTCAAAGTGGAACGAAAAGGCTGCAGAAATCGATCCCAATGCTTCCCTGAAGATCATACCTACCCCGAACTCAAGTCCGTGACAGAAGCATCAGAATTACATTTCCAGCCGGCCACATGAGGCGCCCTCCATATGACTGGGTGGGGAGCCCCCTCAGAGTCAGTGTGAGAGAAGTGTGTGGCCTGACGGTACTCAAATGCTCCGGCTAGGGAAGCAGAAACCACGCGGGATACATAAATAGGCACATCGTAAAAAACTGCATTGTATCGAGCTTTCCATACAATTATTATAATATATTAAGAATACATATGCTTATTTATATTTTTAACGAGCCGAACTCGAGCATCTTCAAAACTTAATTTTTTTTAAAGTTTGAAAGTGCTCAAAAAAAAAAAAAAATGAGACCATAATCGGTCAAACACGATCATGATCAAAACTTATTCAAACCAATTTCGAGCAATATTTTTCCTACTTATACAAATTCGGATTATTCAACTCGATAGATAAATATTTGATTACTTACTTCAGTCATACATAATCGTCATACCCTCGTCAACATATGTTGAACCTGTTCATATTCTTGCATTTTGGGTTTACCCCTTGATTCTTCACTACTCTAATTTTTTTTTCCCACTACTCTAAATTGAATGCAGCTTCGTCAATGATCAGAATACACCATTATTAGTAAAGAAAGGTTAGAATGCCCAAGACGAACGCAAATCCATTAAAGCGCCTTCAAAATCTTATCAGCACACATGGAAGCTGCGAGATTCTTGTCAAACAAATTCTTGCCCACTGCACGGTTCTTGGTTTCTTGAATTATCAACATGTAGCTTGCAAGTTTCTCAATGTTTACGCTAAACTGAACAAACCCATTCAAGCACACCATGTGTTCGACCAAATTCTTAGCCCAGATATTATTTCCTGGACTTCTTTATTTAATCTTTACCTCACCAATCAACAGCCAGAGAAGGCTTTGTTTTTGTTCTCTGAGTTTATTACTACTGCTTCCATCAAGCCTGATCCTCATTCATTGGTAGCTGCAATTTCTGCTAGCGCACGGTTGTATAATCTGAAAGCAGGTAAAATAGTGCATGGTATGGTGTATAGGCGTTTGCTTGAACCTGAGCTTCTTGTCAGTAATGCTTTGATTGACATGTACAGCAGGTCTGGGTACATGCATTGTGCGGAACGCGTGTTTCGTAGTATGGAATGCAAGGATGTAGCTACTTGGACTAGCTTGCTTAATGGGCATGTGTTGTGTGGGGACATTGAATCTGCCAGACAGGTGTTTGATAAAATGCCATTGAGAAATGTGGTTTCTTGGTCTGCGATGATTGTGGGATACGTACGTAGCAAAAATCCTGTTACGGCGTTGGAATTGTTTAAGAGAATGAGAGCTGAAGGCAGAGATGCTCCTACTTTGATTACGATTGTTGCTGTGCTTTCTGGTTGTGCCGATATTGGCGCGCTTGATTTCGGTATGTTGATTCATGGGTATGCCCACAAAGCTGCTGGTTTAGCTATGGATGTTGCTGTAAATAATGCTCTAATTGATATGTATGCTAAAAGTGGAAATCTTGATGCTGCCTTGAACGTGTTCATACGTATGATACGTAAGGACTCATTCTCATGGACGAGTATGATTTCAGCCTTTGCCTTTCACGGAAAAGGAAAACAGGCTCTCGAGTTTTTCAATGACATGGTTGCATCCGGGAGGAGTCCAAACGGTATAACCTTCCTTTCTGTACTTTCAGCTTGTGTTCATGCTGGATTAGTCAATGAGGGGCAGATCATATTCAAAAGAATGCTGCTTTGTCAGAATATCGAACCTACACTCGAACACTACGGATGTATGGTGGATCTTCTCGGTCGGGCCGGATGTTTCACCGAGGCATCAAGACTAATCGACCACATGCCAATGAAACCGGACACTGTAATATGGAGATCACTTTTGCATGCTTGTTTAGAACATAAGAACATTGATTTAGCTGAAATGGCGGGGAACAAGATACTTGAATTGGAACCGGATGATGACGGTGTTTACGTGCTTCTTTGGAACTTGTATCGTGCTAACAATAAGTGGCAAGAAGCGTCTAGGGTAGGTAAGATGATGAAGGTTCAAAGAATCAAGAAAACACCAGGGTGTAGTTGGGTTGAAATGAACGGCGTTGTTCACGAATTTCTCGCCGATACTCATATGCATCTTGATGATAACATTTCTGAAGTTGTTGAAGGACTTGCTATACAAGCTGAATGGGATTATACTGATCAGCTAGAGTAAAAAGTCAAATGTTTCCGGTGTAAAACTTGGTGATGCCACCAAAGACGCTGTTAAGCCATATTTTGATAGTTTGACCCGATTAAATGTAATTGATTGTGTAGAATATTATTTAGCATGATTGTAGGCATGACTAGACATGATTAGGGGCCGATAGTCAATCAACAATTGTATTTATATGTATAGAATTGGTTCACAATGAATATACGGAAAATCATTCCTGACATGGTATCAGAGCCATTCACACACTCCAAATATTGCATCCGTGTGACCATGGCAGAAGATGGAAAGATTGATCCAACCTCTCCATTCTACCTTGGCTACGGTGATCAACCCGGAAACTTGATTACTCACGTAATCTTGACGGGAGATAATTATTTGGCATGGGCTAGGGCGATTACTTTGTCCCTTAAAGCTCGCCGGAAGTTTGTGTTCGTCAAGGGTACTCTTACCAAACCGACGGACCTGAAGAAACTGCTTGATTGGGAATTTGTGAGACTGTCAACTCCATGGTCGTTTCATGGATGCTGCGGAGCATGGATTCGAAAGTGGTGGCGTCGATCCCTTTCCATGATGAAGGCAAACGGCTTTGGGACTACTCGGAGAAACGGTTTTGCGTAGCTAACGGTCCTCGTCTTCAACAGCTGCGGGCGGATATCATTGAATGTAAGCAAACCAAAACCATGTCTATTGAAGATTACTACAACCGATTGATGGGGTTGTCTGATGAACTTTCTCGGCTAAAGCCTTTACATGTCTGTGAATGCAAAAATTGTACATGTGATGTGGTTAGCAAATTTGTTGCTGATAGGGAAGAAGAGAAACTCCATCAACTCTTGATAGGAGTTGATGATGACCTATTGCAATGGTGCGTACCAACCATTTCTTCAAGAGGAACGGTCTCGTGGTATTGCCCGTGGTAAAATTGAAAAAGAAGAGGCTAACGTCTTTAAATTACAGGCTGATCGATGAAATAGAAAACCCGAACTACGTGACAAATCGAAGTCGTATTGCTCTCATTGCAAAAAATCTGGGCATGAGGATAATACTTGCTTCAAAATTCATGGCTACCCGGAATGGTGGAACGATCGGCCTCGTGGTGGAAAGGGGTCGGTTGGTTTAGATAATGGGAAGGCTGCAAATACAAAAAGCATGACGAGTGTGCGTGCCAATGCTGCCAACAACAGCACCGTCACAACCGGTAACACTTCGGTGCCGGACGGTGGATATAGAGGCGGAGGAGCTTCTTTGGGTGATCTTAGTCCGGAGCAGGTGCAGATCCTTCTCAATTTGGTAAATAACCAACAACAGGACCAAATGCTTGGTAAGAACTCTTATTTACCATGGATTATTGATACCGGTGCATCCCACCACGTCACCTGCAACGACTCGTGTCTTATTTCTTCGGAAAACATTGTTGCTTGTAATGTGGGTCTTCCGGATGGAAAGCAGGCCATGGCTACTAAGGCAGGAAGTGTACAACTTGCCGGCGGTTTGGCATTAAAACGTGTTTTATTTGTGCCTCAATTACAATGCAACTTAATATCGGTATCGAAATTGATAGATGACTCAAAATGCATTGTCCGATTCACTAATATTTTGTGTGCTATACAGGACAGACACTCGGGGATCCTGATTGGAGCCGGTGAGAGAAAGGATGGACTCTACTACTATCGAGGGATTCCTACAGTATGCACGTTGACGGTTCCGGAAACTAGTGAATTTGAGTTGTGGCATCGACGCATGGGGCATCCATCAGATAGAATCATCAAATTGGTACCTGCTGTTAGTTCTAGTAGTGCTAAAAAATATTTGAATAAAGCTTGCGATGTTTGTCCTCAGGCGAAACAGACTCGTGAGAGTTTTCCCAATAGTGATAATAAAGCTACTCGAAATTTTGAGTTGGTTCACTGTGATTTATGGGGACCATACAAGACACCCTGTACTGGGGGTGCTCATTATTTTTTACATTAGTCGATGATTTTTCACGGGCTGTTTGGGTTTATCTATTACATTCTAAAACCGACGTATCCAAAGCTTTCTGCTCCTTTATTTCCGTGATTGAACGTCAATTTGGGGTGACTCTTAAAATAGTAAGAAGTGACAACGGCACAGAATTTAATTGCATGCTGCCTTATTTTGACGAACGTGGGATTATATTTCAGACATCTTGCGTTGGTACCCCACAACAAAATGGTCTGGTGGAGCGCAAACACCAACATATTTTAAATATTGCTCGTGCTTTACTATTCCAAGGCAATCTTTCGGTATCTTTCTGGGGCGAAAGTGTCCTTAGTGCCATTTTATTTAATTAATCGTACTCCCTCTTGGTTATTAAAAACCAAGACTCCTTATGAAATTCTTTTTGGAAGAGCACCCCCCAATTTCGATGAATTAAGAGTGTTCGGTTCACTGTGCTACGCTCACAATCAAAAATCTCGGGGCGACAAATTTTTATCGCGAAGCAGAAAATGCGTGTTTATTGGGTACCCTCATGGCAAAAAGGGTTGGAAATTATATGACCTTGCAACCGGAGAGATTTTTGTATCTCGAAATGTTAAGTTTTATGAGAATGAATTTCCATTCGCTACTACTCCAAATAATAGTGTTGTTCATACAAGTGAATCGGTGCCTAATAACCATGAGGGTGTGCACGTTGAATTTTTGGATGATGAGGAAAACAACTTAGCATCCAGCGAGGATGTGATATTTAATGAGGAAAATAGGGGGCGATCATGTAGAAGAACAGCCGGCAGATGCAACTGTGCTCGAGCCTCCTTTGGGTTGTGGGCTCCGAGAAAACGTCCCCCGGGTTGGCATCATGGTTACGTCACGCATACTATACATACATTGAGTCCATCCCACATCTCACCATCTCCATCCGGTTCCTTGGGTAATCCTTACCCTCTAGCACATTTTATGAATTGCGATAAATTTTCTTTGCGGCACCGTATATTTCTTGCAGCTATAACAACCGGCGTTGAGCCACGTAATTTTAATGAGGCTATGAAAGATGTTGGGTGGCGAGAAGCAATGCATAACGAAATCCAGGCTTAGAGGCCAATAAAACGTGGGTGATGGAAACGTTACCTCCAGGAAAGAAAGCCCTCGGTTGCAAATGGGTATATAAAATTTAATATCGGGCTGATGGGATAGTTGAGCGTCTCAAGGCTCGACTTGTTATTTTTGGCAATCGACAGATTGAGGGTATTGATTACAACGAGACTTTCGCCCCTGTTGCGAAGATGGTTACTGTATGTATTTAGCCGTGGCTGTTGCGAAAAACTGGGAACTACATCAAATGGACGTTAATAACGCTTTCCTTCATGGAGATCTTTAAGAGGAAGTATATATGAAACTTCCTCCTGGCTTCACTGTACAACAACCGGGTACGGTTTGCCGCCTTCAAAAGTCACTGTATGGCTTGCGACAGGCCCCGAAGTGTTGGTTTGCTAAACAGGCGGCTTCTCTCAAACAATATGGTTTTCTTCAGACATATTCAGATTATTCTCTTTTCAGTTTCCGTCGTGGTCACACTCAACTCAATATGCTCGTGTATGTCGATGATCTCATTATCTCGGGAAATGACTCTTCCGCTCTTGCCACTTTCAAAAAATACTTGCATTCTTGTTTTCACATGAAGGATTTGGGCATCTTAAAATATTTTCTCGGTATTGAGGTTGCTCGGAGTTCAGAAGGGATTTTCTTAAGCCATAGAAAGTATACCCTTGACATTATTGCAGATGCTGGTTTGTTAGGTGCTAGACCTGCTGGCTTTTCGATCGATCAAAACCTTAACCTGGCTCGTGCCTAAGGCCCTGTCATTGTGGATCCTGAGAGTTACAGGCGGTTAGTGGGTCGTCTCATTTATTTGTCTTTCACACGCCTCGACTTGGCCTATTCAGTCCATATATTGGCTCAGTTTATGCACTAACCGAGACGAGCATTGGGATGCAGCTCTTCGTACCGTGCGCTATTTGAAGGGGTTTCTGGGTCAAGGTATTCTTTTGCGTGCGGATAGTGATTTATCTTTGACCGGTTTATCTTTGACCGGTTGGTGCGACTCTGATTGGGCCAGCTGTCCTCTGACGTGTCGCTCACTCACTGGTTGGATAGTGTTCCTTGGTGATTCCCCGATTTCTTGGAAAACCAAGAAACAACATACGGTTTCTCGTTCATCAGCTGAAGCCGAATATCTCTCGATGGCAGCAGTTACTTCGGAATTGACCTGGCTTAAGGCATTGCTCGGAAACCTGGGGGTTGCACACCCACTTGCGATGCGTTTGTTCTGTGATAGTCAATCGGCCTTGTATATTGCACAAAATTCTGTTTTTCACGAGCGAACAAAGCATATTGAAGTGGATTGTCATTATGTCTGGGATGCCATCCGGGCTGGTCTAATCCTTACCGCCCACGTGTCAACCACCAAGCAACTGGCCGACATATTTACTAAAGCATTAGGCCACCGTCAGTTTTCCCACTTACTCTGCAAGTTGGGCATTTGTGACCTCCATGCTCTAACTTGAGGGGGGTGTTAAGCCATATTTTGATAGTTTGACCCGATTAAATGTAATTGATTGTGTAGAATATTATTTAGCATGATTGTAGACTTGAGTAGACGTGATTAGGGGCAGATAGTCAATCAACAATTGTATATATATGTATCGAATTGGTTCACAATGAATATACGGAAAATCATTCCTGACAGACGCCCTTCTTATATGGAAAATGTTCTTTGTATTACTTTGAAACAGATTATGAGCAGGGGCTTCAAGGCATTCGATTTGTTTCACGGTTTCTTCATGTTGGAAGTGAGCAGAACCATCGGAACCAAATCTAAACCTAAAGGGAGTGTAACTGTGAAACAAAGGGCTTAGCTATGTCATTATATTTTTACTGTGTTTTGTAATAAACCCTTTCTAAAAATTGTTCATGTACTGAAATTTGTAGTTTGTGTTTTTGTGCCATAAGATTCAACAAGGGCAAAATCGGATGAAGTTATTAGTATATCATCTCTCTAGAGCATAAACTCTATGAGCTCCATCTTCATAGACCTATTTTAGATCACTTACATCCTATCATCTATGTTTATTAACTTAGCGTCGGAGGGGTCATCCAGATAAAACATCAAGTGTATTTTTTTAGGTGCATATTGGAGTAGCTACTAGGATATGCAGAGTAGCTAATATTACATTAGGGGGTTCTTCTTTCCGGAATATGGGTGTTATACTCTTTCCTACTGACTCGTGTTTATCCCTCACTTGGTGGGTTTACTGACCGTAGATTTTGAGGAGGCAGATATTCTGATGATGTATTGTCAGATATATAAGAACCTAATTCATTAAGAGTCTTTAGTGGCAATGCACGGATGAGAGTCAATCCTCCGACGCATTTCACACTTAATTCACTCAATTTTATAGCATTTCGGGGCATGATATTTACCATTTAGATGCCATCTCACGCTACTTTCACCACTCACGTTTCCACATCACACTTAACCGAAAATCTCATTTTTATTGCTGATATGTGGACTTTTTTGTAGCACACACGGGGTACACGATACCCTAGGAAAATTACGTTTGTATCTCGTGTTGTGTATTTTCAGATGATAGATGATAAATAGTTGTGTTGAGATAAATTTTGGTGATTATGGCACTTTAGAAGTGGTTCTACCCAAAGCAGAAGTACTTCCGGTCAGTTTTTGAGGATCAGCCAAGGCAGAACCACGCCTACCCCTTGTAGGCATGGTTCTGAGCTCTCAGTCAAATTCAGGATGGTCAGAATCACACCTGCATGGTGCAAGCCCACTCCTGACGCCCCAGTAAATCAGGCAGAATGTTTTTTATGCTCAGGACCACTTCTACCTGCTGCAAGCCCACTCCTGCCGCACCGAATTTCTGCATTATAAAAGCCTTTTTGCAGCTAGAAGAGAGGGATACCATACTCTCTATATTAGAATTAGATTAGGAAAAACCCCAAAAAACTCCTCTCACTTTTCTTCATTTCATTAGCTTAAAAAGTATAATCTTAGCTCTTTATTCTCAAAATTGGAGTGTTATTTAGCTTGGGCTTTACTCTAAAATGGTGAATTCATCATTCCTTTGGTGAATCTCCATAGGATTGGATCTAAGTTCATGCTTTTTACTTAATTAAGGTATGATTCCGAATTTCCTTTTAATTTTCTATTCTATGGCTTTAATTAGTTTAATTTCATCTTTGCCTTGTGTTGTTGTTGAAATCATGAGGAGCTAAACACCTTTGTGGCTTGGGTGATGTGAATTTAGGCTAGATTTCTTGTAATTGCTTGGATCAAGTTGGGTTGTCTTGTATGTTCTTAATCGGTTCAAGTCTTGGTGATTGATCTTCATGGGTGTGATTAATTCACGACTAATTGCGTCATCTAAGTGTTAATTTGAGGCATAACTGTAAGAATTAGCATTGAACCTAGTCACCATGAACACATAGTAAAATCATCTAGAGATAGAATTGGGTTCTAGTGTGTGTGTTGCCTAATCTTGAATTGGGAAATTCATAGAGTTGTAATGCATAGCCATTCATGCTAATCTAGTCCTAGACGACAGGTTTGGTGTATGGTTATAGTACATCGATGCGAGAGATCGATTGACGTTAACATAGTAAATTGCACCTTGAATATGTTGAGAACTCGTAGTTGAAGCTTGATTTGAAGTAATTACGAGTGCTTATATCTAGCCCGCTGGAACATCACCTGAGCCACCTCATCCCATATCATTTTTACTTTGTTCGAATCATAACATCTTTAGCTATTTGCACCTTTTGTTCGTTTTCATAACTTAGTCTTAGTTTTTTTTTTTTTTTGTAGTAGTTTAAAAAATCAATTCTCGAGTTATGGATGCACCTAGACTAAATGTTTGGACTGTTTTGGTACTCTACTAGTTTTCTCCCTGAGGATACGACCTTGCTCACCGATCTAGATTACAATTGACCCGGTGCTCTGCCGGTGAGATTGGAAGCCTAGTGAGGCCGATCAAGCTTCTTTAAGATTATACACCAAACCTACTTTCAGGGCACCTTAGTGAGCGAAGCTGAATAAGCTCTGGAAAAAAATTTGATTCTGACGGAAACTGATTATGTAATAAGGGTAAGTTAGGTATAATGTATTAGAGTTGTCCTTAATGACTTATCAAATGTTAAGGTAGACTATTAATTTAATGAAATTATGTAAACGTCCTTATCGACAATTAACTATATATAAAAACCTAATTCATTAAGAGTCTTTAGTGGCAATGCACCAAAGCTACTTTCAGGGCAACACAAGGATGTTCGTTCCGGAGGTCAAATGCCCACTGAAAAGTCGAACCTCACACCCTGATATGGTTTCACGGTAGATGTTATGTGATGTAATTAAAGGCTCACATAATTTGATGTGGCGTCATGATAGATGTAATGTGGTGCCATTAAAGAATCTCATAATTTAATTGTGGAATTAAAAATTTGAATGTTGAAAAATGAAAATATGAAACAATGAAAATCAATTTTGTGACATTAAAGATGAATATCAGATAAAGTTTCAGCCAATTTTGGATGTAAATAACAACTAAACATAAATGGGGATTTGAACAATGGTTGATATCAGTAAGTGCAATGGCTTTCGCCACTAAACCAAGTGCGATCCCCATATATCCATGTTTTTTTTTATAAATTTTGTTTTCTTCTCAAAATCACAAATCATAGTCACCATTGGATTATTTTTATGGGAAATTAGGGATAATGACTCAATCTGGATTATTTTTAAGTAACATGACAGCTACATATTTTGTATATGAAGAATGACAACTGCATAATTTTTATAAGCGAGAAGAAACGAGTGAATCCCAAAATCGGTGAATCTCTCCAGGTGAATCCCAAAATCGGTGAATTTAAAAATGAATCCAAAAATCGGTGAATTTCGATGATGAATTTTGAAAATCAATTAATTTAAAGAATGAATTTAAACATAATTTGAACGCAAGTGAATTTAATGATGAATAAATAGTTTTGTCTTTTATGCGAAAGTTTCAAAAAACTGTTCTTCTACCCAATTGATGAAATATTTTTGTCCTTTTCCATCATTCCCCCTTATTTTTATACAAATGTTTATGTACACCAATTCATTTATACCTATTATTAATGTTATTAAATGATAAGTGGGATTAAATCCGGTCCCCAACTATTCAGAGGGGTATTATGGATATTTCACTTTAAAGTACACAAAACATGGCCAAGATTTGAGGTCCATCCCAGGTTGATCTCTCATTCTAAAATTCTTGTTCTCCTAAATAGTATTAAGGAAAAATAAGAGAAAAGAAGAGAGAGAATTTCAATATCCACATGCATGCACCTGCATTTCATTTCCAAATATTCCCGAATGTTTTTTCCAATTTTTTTCTCAAATGGGATGATCTCCATGAAAACAAGAAATATCATCCATCTGCATTGGTTTCAATTATGTCATTGAATAAATCAATGCAGATCTTGTATATGAAGAATAATTTGCACAGGTACGTAGTTTAAATTTAACCCTTTTTTTTTTTTGTAAAAATCATGAAGGCTTGGGAGGCAACATTTAGAAAAACGCAAGCTGTTGTAGCAAAAAAACGAGCCAACACGATCTTCGGCTCGCCATATGTGAGCGAAGGAATCGATGATGATGATGATGATGAAGAAATCGAAGATGAACATCCGAGCGGTGAGGTGTATCACACGGAAAGAATCCTCCCGAACGGGGATAACTATATCGGACATTGGTCCGATAATTTCCCGCATGGACAAGGGAAATATTGGTGGACAGATGGATGTATGTATGCAGGTGAATGGTTTAGAGGCAAGAAAATGGGAAAGGGTACATTTAGTTGGCCGTCCGGCGCGATATACGAAGGAAATTTCAAGAGCGGTTTTATGGACGGTGAAGGCGTGTACTCGAGCCCGTACGGGGATACGTATAGAGGTTCTTGGATGATGAACTTTAAACATGGGCATGGGACGAATGAATACGCAAACGGTGATTGCTACGAAGGAGAATGGACTCGCGGGTTACAAGAGGGGCACGGTAGGTACAAATGGCGGAACGGGAATAGCTATATTGGCGAGTGGAAAAACGGTAGTTTTTTCGGGAAAGGGACAATGTGTTGGACTAATGGGAATGTTTATGAAGGGTATTGGGAAGATGGATTACCTAAAGGGAATGGGACATTTAGATGGTCAAATGGGAGTGTTTATGTTGGTTTTTGGAGTAAAGATCCGAATGAAAGAAATGGGACATATTTTCCAGCTGGATCAATGGAGGACACCCTAAACTGGGACCCACAGGAAGTATACAATGTTATTACAAAAGAATGTGTAGTTTGTCCAAGTGAGAAAATTCCGGTTTTGCCCTCAAACAAGAAACTAGCTGTTTGGAGATCTTCGAAAGCGAATAACGAAACGAGCGTTAGGCCGCGGAGGTTGTCGGTTGATGGACGGTTGCTAGACATTGACAGGGACTTTTCGAGGCCTTCGACTTGTAGTGCTCCTGAAATGATGGAGGATTCTGGTGGAGCTGGTGGGCAGGACGACGTGTTCTTTCGCGGTAGCCCATTAAGGGTACCTAAATTGGTCAAGAAACAAGGAGAAACTATCAAAAGAGGGCATAAAAACTATGAGTTAATGCTCAATTTGCAATTAGGAGTCAGGTATATATACATTTTGTTTGCATATATGTATACGTCTAGTCCCTTATTTATCTTCATTTTCAGAAAACTAGCCTCTATCTTTCGTATTGACATTCTTTTTGTTTCTTAACTATACATTTTTGTTACACTTTAAGGACACTTAACGGAACATAAC
The DNA here is from genome assembly GCA_026214975.1 of Gentiana macrophylla. Lineage (NCBI taxonomy): Eukaryota > Viridiplantae > Streptophyta > Magnoliopsida > Gentianales > Gentianaceae > Gentiana > Gentiana macrophylla. The sequence goes on along the minus strand of CM047812.1, from coordinate 2,858,394 downwards.
ATATGATGTTTAACTCTACACGATGTTCCGCCTATCACATTACTATTGTTTGAGAAATAAATAAATAAAATTTTTGCTCTCATATATTTTTTCTTATCGTTGCAAAAATAGTCCTTATCTTTTTCATAATGACATTTTCTGTCCCTTAAGTGTACTTTTTTGTTTGACTTTATGGACACTTAACGGATCTGTCATCGGGTAAAATGTTAAGTGTCTTCAAAATGTAACAAAAAAAAAGTAGTGTTAGAGGATAAAAAATGTCAATATAAAACGATAGGAGCTATTTTTCAGAAAATGAATAAAACAGGGAACCAAAAATGTAATTTTCCATATATATAAAAAAAAAAGTTTTTGACATTTTTTTATTTGATGTTATGGTACAGGCATTCTGTAGGGAAACCAGGACCACCATTATCATTAGATCTGAAAACATCAGCATTTGATCCTAAGGAAAAATACTGGACAAAATTTCCACCAGAAGGGTCTAAACACACACCACCACACCCTTCATGTGAGTTTAAATGGAAGGACTATTGCCCCAAGGTTTTCAGGTATATATCCCTAATAAAAGTCCCCTGTATTTATCGGTCGGTCCCATTGCAATCAATGGTCTGTAGATATATAATGATGCAATATATGATCGGATTAAAATTCTGATTTTGGTCATCTAACTAGACATGCGTTTTTTGATTTTGGTCCTGGTTTTTCTCCCGGCGACAATTTTAGTCCTGTAAGTGGTCTTTTTGCAAAAATAGTCACGAGCGCCTGGAAAAGACCAATTACAGACTAAAATTGTGGCGTAAAGACCAGATTCTGAGACTAAAATTATCGCCGGAAAAGACCAATTTTAGTCCTGTAAGTGGTCTTTCCGGCGTTCATGACTATTTTTGCAAAGAAAAGACCACTTACAGGACTAAAATTGTCGCCGGAGAAAAACCAGGACCAAAATCGAAAAACGTGTCTAGTTAGAGGACCAAATTTGTAATTTAGCCTGGTGATCGTATCCTCTTTCTTTTTTTCACGGGAAGATGATACGACCACTAAATTGTACTAGAACGATATGCATATTTATCAACAGGTGTGTAGCGACATAACGTAGTCGGTCGTAAAATGATTTTTTCACTAATTATTTTTTTTTGCATGATATGTTGTATATTTAGGACCTTAAGAATGCTATTCAAAGTAGATGCAGCTGATTACATGCTTTCTATTTGTGGAAACGATGCCTTACGTGAACTATGTTCACCTGGTAAAAGTGGAAGTTTCTTCTATTTAACAAATGATGATCGTTACATGATTAAAACTATGAAGAAAGCCGAAGTAAAAGTAAGATCAATCATCCATTTTTATTATTATTATTTGATGAAAATGTATAATTTATATCAAGGATCTTAAATTTTAATTTTTTTTAAATTTTAAATTTCGATTTCTAGGTGCTTTTGAAGATGCTAAGTGCATACTATAGTCATGTCCGAGCGTTTGAGAACACTCTTGTTACTAGATACTTCGGGTTGCATTGCGTGAAATTAACCGGACAATCCCAAAGGAAGGTAAGTATCCGATACAGATATGCAGAATTGCAGATATGCACCGGATACTCGTATCCCTGTCTATGAGGGATACGAGTTATTTATATATATGGCTCGGCTCGATCTTGTGAAGTGATAGCTTTTACCGCTATACCGAGGCTTCTTCTCTTTATTATGTTTAATCTTTTTTTTTTTTTTTTTGCTAAATAATGTTTTTGATAAATGGCTTAATTAGGTACGATTCGTGATCATGGGGAACCTCTTCTGCACCGAGTATACGATACATAGACGGTATGATTTGAAAGGATCTACTTTCGGGCGCATAACAGAGAAACCCGAAGCTGAGATTGATGCAACTACAACCCTTAAGGACTTAGACCTTAACTTCATTTTCCGATTGCAAAAAAACTGGTTTCAAGACTTCGTAAGGTTCGTTTTTTGCATCTCGTTTTTGTATATATATGTTCTTGATCCTACATATGCCTTTAAACTTGGGAAATACAATTTGTGCAGGCAAGTAGACAAAGACTGTGAGTTTCTAGAGCAAGAAGGAGTTATGGACTATAGCCTTTTGGTTGGTCTTCATTTCGTCGAAGCCGGAAATAGCAGCGAGCAAACTTCGTCGGCCCCCGGAAGGCAAGTCATCTCCTTGTATCGTCTTTGTTTCACGTATTATGAATGTGTATGATGAGAACGAGTAAAAAATAAAACGATACGATGCATGTCACTTGTTATAACATCCATGTATAACTATTAGGTAATCAAGAACATTGTTGCGTTGTGAGGTGTCTTTATATTACGTGTCACTTGTTATAACCTCTCAAGTGTTCGTTATAAGACGCTCCTTGATGTCCTAAGGCGCTTGTTAAAGACACCATCACGGCTATTCTAACTCGGCACCACATTTTGGGTTAGGTTCGAACTTTGCAGAGGTTGAAAATGGAAATACGACCTGTGTTAAGCTTAGATTCGACTTTCTAAAAAGGTCGAACGTTACTGTGGTACCTCAAAAGTAGATCTGATGTGAGGCCTTTAACAATTGCCTAGCACTAGAACATGTGGAGCATATAGACCCTATCCAATTGCAACCAAGTCCGTATATACAATTGAAAAGTGTTCATTGTATCGGGCTGCCAGAAAACCGTCATTTATACAAACCGACTATTTGTATACATGTCACTGATCCGACGGTCTGATACAATACACTCTGTGTACAAGTTTTGAAAACCGATGATTTTTCGTTTTTTATAGGTGGGCTAGCACAAAGTTGGGATTAAGTATGCCAGCAAGGGTAGAACGGACCGAAAGACCGAAAAACGACATCGAGAACAAGTTAATAGGAGATCCAACAGGAGAATACTATGATGTGGTAATATTCTTTGGTATCATAGACATACTTCAAGACTATGATCTTACTAAAAAGCTTGAACATGCTTACAAGTCCATTCAATATGACCCTAACTCCATATCAGCCGTCGATCCGAGGCAATACTCGAGGCGGTTTCGGGATTATATATTCAGAGTTTTTGCAGAAGATTCTTGAAGAAAAAGAAGACTTTGTAATTTTTTTGTACACAATTGTTTTATTAATGTATATTGTATTCTTTTCATATGTTTTAACATATTCATAGTGAAAAACAGGATAGTTGTGTAGATTAAGTTGTAAATGATGTCAACATCAGCAGATGATCTTAAAGTTTAAGTGTACTTTTTTTCTTTTCCATTTTTACCCCTTAAACCGCATACAATAATATGGCACAACAGCTTTTTGTGTAGTGTCCGGGTGTCCTTAGGGGCACGCCGCCCAGATGTGTTGTAAGGGACACAACGAAGACTTTTGTGTCGTTAGGGACATGCTGACCATACATGTCGTAACGGCCACGACTTTGTGTATGTAGCAAATGGTTCAAACAATGGGGGAAAAAAAAATGTATTAAAACTGAGATTCCACATCTGACCATAACCAAAGGGTTCAAACAATGAAAAAACAAAAACCAAATATCAAATCTCCAGCCAATTAAAGGCATTTATTATTGTATATCAACATCCATTAGGTAGTGTTAACCCACACACATAAACCATCTTTTCCACAGACCTCTAACAGTCTGCATTCAATCCCACCCACCCACCCCACCCCAACCCCACCCCCACCCCAAAGCCCACCCAAAACATGAATCCCCCCACCCCCACAAAGCGTAACTTGCATCAGCAAATCCCCCACATGCTCCGAATAGATTTAGCAACCTCTGGCACATTCATTTGGCAAATCCCGGCATATAGATGGTGCAAACCTGTTGAAAAGTACACATGGAATAGAATATAGTAGAAGATATGAACACAAAAACGAGATGCTTATACGAATACACGAGAGTAAACGATAAACAAACTGTCGGGTCATATGATATGTTTGGAGGCAAAAAGTGACGAACCAGTTGAACAGGTGGTGCCTGCTGCAAATACACATCACAAGACCATTCATTGTATCAATACAGCTTTTTTCAAGAAATTGGTGGCCCAAAGTAATGGCTTTTTCAAGAACTTGCAGCACAATGCACAGGAACAATACTGCGTTGAATCATTCACGTCCTCCCATCTAATAAATAACAAAAAAGTAACACACAAATCAACATTATCACAATGCACAATCAAATTGTTATGAAGAAAAAATATAAATTACTCAGCAAGCGATCAGTGTTTTTTTTTATACCATTTTTCAAATCATCCATAGACCTTGACTCCCTTTGTGTAGTTGATGTCCTTGCTCTTGAAACAGTCTAGTTTGCTCAGAAAACTCGTTGTGATCCTGCCTATTTTTCGGTTTCTCCATTGTTGTCTTCCCAGGAAAAGGGAAATTATTAGTGCTGTTATGGTATGGCTGTTGGGAATGATTGAAGGAATTGTTAAAACCAGCATTTATACACACTGCAGGCAACCGATATGCGTCCACTCGGGGTATTTCAGTACTTTCAGTTTTCATTGACAGTGAAGATACTGGATCATTGACGACTTTCGAACGAAGCGAATCGAAGCCTGGAGGCCTGAGAGGCCGAGTTATGGGATTTTTCTTTACCTCTGTAGCTGTAACAGATGGTGGCTTTATTACATCAAACTTAGAAGGCACAGGCTGAGAGCAGTTGAAGCCATTACCGATACAGGCAGGTCGCGGGAGAGAACTCGCTAGTGGAGGAGCTTGCATAGCGTTATGATAGTTTTCTGATTTTTCAAACAAACCGTTTTTCCCCAAATTCAAATCGGCCATGCCGTTTACAAGATTTCCTGGCCCTGTTGGTTGTAAATTGTCCGTACTAGCTTTTGAGAAAGACATTGGCTGCCTGCCAGAGAAAATACCCAAATTGCCCTTGGTATCATTCATATCAGCACGGGGCGAATTAGGAACAATCCAATCCACATGTTTTACGGTCATATGTGACTTAGGAACAATCCAATCCACATGTTTTACGGTCATAGGTGAATTAGGAACAATCCGATCCACTTGTTTTTCCACCATAGATGGCTTAAAGACAATCACCTCGTCATCCTCTTCTTCCTCAACCACATCAGAAACTCGAGGCTCAACACCGATGATGAATTTCTTAACATTTTTGTCGTAATACACTCTCTTGTCACCCAAACGGACCACATTAGCAAGAGCTTTCCCAGCTGCAATAATCCTTCCAACGCGCACTTTTTTCTCTTTATTTCCATCACTTTTATAAGAGACCTTAGAAAAATTGAGTTTAACTTGTGCAGGAACAAGAGGAAGAAATCCTCTCAACTCAAAGTCCTCAGGTAACGCGAGCAAACCAGTAATCTCGTTTTCATCAACAGACATATATCCTCCAATCTTGTTCAAGAAGGCGACAAAATTGTTCCAGAAAAAATATCTTGCATTTGCCTGCTTCTTGTCTGGATCATTACCAACAGCCATATCTTGATGACATGCTAGCCATTCTACGAAAACCATAATCCCGGGTAACAGATAGCTCGAAGAAAGATCTTTCAACTGGGTGCAGCGTTCGAGAATAAGACCCATGATTTCAAAACTAGCAGTAAATGCGCTCTGAAGTAGAACCGAGCGTTGCATTATCTCGGCATATGATTGATTCACGGTTTCCTTGATCACATTGTGAATAGTAAAAATGAGGATTGCAATTAATCTGACGATAGTCACTCTACAGACTGCATCATCAGGACCGAAACTGTATTCCTCCTCGGGCCCAGAAGACAACAGCTTCAGAAAATCGGTTCGAACCACTGAAAACACTTCCCCGAAAGTCTCCAAGCTGTTCAGCATTACAAATGGAACAGATTATTACGTCATTACGCAACCAATAATACATTATCAGTGGGAAACAAAAGGAAGAGAAATAGAGAGAACATAAGCACCTTGTGCGCGTGAAAAGAATGCCATTTAATCGAACAAATCCTATTCCAAACAATTTGAGAACAGACACGTTGGAGGAAGCTTTCAAATCCCCAGCCCCTTGCTTATAAATTTGACGATTCTGACAACAGTAAAAAAAAAACGATAAATAGATAAGAATTCTGCCAAAAAGGGAGAAAGCAAAAAGATATAAACTGAGTAATGGATGTTTCTATAGAAGAGAAATAAATAAAATCAAGACGGAAACAAGGGATAACTACAACTAAAAACATAAAAGGATCACATTTTACAAGGCAAATACAAACGCCACAAAACAAAGGCCAAAATATCACTGACATGGGCTGGAACAGTTTTCTCTATACTTAACAGGGCTTTCGTTGTTAATCTTGAAAGATACGCATATGCATCCTTTGCTTTGGATAACACTCAATAAACCCCCCTCCCCACCCCCCCACCCCCACCCCCCAAATCAAACATGAATAGGACAAAATCATCGGCTGGTTACACGTCAAAATAAATTGCCAGAATGCCAATGCTTACTAGTATTTTTAGTTTCCTTTACAGAATACACTACCCATGCTCTATTTTTTTTTTTTTTTTTAATGCTTTCTCAATAACACAAACCACCTACAGATACCAAATGTTTGCAACTAAAATTTACCTATTAGGTACAGGGGAAATAGACCATAAAAAGGCAAATTCTATATTTCAGTATACCAACAACAACACTCAAGCCTTATTCCCACTATATTGGAACTGGCTACCAATAACTTATATCATGATTTATTTAGCCAACAAAAGAGATTTATGAAGTGAATATAGTACTTACCTTCTCAAATACAATAATCAAGTTTTCGCGAGCTGTAGTAAACGGACTATCAACGGCAAGGCTTCGAAAATATCGATAAATTGAAACCAATACATCATCCGAGTAAGCAGCCAGTATAGCAAGCTGAAAAGGCCGATCACAAAACAAATCAAGCAAGAATAAAAATCAGTTCATATCAATATAAGAAAGAAAGTAATTGCAGGACTATTAACGTGCCAAATAACGAAACCTGATGATGCGGATTGCCACTTGAGGGTAAAAGTGAATTAGCTTGCATGTAGTAACTTGAAGCTGTTGCAAAATCCAGAGCCTTGGATTCACCTTCCCCATATACGCCTTTGTAGCGTGCAAGATCGCCCAAGTAAATGAAACAACGATGACATGATATCAAGCCTTTCTTCACTTCCGATGACAACGAAATCTGACCGTCCATATCATCATAGAAAGTTTCCGACGGCAGACCATACTTAGCTCTAATCTTCAACATCAAATCAAGGTAGAATCCAGTTGCCTCAGTAAGAAAGGCTTTAAACTGACTACGAATCTTAGCAACTCGATCAGGTCCACCACGTGATGGAACTTGCTCATTCTGTGATCGGTTTGACCGTGGTGAAGCCACAGCAGCATTGAAGATTGCACGTAGTTCTTTGATTCTTGAATAATGCAACTGCCACAACTTACATTCTATACCATTCTGTTCAGAAAAAACAGGATCTCCTAGGAGGATAACCTCAAAATTTTCTCTCATACATTGCCAGGCATTTGGATCAGGCGGAATTCTAGCTTGCAATGCCTTGCGGCGCTTTTCCTCCAACTCAATATTCTGAAATAATACAAAATACATGTCATATATGTGAAATAACAACCGTGAGAAAATAGATTAGGCAAAAGGTTGGCGAATATTCTTTCAATCCACAAACTCAATAATCAAGAAAACATGGTCTCGGCAAATTTAAAGTAAATGAAATCCTCACGAATTGGCATACTTGAAGCTACAAATAGTTACATCATTCACTGAAGCAAGAGAAGCAAGCCTACCTGGTTAAGAAGATAGCGAGCACGTTCTGTTGAAGGGTTATCTGAACTGTTATTCGTCTGAATAGCCATCATCCATTAATGTCAACAGGTTCTGTAGAATTTCATAAAACCATATGTCAACAGATTAAATAAAAAATAAAAATAAAACAGTCCAATCAAGTGACAATAAGCTCAGACATGCCGCGATAGTTTTTACTTTTCCTTTTTTTGGGGGGAGGGGGTGACTTCCCTGGCATCTCCAACCACCCTACTAAAACAATACAATTTCTGCAACAAATTTGAAATTCATCTCTAATCCATTTACTTCAAATTTGGCACTAAAAGAACCTTCATTATTTCATAAACCATAACTATTTTATTTCATCAAATTTTGGCTCACCATATTAAATCATGAGAATTAATTTCCCAAATCAAATTCTACACACAAAGTCACATAAATCAAAATATCTAATTTTCGCACATAAATTAGGGCTTCAAACCATAAATTTCTTCACACCCAATCTTTTACACTTCAATTGCTATCCTTCATAAAATAAAAACAGCTTAGCAGCTGATTCGTAACAACCAACAGATATAACAACTACTTTAAAAAAAATATATATACACATAAATTCGAAAAGAAAATCAAGCAGCCTTTAAAGTAGGAATTGAAAAACCTTGCCCCGACTGATGCAGCGGATTCAACAACAAAAATTCCAGTAACTTCTGTGCTACAAATCTGTACTAATTCACGAACTCCCGCGTAGATATAGCGAAAGATTTCGTTGATTGAATTTTTTTTGTATATAACATGTAGGAAGTAAATTAAAAAGAAGACGAAGAATTTGAGAGAGACTCGAACTGTCGATTAGAATATTTGAACGAGCAGCAATTTTATTTGAAAATAAGGACATATTTATGTCAATTTAATAAATCACTTTTAAAAAAAATAAAAAAATATATAAAAAAACACTTTATCTTTCACATTTTTCTATAAAAAAAAATCAAAAACGAAATATACGCACACATACTTTCTGTTCTCATGAACTCAAGCCCGGATATCCAAGATTAAGAGATCAAAATGATTACTACTGGACGAATGTCTCATTGGCTTTATAACAATAGTTAAAATTCACTAATGGACATAAATTTGTTGTCATTGAAATAAATATATTAGTCAAAATTTATACACAAAATAAAAATATTCCAACAAATAAGTATTGTCATCATTATTGTATCATGCAATATCACAAATTATAATTCCTTTTTTTTTTATCTTTTATTCTTTCTTCTTTTGTAGCCTAAGGCGTCTATGACGGGATATTCTGTCGCGGATAATTCTTCACGAAGAGTTTAATTTGCATTCAATAAAAATACAAATGTGGCATCTAAGATCAATAGTGAAAAATATAAACAAGTTTAGAAACAAAAAGTAGGTTATTAGAAACATACTAAAATCATGTCATAGAGATAGAGAGGTCAAGTGGTAAGTGTGTTACCTTAACCTACTCGGCCTCTAGAGGCATGTTTTAGTTGTGGTAAAAAGCGAGAATGTAATAATGATAATCTTATCTTTTAAGTTGGCGTGAGAGATCGGTTTCTTGCTTAAAAAAACGCCGCATTTTTTATCAGCAAACTAAATAGTAAATCAGTAATTGAATTATAACATTCGGTTTAGGTCTATGACCAAAACGTGGGCGGTGAAGGTTTTGTGTCGAGACTCAACATTTGTTTTGAGTTTTTATTTGCGCGGAACGTTTTTATTAGTAAATCACAATAAAATCAAAAAATTTAAAATTGTTTCTGTATTTAAAAACCGACTTCACATTGAACATTGAACCTGTATTATAGATGTGGTGGTAAATGACTTAAATATTCGTTTTTTTTTCCTTCTTAAACCGATTCGTTTTTTTTTCTTCTTATAAATATTTTTGGTTTAATGCACCCTAATTCCGTGCAAAACACGCGCGGAACGAAAGCTAAAACCTTCTGCTTTCTCGCCGGCGGCTTTCTGCCATCGAGTCTCCGTCGAAATTTTTCGTCAGGCGAATTGCTTCTCAATTAAACTATCATACTTTGAGTATTTCGAGAACACTATGGCTGATTATCAAGTGCAAGATTGCAAGGCAATTTTGTCTGAGATGAAAGAGGAAGATTCGAGGCTCAGGCTCAAAAGAAGGTGAGATGACTTTTGTAATTTGGATTATTTCCGTGAATTAAACAAAGGAAAAAAGAGGGAGTGAGAATTTGATTAGTATTTGTTGAACTTATCATTGTTTTAGTCTTTGGTTCTGATTTTTTCTTCACTTTTCAGCTTTGTCAATGCTATTCAATGGTTCATTCAATGTTAATTTTGCAGCTTGTATTATGATTTTGGTTTAAATAGTTGCATTAGATAGATATAGAAAAGGCTTCGGACTGGAAAATTCATATGAAATTAACCTAAGAAGATTCTGAAGAAGAGGAGGTTGTTAGTTCTTAGATAGTCCTGCTAGTGCCACAACGAACAAGTGGATAGCAAATTGTAGCAGGTATCAAGAGGGTGTCACAAAGAATAGTGAAGTAGGATACATTGCGGTGCACTGCAAAGCATAACAAAGCATCATAGTGGTCTTTACTACACTCTTGTGATGCTTTGAGATGATTTTCTATGTTCATTTTGGCAATTCGTTGTGGGATTTCGATGTGGCAATAGCATTTTTGATTGATAAAAAGTGGATAGAGTTCTTATAGTGAAGGCTATGAAAAGAAGGCTTCATCATATGCAATGGTTATTTTTGGAAGTGAAATACTCTCTAGATTTTCTCCTGTTTGGTTTTGATTTTATGGTCAGATTGGTTATGCATTTTTTTTGTTTGTTTGTTGGTTTATTAAATGAAGGTGGTTGATGGATTTGCCTATGTCCGAGAGAGACCATAAGCGGATCAAGAAACTGGATCCTCTGTCAGATAAGTATGTATATTTCTTATTTTATTTGTTTTGCTTGTAAGTTTAGTTAGTTATTATTGGTGTAGGTACCTTCGTGAGAAATATGTTATCTGATTTAGGTAAGGCAAGAATCTTCATTCAGCAGTCGGTCTTTCAACTTAGAATTTGTCTGATGGAAGTTAGGCTATGGTGCAAAAGCCCCTTTGTCTAGCGTTGGCAGGCAGTGTAAGGCTACTCTGATGTCTTGAGTTCTAGCCTTAGTGTAAACGAATTCTGTAAAACAGTTCTTTGTAATCAATTGTGGCTGTTTAAAAGTGAAGATAATAATAATGGATGCAAATTATCTTAATACCGTGTCTTAAAATTGACAGAAGTGACTTGGAAGTTGTCTAATGGTTATGCCTGAAATTTAGCTTTTGGTGGCAAAACTAGTAATATATTCCTTGCTAATCATGATTTCTTGCCTATCTGAGTCAGTAGATTTATCAAATAATAAAATTCTAGGATTTGAGAGGGAGGGGGTGGGGGGGCGTGTTTGTGCGAACTCTGGTACACAATCTTTGAAACCATTGTATATATATGAAAACAAACCGTGCTCCTTATTTGACATAAGATTCTATTATGGACAATGGCATGATCGTGATATTTTGCCTGTTTACTCGTGAGGCTCTGCTTTTCTGTTGACTAATACATTTATTTTGAAAACTTTGACAACATACATTCCTCTTCGCTTTCAGCAAAAGAGGTATTTAAGACCTGTGATAAAACACAATGTTGTTTTTGAACGAAAATGCATCTCTTTTTCCTGCTGTTCTGGATGAATGTTGTGCTACTGCTTCTATACACGTCAATGTTGAGTTTATATATCATTGTAATTATATATAATTCGGCATATGCTTTTGTATATATCTGTGTGTGTGTGTGTGTGTGTGATTCATGGGAAATAAACACTTATACTTGCTGGTTTATTTTCTTTACGGTGCCCTTGATTAATTTTTGTGTCTTTCATGTTTTTGTAGAAGCATACCTGAATCAATGCTTAGAGAAGATGATGTAAGTGCTAATCTTTATTTTAAGCATTTCTTAAGTGGCATAAAAAAGCCGCGGGTTTTCAATCCATTAGCTGTTATAATATTGTGTTTTCGTTATTTGTATACAGGTATACTACGACAACATCAAGAATTTTGTCAAAAGTGTTTCTGGTACAAGTACATCTGGCAAAGATCACGCCTTATGTCCAGAAAAACTTTTCGAGAATGATACCCTCTTAAAAAATCTATCATCTGTGCTTGATGGTATGACGAATAAACGGTTATGTTCTCTTTCCAAGCTAGTGACAGAAGGCTCGGTTGAATTCGAGAAATCGAAGCAGAAAATGAGAAAGATAATAAAAAAGCATCTCCCATCTTATCTTGATTGCAAAAACAGTGACTTGGAAAAGAGAAAAGATCAAATATCAAGTCTGCTTAAGAATCCACAGTACTTTTCTGGCAATCATGAAGATATTTATTCTTCATCAGATTGTTTTCGTGGTTCTGCTGTTCGGGTATTGGATATGCTTGAGGAACTGCCACCACAGACTCTTGAAGCAATGCTTAAGAGGCTGAAAGGTAAAACCGGATCATCCATACCTAAGTTATTAGAAGACAGAAAAGCTCGAACGAAACGCGATTTAGTGCGAGGTGTAAGGATACGCTGTATGAAAATGCTGCATGAACTTGATGAAGGAAAACACCCACCGGAATCATTAGTGGAAGCTCTATCAATTGCAGGCATGACGTTAAAGCTATTACTCGGTCACACACACATAACAGAGTTCAAAAGATTCTCAACTGAAGTTGAAGACCTACAGAACAGAATTGCAAAGGCCATTCATCTTATCAATACAGAAAATGAACTGAATGCCGACCACTTAGAAGTAATATTAAAGAAGCTGCATCTCTTGTCAGGACACGAAGTTGAGGTTTCGAAGAGAAGTTTGCGTTTTGCTGTAAGAAACCGATTGATTGAGTATCTTGTTGAGTGCAGTGATATGGAGAGTGTCCCAAAGCTTTGGTTGATATTTTGAATGATATTATTAACACGCTGCGTCTTCCAGGAGTACTTTGAAAAATGAAGTTGAATTCTTGCTCTGTTTTAGTGCTCAGATAAAGCAGATTATGTGGGACCTACTACCTGAAGACGAAGATGTTGATCAAGATTTTGCTACTGCATACATGGAAGAACCAGAAGACGAGGAGGAGGAAGGTTACACGAATGAATTTCTCGTGTCTCGAGATTTTGAACTTGATCCTAATGATTCTGATAGTGTGACAGAAAGCATTGGTGAAACCAAGCTGGATCAATCGCCTGTTTCAACACCAAAACCATACGATTCTCCACATGTTAATCAAGAACCATTGGATTTTGATCAAGAAAGCGGCTCACGTCGGTCCAATGGCTTTTCGAGTTTCTCTTACAGAAACCAAAGTTTTAGCCGTAACAGACCGTTGTCAGCAACTTTTGAAGACTTCAATAACGAAGCCAAACCAGATGATTCCGAATTGAAAACAAATCGAAAGGATACAGTGGAAGGAGGTCGTATGCAGGGGCAGTTTGGTAATCTCCACCAGCAGCAACAATGCACCAGGAAAAACAAATACATTTCGATACAGAGGGCATGTGACGAGACAGCTATGGCAATGCATCGTGCCATTGATGGGATTTTAAACGAGTTGGCAAAATCGTAATGCTTTCAGGTTAATCGCAAAGGTAATACTAATCTATAGAGCCTTGTTGTTATTGATGAATGTATACTTAATGAGTTTGCAGATAAAGTAATCTGCTGTTCTATACAAGAATCTGGGTTCTTACGATCCGTGAACCATATTTAGACTACAACAACATTCACACAAGTTTTATTTCCAGATTGGTTGTGAAAATTTGCATTAATGTTTGGACAAAATTGTCCAATTCATTGTTATTGGGATCTTATTCTCACTGATTGACAGTTTTTTGGTTTAAGGCTACTATGGAGATAGTTATTTTTCTTTATATATTGATGAATCTAATCTTCATATTTTTTATTTTTTACTTTTTATTTTCTTCCTGCTGATCAGTAATATGTATTATGTATTTTATCTACATGTTTCTTATTACTTTATGCCATTGTTTGTTACTTGTTGTATTTTTTTACAATACAAAAGTTATATTAAAATACAAATTGCCATTAATTGCAGATTCTACTACTACAAATACTATTAGTCTATACATATTAAAGCACTAGACAGTTGAAATATATAAGGAAAACATAAAAGGAAATAAGAAAAAAGACTTGTGATCGAGTCGTCCCCGTAACAATACTTTCACATTCTTTGGAAAATGTTATGAACATTTGTTTCACATGAATGAGATGTAATGGAATGTAATCAAAGAATGACATGAAATAAACTCATTTCACTATCGCGCTTGGAAATGAAAGATTGAAATCGCACAAATTTCGTAATAAGTGACACAAATGATGATGGGTGGTGAAGGGTAAGATAGGGTGGTAGGGTAACATATGGCAGGGTGGGGTAGAGTGCATAACGTAGAAAAGGATTGGTGGTGCGATATGGCAGGGTAGCGCTACCTCATCTTACCCAACAATCTTAACGAGACCCATGTATTCACTTATCTCGCTGGATGTACTTATACTCGCCTTCACTCAACACTTGAAAAGAAGAAGCAATGGGCGCGATGGTAATGCTTCGACCCATGAAGAAAAATCACTCGTAATAAGGCGATAAATTATCGATTCCACACATCTATTTCGTCCCATCCGTCTCAATAACAATTAGGGATCTAGCTTGTTGTACAAAGATAGGCGAATGAAGACGCATACCAAAGCACCCTAGATAGGTAAGTTAGGACATTTAACATCAACTCACCGGGCGGGGCGTGATGCTAATGAAGACAAGCCAAATAATGCAACTAAGTGCCTACGCTACGATATTAGAGGCTTGGGATAGGGATATTTTCACTAAGCCGAATCGCTATCTCTGGTCGTACTTCTTTTGCTAACTAATCTAAGAAATGTCCTTTAAAGGACTCCGGTCTTTGTCTATTCCGACACTCATCAGTATCCTCACAAATTTTCGTTTAATGAGTTTGGCCTAGTAAACTCCGGGCCAATTTCTTCCCTGTTAGCCTCTCCCCTGCTTTTACCACCATCCTACCCCGCTATCATACCTTACCCTATCCTACTCCACTCTTTTCTACATCCACTGCACCTGCGTATCACCCCACACGCATCCTCCCTTACTCTACATCACCACCCCGAACCCACCCACCTAACCCACTCTACCCAACCCTACCTACCCACACCTTACCCAACCACACCTCACCGCTCCTAACCTACTCTCTACCCTATTATACCCTACAACCTTACCCTACCCTACCCTACTCTTCCTTACCTACCATCTTACCCTACCCTACTGCTACCCCACCAACCCAACCTCCGACATATCACTCACCTACCCACCCTTACCATCATACCCTACCATAACCCATCCATCATGTCATACCCAACCTTACCCCACCACTAACCCTACCATGTCCTACCACGCACTTCCTCACCACCCACCCCACTTCAATACCAACTTTACCCTACCTAACCGGACCCGACTCAACCTACGCCACTCGGAGCACCCTCCAATAATTATAAACATCTACATATGTTTATCAATCTTTTCACAACTCCCTATTGGAGATGCTCACATGCAAGGGTGCGGAAGTACCTTTTGTCTAAGGAGCAATCACTATCCTTGGCTCGGGAATAATACTACTATATGTATATTATTTATTTTTCACACCTCCCCGCCAACTAGAGATGTTAACAAGTCGAGCCGAACCGAGTATTGGTGGTTCGAGCTCGAGTTCGTTCGAGTTCGTTTGTTAAACGAACAAAAAAAAATTGTTCGAACTTAGCTCATTTCAAAGATGAATTGTTCAAACTCGTGTTCGAGCTCGGCTCGTTAAACATATTGTTATCTTCCAACTCGAGTATGGCTCGAGTTCGGTTTGTTAAGGTATAAAACATAAATTGCAAAAGCAAAATAACAAAGTATATATTAATATACATATATCACGCTACGATAATCATTATAAAAATATGTAAATATTATATAAAATAAATCTATAATCTCAATTAGATGAATAAATGACTTATCCTCGTTTGAGTTAGGGTTACTGTGTAAATTGATGTATTTATATAAGCACGTTCATAAAACATAATCGAACGTTCACGAACCAAGCTCGTGTTTGTTCGTTGAGTGAACGAGCCTAAAATCATGTTCGAGCTCGGCTCGTTAATCTAAACGAAAACGATCATTTAACACTAACGAAATTTGAACACGAGTTTGTTCACGAACGACTGTTCGTTAATAAATCTACCGCCAACTATAATAATTGAATTAGTTAACTTGGATTTTTTTGTCATGTAAATAAAAATACTGTTATTGAAGTGGTACATATTAATAAGTATACTGTTATTGAAGTGGTACATATTAATAAGTATTCTTAAAAAAGTAAGTTTTTTTTAATTTATTAAATTAATGAATAATAGATATGTAAAAAGATTTTAGCTCAAAGGAGGAAGAAAAAAAATCATAAAAAATGGATTAAATTCTTTCGATCCTCTCATCAGAGCAACACTACAATTGAAACAAATTACTAAACCTTCTTATGTCCCATAATCTCTTTTTATCACAAATTTAGATTGGTTATGGTGCAAATCCTACTTGGTATCAATAGAAATTTTTATAATTAAAAAAATCCCTTACCTTGAAAAATAAAACATCAATCAATGATATTGAAATTGATGACTTGGTGGTCCAAAATTACACTTGGACCACCCAAAAATTATACCTTTTCAACACTTATCTTCTACCTATACTATTAAAGGCCAAGAAAATTCCCTGAGGATAGGCCACGTCGGTCTTTATAGCAATCCTACCCTCTACCACGTGTCCTTTTATTTGACACCTGTTTAGCATTTTCTTGGAATTAAAATAAGATAAAACAAATATTGAATAATCCTACACAAAATTTTCATTCCTTCCTTCTTTACGAAAAAAAAAAAAAAATGCTTTACAGTTGTTGCCCTTCGAAGAACGGAAAGGGGCAGAGGACCTATCGATTGTCCGGCAGTCTATTGCTTCATCCGGTGAAGTTTGGGGATGAATTTCGGGGATATACGTCGGTACGCGAGACGATTCAATGAGAAATTACGTACGTTGGATTTGAAAGATTGGAAAGACATTCGGAACTTTATCTCATGGCACTACAAGAAAACAGGTTTAAAGGGACGACATTTTGTTGTCTCTTCAAAGGCCTCGTCGTCCCAATAAAAGTTTAAAGGGACGACAGGTCGTCTCTATAAAGCCGTCCTTTCCGCTTTGTCCCTTTAAACAACTGTCATCTTTTAAGGGACGACAAAATCGTCCCGTTAAAAGAGTGCTGACGTGGCACGACCTTTTCTAAGAAAATTCAACGTGCTGACATGACATTATTTTAAGGGACGACAATGTCGTCCCTATAAAGATGATTCATTTAATTTCCAAAAAAACATATTATCAGGAAAAAATGTATTTTTTTTATAAAAAAACTTTGTTGGGACGACAATGTCGTCCCTTAAAAGAATATATTTTTATTCTTCATAATCAAATTTAATACGAAATAAATTTAATTTTTTATAACAATGTTTTTGGGACGACAATCGTCGTCCTTTAAAATAAATTTGGGTAAATTTTTTTTTTTATAAAATTTCAGAATACATTTAAAGGGGCGACGTACGTCGTCCCTTTAAATATTTTTTTAAATATTTTTCTGCTTTTGCATGGCCTCCCATGCTATTAAATCAATCCAATCCTGTTTTTTCCAAAATGAATAATAGATGTGTTTATAAACGGGGATTCATAAAAAAAACGCATAAACAAAAAATGTTACGTAAAATACAAAGTTGTGCAATGTTTCCAAAAGTAAAAATAGTTTCCTCTACAATGCCTATGCATCATCGTCAAGATCAACTTGAGAATCATCTTCAGAATCGTCTTCATCTTCATCGGAAGATGATGAGCTAACCTCTATTTGCATATCCGGTTCCTTAGCCTTAATTATTAGTCAACAATTTGAGAAGAGCCCCTTGTTTTTGTTTCTCTTCTCTTGTTTTTGGTTAACTTCACCAACTGATCATGAGAGTTTCTAAGTTCTTCAATCGCATATTGCATCCTTGATGGTAAGAAGATGACTATCTTGAAGATCGGGCCGATTGTGATGAATTGGATATGGAGGAAGATTGCGTGAGGCCAAGGCCAATCAAATAATCTCGCTTAGTTCCTGGCGCGCCTGAAGATTGCCTCCTCATCTTCAAAAGTCATCGGTCGACTGGTGCAATCATAGCACGCCAATCCTCCAAATCCTCATCTAAACACAACATATATCGTTGGCGGTTAAGATAAGGAAAAGGAAAATGTGAACGTATTGAATTGAAATATATACAACGCTTGGCACTTACGTAAGCAACCTTCGCATCAACGCTGAGAAGCGAACCGTCGAGATTCTTATGATTGCTCGCCCATACATGGATAGGATCCTCGCCCGAAGGATCTTCACTCGCACTCACATTACCCTTGAAAAAAACAAAAATATTAGTTATGAAAATTCAAAAATGAAGTCATAGGGATTTATTTTCTAATACTTACCCTTAACGTATCCCATCGAACCACGGCCCATAGCGTTATTCATGGCGGCCTACATATTTACTCCCGGCGCGATTCTTCTTATTCTGATCAAATCTTTTCTATAAAAAAATAGTACTATTGTATTATATATAAGCAGTAAAAAGTAATAATAATTGAATCTACGTAATGGAATAAAAGCTTTACCTTAAAAGCATCGATCTTAAGGTGGCGGACAAACACTTCCCATTGTTGTTGTGAAAACACATCCCTGGGTCGGGGACAAGGCCCTAGCAACCCCTTGTTGTTGTGTTCATCTACATCCTTCCTTAGTCTAGCCTTCCATTTTCTGAATGAAGTACCGGTGCTTTTCAAAGACGGCATTGCGGTGTGAATAGGCTCAAGGGGGTTGGAACGATGCCTGAAAACACAAGAAATGACACGATTGGTTTCTAAATTAATATAATGAAACTTACAATTTGAAAGTGTTAACAATTTGAATAGCTAAGTACCCGAAGTTCTTCCCATATTAAATCTTTAAGTCGGTCATCCACCTTTCGCCAGGTCGGGGTGTAACAGGGAACATGGGACCTCACGACTTTCCCTGTCTCAGACTCAAAATCCTTCACGTATCTTCCTAATGCCTTTTGAACTTTGGGAAATCTAGGATCCCATGTAAGAGGAATCAAGACCCTAACTTTCTCTTGAGGGCTTGGGCGGTGATACCTTTGCAGTCCACGCTCACCCCGCTTCTTTTCGGGATGGAGGTGATTGTATGAATTCCTCATACTCATTATCCGCTATATGATCCGTAGTATCGGTGTCAATGTTAATTCAACGAAATAAGAATAATCATACTAGAAAAAATGAAAGTTAATTACTTACCGTCCTCGCATTGGCCCGGTATCCTAAATGGATGCTCGTGCGATGGTTGAGAACCACCGGCGATCCCGCATAAGCCATTCACCTATATGATCAAGTATTTGAATATAATAAAAAAATTGATATAAAGAACACATTTATGTTGATGTAGTATAAGTAAAGCACTAGTATTATATAATTTTTAAATTCAAGTATATTTGAATGAACTTACTAAAAGAATATTAGATTTATAGCATCATTCATCATCACTTGCATAGTTTGGTGGGATCGAGTCGTATATGTCATCATCTACACAGTTATTATCATCATCGCAATCCGTTGAACCATAATCGTTATTGCCATCATTTTCATTTTGATCGAGATCGTTTTCATCGTTTTCATCGTCTGTTTCTACATCATTTGCACTCATGTAGAACGGTTCCATCGGAGGCAGTTCAACAACAAGTCGGAAATTTCCGTGGGTTGTTTCGTCGATTACCAAATCATCAACAACCACATCACCATTAATATTTGGTGCGTCTACGATATGACGGTTGTTGGGAGGATTTTGCATCATAAAAACAAAAGAAAATTTATAAACATATACTTAACATGCAAACTAACTCCTAACCGACCAAATATCGGGTAGTTGATAGCATAGTAGGGTAAGTACAGGGTCGATCCACAGGGAAAAGGGATGTTGAATCTAATTTCACTAATCTCCTAAATTGTTACTCTTAAACGAAATAAACGAAAGAAAGAGACATAAAAAAAACAAGGAACAAATCAAATAAATCTAACCTAGAAAACAAAATAAAACAATCTAAACTAAAGACATGGGATCAAACAACCAATATACAAACCTATGTGATCTCAATCCTAGTTAATCTCATGATTCTAATTCGATTTGTGGTTTCACCTTTTCACGAGACATAAACCCCTAATTCCTTAGTGAATTTATTCTCAAGCTACGGATTCCTAATTCCTTAGTAAATCCAATTCATCAATCTATACTCTCTCATAAGTTGAAACTGATTTTCAATACAAAACTCGGTGTAGATTCAGGTTAACTCTCGTATTTTAGAACCTAACAACCTAGATAATTAATCGATTAACTTGTCATCATTAACGATTAAAAATCCTATCTTTCTATGGTGATCTAACGTTTATGCAACTTCCGTATTATAAACATCAATAGAAAACAAATCTTTCAATCTATTCTCATGGCATCATAAACACATAGAAAAGATACAAAACGAAATCAAATCATGAAGAGAAACTGGAATTGAATTAATCGAAGAGAACTCACATAGTTTCATACAAGGATTGATCCAAGAACGGAAAAGAAAAGCATCTAAACTACTCCTAATCTAACCTCGGTTCACCCGAGCACAAGGCTCGGGTGACCGGCCTTCAAATCTCCAAGGTGCGGCTGCTCTCTTGTGTTTGATGTGTATGAAATTCGGAATTAATTTAGGGTTTGGGCTGCTTTGTGCTTTAAATAGAAAATCGAGGCGGTTGCTACAAGAACCTAAGTCGGTTCCAAAAAAACGGCGGGGGCGCCGTCAAATGCGAATATGTGGACGCCCGTCCAGAATGCTTGGACGGGTACTGGACGCTAGTTTGGACAGCGTCTGAACTCTCTGCATGTGAATTAACTCCCTGGACGCCAGTTCACTTTATCAGACACCCGTCCATAGTGGACGCTGCATGGACGCTCGTCCAGATTTGCTGGACTTCGATTTCTTGATCATTATCCTTTCTTTCCTCCATCTTTATCCTCTTGTATCATCTCTATCTCTTATCAACACTTCAAATTCGACTTTAGACTCTTCCAAATCTCCTCCAAAGTTAAAGATATGTATCTACACACATCGAAGAACATACCAAAACGTAACACAATTCCAAAACAACATAAAATCACCAAATAAGCATATAAATCGATACGTTTTCAGATTTAACTATTAAAAACCTCATTTACTCAATATTTACATATATAGCTCAAAATCTATGAAAATCATACGAATGTAGGGGAAATTGATATAGAAAATATATGTATAAATACTACAATTTAGCCCTTAACAACACCCCCACACTTATCTTTTTGTTCATCCTCGAGCAAAACAGAACAAAATCAAGCTCGAGAGAAATAAACATCTATACAAATATAAAGTATATTCAATATCTTAGAAGTTCACCCGCGTAGTGTGTGCATAGCCATAATAAACTTCCACTAAGTTCCACAATTTGAAAATTATTCAAACCAAAACTAGCCCGGTTTCCCATTTAAGTTAGAAATATTCAAAAATCATAACATGCACTTTACAAAACATACATATCCCAAAAAGAAATAGTAGAGAATATCTAAAACATTTCTGACAGACTCAGAGGATAATCCCTACAACATATCCTTCAGTTTATACTGGGTATAAGATTAACGATAACTAAGTCCTTACTTATTCATAATAATATATTTCAATATTTTCACTTTTTCACATTTTCTAACACACATCGTAATAAGCTTTTGCCCTCATAGCGAAATAGGACATTTCAAGATAATCCCTACCTTACCCAATCATAAGGCGACTATAAACTGACTGGCGTGCGTGAGCTTTGGTCATCATAGTGGAATAGGACATCGTGGTACACCCTACCTCACCCAAATCATAAACCAACTTCCGACACACACAATTACAACTATGTTTACTTAGAGATTTACAATTTGGCAAGGAAAAGATTATTTTCTAGTAGCACAGACCACTGAGCATAACACCTCAAGTAAACAATTTATTACTATTGCAAAGACTTAATCACGTTTCACTTATCACATTCAAACATCTAGATATTCACAGTATGTCATACTTTAACTCTAAATACAAACTACTAAACTTTTCAAGAATTGTACATAAGCAAAGAAACATGCTATAATCATCAAAAATCTCCAACTAAAATGGGGTAGGCTTTCAACATTTAGCTCATCATTTACTATGGCATGTGAAAAAGAGTGTCGGGTGAAACAACTAAAATTACTAAATATGCAAAATACAGCATCAATGATTATAAACATCGAACAAAGACATGCAATGCTCACTCGGGACAAAACAAAAATTTTAAAATTAAGCACTTTTCATAGAAATATAACAGAATTTGAGCAAACGACTCATAGATACATATAAACCATCCTCTCCCCCACACTTAGATTGCAACTTGTCCTCAAGTTGTGCGAGAATAATAAATTAGAGAACTTAGGCGATTGGATCTTTGGCAGTTCGGAGGAACCAACAAGAACCAGGATTGCTTGCATAGCTCGATGAGCGTGGAGCATCACAGACAAAGCGAATACATCGTTAAAGTGCACAATAGCTATAGAAAGTATCCTGCAGACTTGATTAGTGCAAAAAGAGTCTTCGAGGAAAAAGAAAAGATTACATATATAAAGCACATGAAGAAAAGGATCATAGAAATTTTTCAACTTAAGCTCAACTAAAGATTGAATACTATACATGAAACATTACACAACAGTAGGCTAGGTGCAACTACATGAAAATATACTACAATGCAATCTACATGATATGCAATCCTAAAAATAAAATAAATAAAAATAAAAAAAAATTCTGACAGGCTCAGGCTGAGCAAGTTGACCCCTGACAACTCTACAATGACTACGGCCTATGCGGAAACTAAAAATAAAGAAAACGATGTAGTATTACGGAAACCGACAGTTAACTACGCTCAGGAAAAATAAAAGAAAAAAAAGAAAAACAATGCAACTAGATGATATGCAACTAAATGATATGCATCTATATGATATGCAAAAATAAAAGGAAATAAAATAAAGAAAACTAGCCCACTCATTTGCAACATGACATGTATAAAATACACGTCTACCAAATAATGACAGGTTACGATAAACGATAAAGGTCTTTGTTCATTACATGCAAGCAGTAAACGCGCTTTAAGACTCATTGAAAGTGATAGCATTATGGAAAACCAACAGTTAGCTATACTAAACAGATATAACTCATAAGACTGGAATGGTAGCATTACGAAAACCGACAGTAGCTACCCATATGAGTTATAAAAATAACAAGGAAGCACATAAGTCTCAAAGCTCACAAGATTCATCACAGCGGTATGTAGCATACGGAAACCGACATTAGCTACTAAATAACAATAAGAACAGTTATAGCATACGAGAACCGACAGTAACTATAACTTGCATAGATGAATCATATATAAGGAATTGATCAATTATCTAACATGGATTCATAGATGGAAAGGTAAAAACATATAAGTTCAGGACATCTATGTAAACGCATCATTTAGCCACGAAGCTCGAATGAAAAATCCACATCAAATAAAAGCATTGAAAATAAAATCAAGAAATTTAGAACTGGGTGAACCCCGGACGAGCGTTCACTTAGCGTTCGAATCGACGAACGTTCATCTTTTCAAACGCTCGTTTGCTCTTGAAAACCTCCAGGCGGGCGTTGAAATTCCAGGCGCCCGTCTGATCCTTCAACTCGAATGCGTTGAAACCTTTACGGGCCGGACGGCGTTCATACACCCAAATTGTTCTTTCACCTGGTTAGAAATTTGGGAAGCGTTCACTTACTTGGACGCCCGTCCAAGCATCGAATTTTGCACGAAAACGCAGAAAAACACAAAGAGAAACCCTATACTTCGGATCATCAAATTATATCACAAAGACACACATCATATATCACAGAGCGACCGCATCAAATTATAGCACAAAAGGGTTAGACTAGATTAGGTTACACTTCACGTTTCACAAATCGAGTAAAAAACTTTTTGCACATTCTTAACCCAACGGTCATCGAAACATGGCAAAAATAAAAACTCTCGATTTGTTAAACGCTACTTTTATTGAAATAAAATAAAAACAAATAAAACGTAACAAAAGAGAAAAATTAACGAAAGAAGATTCAACAAAACACCGAATCCCCGGCAACGGCGCCACTTTTGTTGGGAGGATTTTGCATCATAAAAACAAAAGAAAATTTATAAACCTATACTTAACATGCAAACTAACTCCTAACCGACCAAATATCGGGTAGTTGATAGCATAGTAGGGTAAGTCTGCAGTGTCGATCCACAGGGAAAAGGGATGTTGAATCTAACTTCACTAATCTCCTAAATTGTTACTCTTAAACGAAATAAACGAAAGAAAGAGACATAAAAAAAACAAGGAACAAATCAAATAAATCTAACCTAGAAAACAAAATAAAACAATCTAAACTAAAGACATGGGATCAAACAACCAATATACAAACCTATGTGATCTCAATCCTAGTTAATCTCATGATTCTAATTCGATTTGTGGTTTCACCTTTTCACGAGACATAAACCCCTAATTCCTTAGTGAATTTATTCTCAAGCTACGGATTCCTAATTCCTTAGTAAATCCAATTCATCAATCTCTACTCTCTCGTAAGTTGAAACTGATTTTCAATACAAAACTCGGTGTAGATTCAGGTTAACTCTCGTATTTTAGAACCTAACAACCTAGATAATTAATCGATTAACTTGTCATCATTAACGATTAAAAATCCTATCTTTCTATGGTGATCTAACGTTTATGCAACTTCCGTATTATAAACATCAATAGAAAACAAATCTTTCAATCTATTCTCATGGCATCATAAACACATAGAAAAGATACAAAACGAAATCAAATCATGAAGAGAAACTCGAATTGAATTAATCAAGAGAACTCACATAGTTTCATACAAGGATTGATCCAAGAACGGAAAAGAAAAGCATCTAAACTACTCCTAATCTAACCTCGGTTCACCCGAGCACAAGGCTCGGGTGACCGCCTTCAAATCTCAAGGTGGCCGCTCTCTTGTGTTTGATGTGTATGAAATTCGGAATTAATTTAGGGTTTGGGCTCTTTGTGCTTTAAATAGAAAATCGAGGCGGTTGCTACAAGAAACCTAAGTCGGTTCCAGCAAAAGCGGCGGTGGGCGCTGCCTGCGAATATGTGGACGCCCGTCCGTAATGCTTGACGGGTATCGACGCGCTAGTTTGGACAAATGTCTGAACTCTCTGCATGTGAATTAACTCCCTGGACGCCAGTTCACTTTATCAGACGCCCGTCCATAGTGGACGCTGCATGGACGCTCGTCCAGATTTGCTGGACTTCGATTTCTTGATCATTATCCTTTCTTTCCTCCATCTTTATCCTCTTGTATCATCTTTATCTCTTATCAACACTTCAAATTCGACTTTAGACTCTTCCAAATCTCCTCCAAAGTTAAAGATATGTATCTACACACATCGAAGAACATACCAAAACGTAACACAATTCCAAAACAACATAAAATCACCAAATAAGCATATAAATCGATACGTTTTCATATTTAACTATTAAAAACCTCATTTACTCAATATTTACATATATAGCTCAAAATCTATGAAAATCATACGAATGTAGGGGAAATTGATATAGAAAATATATGTATAAATACTACAATTTAGCCCTTAACAACACCCCCACACTTATCTTTTTGTTCATCCTCGAGCAAAACAGAACAAAATCAAGCTCGAGAGAAATAAACATCTATACAAATATAAAGTATATTCAATAACTTAGAAGTTCACCCGTAATAGTGTGTGCATAGCCATAATAAACTTCCACTAAGTTCCACAATTTGAAAATTATTCAAACCAAAACTAGCTCGGTTTCCCATTTAAGTTAGAAATATTCAAAAATCATAACATGCACTTTACAAAACATACATATCCCAAAAAGAAATAGTAGAGAATATCTAAAACATTTCTGACAGATCGACTCAGAGGATAATCCCTACAACATATCCTTCAGTTTATACTGGTATAAGATTAACGATAACTAAGTCCTTACTTATTCATAATAATATATTTCAATATTTTCACTTTTTCACATTTTTCTAACACACATCGAGAATAAGCTTTTGCCTCATAGCGAGAATAGGACATTTCAAGATAATCCCTACCTTACTCCAATCATAAGGCGAATATAAAACCGACGTCGTGAGCTTTGGGCATCATAGTGGAATAGGACATACGTGGTACACCCTACCTCACCCAAATCATAAACCAACTTCACAACACACACAATTACAACTATGTTTACTTAGAGATTTACATTTGGCGGTGGAAAAGATTATTTTCTAGTAGCACGCACCACTTGAGCATAACACCTCAAGTAAACAATTTATTACTATTGCAAAGACTTAATCACGTTTCACTTATCACATTCAAACATCTAGATATTCACAATGTATGTCATACTTTAACTCTAAATACAAACTACTAAACTTTTCAAGAATTGTACATAAGCAAAGAAACATGCTATAATCATCAAAAATCTCCAACTAAAATGGGGTAGGCTTTCAACATTTAGCTCATCATTTACTATGGCATGTGAAAAGAGTGTCGGGTGAAACAACTAAAATTACTAAATATGCAAAATACAAAGATCAATGATTATAAACATCGAACAAAGACATGCAATGCTCACTCGGGACAAAACAAAAATTTTAAAATTAAGCACTTTTCATAGAAATATAACAAATTTGAGCAAACGACTCATAGATACATATAAACCATCCTCTCCCCACACTTAGATTGCAACTTGTCCTCAAGTTGTGCGAGAATAATAAATTAGAGAACTTAGGCGATTGGATGCGCAATGCGGAGGAACCAACAAGAACCAGGATTGCTTGCATAGCTCGATGAGACTCGTGGAGCATCACAGACAACCGAATACATCGTTAAAGTGCACAATAGCTATAGAAAGTATCCTGCAGACTTGATTAGTGCAAAAAGAGTCTTGAGGAAAAGAAAAAGATTACATATATAAAGCACATGAAGAAAAGGATCATAGAGATTTTTCAACTTAAGCTCAACTAAAGATTGAATACTATACATGAAACATTACACAACAGTAGGCTAGGTGCAACTACATGAAAATATACTACAATGCAATCTACATGATATGCAATCCTAAAAATAAAATAAATAAAAAAAAAAAAAAAAAAAAAACAGGCTCAGGCTGAGCAAGTTGACCCCTGACAACTCTACAGTGACTACGGCCTATGCAGAAACTAAAAATAAAGAAAACGATGTAGTATTACGGAAACCGACAAAGCACAACAATTGAATATTTTTTTAAAATTCATTTCGTCCCAGTAAAGATTTTCTAGGGACGACTTTGTCGTCCCTTTAAACACGTTTTTCTTGTAGTGTGGTTCGAGAGGAGGAAGATCGTAAACCAGCGGTCCATGAAAATCACTCCGGAAAGAATGATGGTTCCGCCCTACCTGCTGTGTACAAATTCAAAATTTGTGTGTCTGCTCATCTGTCCCTACACGTACAAGTGTGCAGATACAGTTTCAACCCCTGCTACTGTTTCTGCCGTCATGTTTATATCCATAGGATTTTAGCAGGGACAATGCAAAACTTTTGTCGATATATATTCGAGATGGAAATGTTTGGTCCAGGTATAAGGTTGTTGTGTTCGAGTGTTTCCTCTTGATATTTCTTTTAATAACGGGACTTTAGCATTCATTTTGCAATACACCCTTCTTCGGTTTCTCTTTGCAAATTGATTGTTCCAGAGCATTTTTGCAGTGTTTTCACTTCTTCACCTACTTTTGGTGGTAATTGTTTGGGCATGTCTTTACTTCCTCTTGCACTGCGTTTTGCTGTTGTTAGATGATATAAATTCTTTACGGTTCTTGTTCTTCTTTTATATATAGTGATGTACTCTTGCTTTTATATATATATATATATATATATATATATATATATATATATATATATATATTCTTCTTCTACATATAATGATGTACTCTTGCTTATATATATATTCTTCTTCTACATGTATGTGCTTTTGCAGACCATGAGTTCTTCAATACAGGTAAGTATTGTTACATTTTGATTTTGTTCTATTTATATAGCTGTTGTTAAATTTTGTACTATTTAACTATTTACTTTTTCTGCACTGTTGAAAGTAGAAGCTGAAAGGAAGATTATTTATTTGGAATTGCTAAGTCTACATTCAGTATTTGATTTATTATATTTTTCTTGTGTTGATTTTTTCATGGGTTCGAAGATGAGGGGTTGGATTGAAATGACAATCTCAAACTTGTTTTCTTTTTTTCTTTTTTTCTTTCTTGAGTTTGAAGTTTTGACAGCCCTTGTTTAACTCTGTTAGAGATACACCTAGTATGTGACATTTTATGTCTAGTGATATTGTGACATGTGTTACTCTTGTGTGTTGCCATGTGTAGGTTGTTATGAATGTACTATGGTTTGTAGATTTGGTTTTTATATTCATTTTGTACCAACAATCTTGTGGGTAATGAATTACTGAATTCTCTCCACTTTCCAAAGTTTATCTTGGTATCGGAGCCATCAATGGCTAACGCCGGCCGAGACGCCACCGCCTCCTCTTTCATCTCCGGGAACCACCGTTCCCATTGGAGCCACAAACACCACTATGTCACCACAAATCGGTGTACCAATTCCAACTCCTCCTGTTTTTCCTTTCTCTGTCCCATTTCCTTTTATTCCTCAATACTCCGGTCAAACTACAGCGCCGCCGCTATCTCTCGGGACAGCTAGGGTCCGGTTTCTCCATCCCTTTCCAAATATGACCTCATTTGGTTCATCTCTTTGTTCTTTGGCTCTCCTTTTGCTTACTACTCAGGTGACACCCCTTTGGAACCAATCAACCAGGACATGCAATCAAGCTTTCAAGATCGAATTATCTCCTATGGCGCTCCACCATTCTCCTCTCGATTAGAGGTCATCGACTGGAAGGATTTCTATTTGGTACCACTCCTAGACCCCCTTTAATTCCTGGTCATCCTACTGTTGAACTATGGAGTCAAACAGACCAGCTGCTTCTTGGATGGTTAAAAAGTTCTATGACCGAAGAAGCTTTGCTAGAGGTAATGAGCTGTGAGACATCGTATGAAGTCTGAAAAACACTAGAGGCTCTCTTCAATAGCCAATGAAGCACGCATGCTTGAATTCAAGAGTGCTCTAGCAAAAGCAGAAAAGGAGCTACTCACATGCTTGATTATCTCACAAAGATGAAGTCCTATTCGGATGGACTTGCAATTTCTTTGGTTATCCCATCACCTCCTCAGAGCTTATTCTGGCTGCTCTGAGTGGTCTTGGAAAGGAATTTGAATCAGTCATTGTGAATCTAACATCTAGAGTTGGTTCTTTGACTTGGCCAGAGGTCCAATCCCAGCTCCTCACCCATGAACGGCTAATTCTTCGTCTAAACTCATCCACTATAGCTGATCTTGCTCAGAACGCTGCTCATGTTGCCACCACAAGGAATTCCAATCATCAATTTACTTACAATAACTCCAGAGGATCCTCAGACCGTGGCAGAGGTACTAGGGGAGGTAGAGGTCGAGGTAGAGGTGGTAGAAATCAATCATCTGGGCAGCAAACCAATAACAACAATGCCAACAGACCAACATGTCAAATTTGCAAGAAGGTTGGTCACACAGCCGTTGAATGCTACTTCAGGTACTCCAACTCCAATTCAAATGGTGGTAGTGGTGGAAATCAGTCCAATGGACCAAGACAAAATGCTGCATATTTGGCTACTCCTGAAACTGTTAATGATCCTTATTGGTATGCTGATAGTGGGGCAACAAGTCATGTGACTGCCGATCTCAACAATTTACATCTCAACTCTGGATATGAGGGGTCTGAAACTTTGACTGTTGGATCAGGTGAGAACCTTAAAATTGATCATATAGGTCATTCTGAAATTGTTACTCCTAATCAGTCCCATCTTCACCTTAAAAACATTCTTCATGTTCCTTCTATCACAAAAAATCTACTAAGTATTTCTAAATTGACCACTGATAACTCTGTATTCGTAGAATTTCATTCCAACTCTTGTTTTGTGAAGGATACCTCACCAAGAAAGTCATTCTGGAAGGGTGCTTAAAGATGGCCTTTATCAGCTCAGTGTTCCTGTCAGCTTCCTTCAATCCAAACATCAGCCTGCTGTGAAGTTTTTTTCCTCTTCAAATAATAGCACATCTCTAGTTGCTCATGTTAGTTCTAGGAATGATGCTAATCTGTGGCATCAAAGACTTGGACACCCTTCTGTCTCTGTTTTAAATCAAGTTAAAAAACACTGCAGTATGTCTTTTATTTCTGATGTTGACTTTTGTGAATCATGCCAGTATGGCAAGCATCATGCTAGATCTTATCCTTTATCTGTTTCTACTACTTGTGCTGTGCTTGAACTTGTTCATACTGATTTATGGGGTCCCTCTCCTGTTCATTCTAAAGCAGGTTACCTTTATTACATACATTTCCTTGATGATTACACTAGATACACTTGGGTTTATCCCCTTAAGCACAAATCTGATGCCTTTCTGGCCTTCAAACAGTTTAAAGCTCTCACTGAAAATCAGTTTAATGCTAAGATTAAAGCTCTACAATCAGACTTTGGTGGTGAATTTAGAACCTTTATTCCATTTCTCCAAGACAGTGGTATTCAGATTAGGTATTCCTGTCCCCATGAACACCCTCAGAATGGTAAAGCAGAAAGGAAACATAGGCATTTGGTTGAAACAGGTTTGACCCTTTTAGCCCAGGCATCATTACCTCTTACTTACTGGTGGCATGCTTTTCACCATGCCATCAGCCTGATCAACATTCTCCCAACTTCTGTTCTCAATCATATCTCACCATTTGAAGCCCTATATCATAAGTCACCTAACTATCTTACTCTCAAGGTGTTTGG
The DNA here is from genome assembly GCA_026214975.1 of Gentiana macrophylla. Taxonomy (NCBI): domain Eukaryota; kingdom Viridiplantae; phylum Streptophyta; class Magnoliopsida; order Gentianales; family Gentianaceae; genus Gentiana; species Gentiana macrophylla. Next base: position 2,827,355 of record CM047812.1, on the reverse strand, counting down.
ATGTGCTTGTTACCCTTTACTTAGACCATATAACTCTCACAAATTCCAATATCACACTGAAAGGTGCACTTATTTGGGTCAAAGTCCTAATCACAAAGGTGTCCTGTGTCTATCTTCTACTGGCAGGATCTACATTTCAAGTAGTGTGACCTTTGATGAAAACCTGTTTCCTTTTAAGTGTCCTGCTACCACATCCCAAACCTATTCATCTCCTTCCATAACAACATTTCTGTTACCACCTACTACTGCTGCTGTTGTCCCCTCTACTTCCACTTCTTCAAATCCTGCCTCACTGCCTTCACAATTATCTGTTCCTACCTCTCCTATCTCTCCAACTTCAACATCTATGCCCAGCACTCCTCTTTCTGCTCCTACTCCTCTTCATTCTCCCATTCCTGCAATTTCTGTTGCTTCCACTCCTGCTTCTAACCCTAACTCTCCTTCTAGTTCCAGTACTTCATCTAGTTCTAATATTTCTAGTCCTATCAGTGAATCTTCCAACCCACCACCCTCTCCACCCCCTTCTCATCATATGCAAACCAGATCAAAATCTGGCATCTATAAACCTAAGACCTTTTCCTTTCTTGCCACTAGGGTTCCTTCCCCTTATCCAACTGAACCAACTAAAGTTTCAGAAGCTCTTGGTCATCCGGAGTGGAAAAAGGCTATGGTAGAGGAGTATTCTGCCCTCATGCAGAATCACACTTGGGATCTTGTTCCCTATAGTCCCAGCCAGAAACTTGTGGGTAACAAATGGGTGTTTAAAGTAAAGCTCAAACTGATGGGACAGTCTAAAAATACAAGGCTAGGCTTGTTGCCAAAGGCTTTCTCCAAACCCCTGGTTTAGATTACAATGAGACCTTTAGTCCCGTAGTTCGGTCTTCCACTATTCGGGTTGTCTTGGCCTTGGTCATGTTGCAAAAATTGGATGATCCATCGATAGACATAAATAACGCCTTCCTAAATGGCACACTATATGAATCTGTGTTCATGCCCCACTGAAGGCTTTGTGTCACAAAGAATATCCAGTCATGTTTGTCACCTAAAAAGGCTCTTTATGGTCTTAAACAGCTCCTGAGCCTGGTTCGAGGAGCTTAGATCACAGTTGTTACAGTGGGGTTTTGTTCAAGCCAAGTCTGATTCCTCCTTGTTTATTTTTCACATGAACACCACCATTCTCAGATGCCTTGGTGTACGTAGATGACATCTTGTTGACAGGAATAGTCCAAAGAATGATCCAAATAGCTTTATACACTCCTAAACTCCAGTGTTTGCTCTTAAAGATTTGGGGCAACTCACCATTTTTTTCGGGAATACAAGCTTTGAGATGACACTGGCCTCTATCTTTCCCAACACATGTATGCATCTCAACTCTTGGACAAAATTGGGCTCACAAATCTAAAGCCTGTCCCTACCCCTATGTCTGCTGGTAGCGGTTTTTCCAAAATACAGTACACCAATGCATAATCCTCTCTATTTAGAAGCATACTTGGGGCTCTTCAATATTTAACCTACACTAGACCGGACATTGTCTACTCTGAAATACACTTAGTCGGTTTATGCACAACCCCACAATAGTCCACTGGCAAGTCGTGAAACGATTGTTGCGTTATATCAAAGGTACTGCACACTATATGGGTTGCACTTCACCTCATTCAACTTTGAATTTAATTGGTTTTTCCGATGCGATCAAGTTGTGATCCTTTGGAGAGGAAATCGGTGGTCGGGTATTGTGTGTATATTGGTGGTTCTCTTGTCTCTTGGTGTTCAAAAAAACAACAGGTTGTTTCTCGATCGAGCACGGAGTCAGAATACCGTGCTTTAGCTCATTTGGCGGCTGAAATGCAGTGGCTAACATCAACTGCTTGTGAATCGCAACAACCTTTACAAACTAAGCCCTTAGCTTGGTGTGACAACATTGGAGCACAGTCCCCTAGCCTACAATCCTGTGTTCCATGCTGGGCCGAAGCATATAGAGATCGATGTTACTTTGTCCGAGATCAAGTTCTCAAAGGAAAGCTCCAAGTTCAATTTGTACCTTCTTCTGATCAAATAGCCGATGTTTTCACTAAACCTATCTCTCGTTCCAAATTTGAAGAGTTTCACACAAACTCAATGTTGTTTCCACCCCTTGAGTTTGAGGGGGCATTAGAGATACACTAGTATGTGACATTTTATGTCTAGTGATATTGTGACATGTGTTACTCTTGTGTGTTGCCATGTGTAGGTTGTTATGAATGTACTATGGTTTGTAGATTTGGTTTTTATATTCATTTTGTACCAACAATCTTGTGGGTAATGAATTACTGAATTCTCTCCACTTTCCAAAGTTTATCTAACTCTTCTCCTATGGATTGCCCCACTTGTTTTCGAATCTCTACATATAGTTTTTCAGGCCTTTCTTTGCTTCTTATGTTGATTGATACTTGTAGAAGTTCCTTGACATTTCCTGCATCGGCATTTGGTGCTTCAGCTAGACAACTTCCAATTACCAGCAGGCATACTAGGAAATTATCTGCTTCGTTTTACATGTGTTCAGTGGCGGAACCCGAAATTTATTATGGGGTGGTCTTGGTTATCAGTTTGGTCTTTATTATGGGGTACTACAAACATATTCTCACTAAGCTTGAGACCACCCCAGGCTTGCCTTAGTTCCGCCCATGCATGTGTTCCTTTCCATCCTCTAGAATCTAGATATCGTAACAAATTCTCACCCTGGCCTCCACAATGATATGTACAATACAGTCTGTAGATCCATCTGCAGATGTTTATAGAGAAGCAGCTACTTCCATGGAGTTAATAGATATATGGTGAGTTGGTGATGAGAATCCAATTGTTGTCTTTGTGCAAGTAGCAAATAGCTGTATTATTGGAAATTTAACAACAACATACTTGACAACTTCTAATCGGATATATCGTAATGGCGGCATGTGCCTTGCACGTCTTTCATTGCCCTTGTAATATCTATGTAATGTGAATGAATATATGCTAAGAAATCCAGCCCATAATCACTTGGCTCCGTTTGTTTTGGATTGAAGTTTTTTTTTTGGGTTGTTTTATATTGCAGTGAATAATAAAATATAATGAAAATGATTGAAGTAATAATTAGAAAGTTAAGATGTTTTTTCGAAATTTGGATAGATATTGAAATGATTGGTGAGAGAAATGGAAATAAAATAGTATAATGAAAAAAATGTAATAAAGTAGATAAAGTGAAATGGTGAGAGATGATTTAATATTTTTTTATTTATAGTTGAATAAATGATTGTTAAGAGAATTGTAAGAAATAATTGGTGAAATGATATAAAAAATAAAAAATAAAAAATAAAAAAAAAAAAAAAAAAAAAGCAGGAGCATCATGTGGTCATTTGTGGGGAATAAAAGGGACTACCCATTAATGCTTCGTTTGTTTAAACATCTTCATTTTGAACTCAACACTTGAATCATTATTTACTCAATCAATTAAGTTTTTAGATTTTAGTCATTAGACTTTAGACTACGGTTTTAACAAATGTGTTTGAAAAATTAGATTATTTCAAAAGTTTATAATTATATTTTTATAAAATATATAATTAATGGGTTATAAAAATTATTTTAAGATCGTGTGATATTTACAAGTATATACCTAATAATCTTAAATAATTACTTTTCTAATGATAAACCTTTTTTCCTTCTGATTTTGACTTGGCCAAAGGTTGTTTGTTCCACCTTTTAAGCAACGTGGATAGTGTCTTGACCTTTTCTTGATATACATGGTGGGCATCGACTTTTACGGAGACTTTTTACACTTATCATGTACATATATACTGAGACGGTCATGCGCAGAAATGCAGTAGAAAAGCAGAAAGGAAAATTGTGTTTATATTCGATCGTCTCGTCGTATTATTTTGCTGGGTTTACTACATAATAAAACTATCATTGATTTCTGTGCCCTTTCCAAAAAGGAAGACTGCGTTTATCATAGTGGGATATTTCGATTCATCCGAAATAAGTCTTTTAAGACAATATCTTTTGACATGGCTCACAGTATTGTGTTGGATCGATTATTACAATTGATCGCTTGAGGAGGATTTGTACTAGCTCGTGCCTTACAACGGAGATTGTACGCGTCCCGGTGATTTTTACAGAGATTGTTACATGTTTGATAATCGATCATGAAGATCAATACTTGTTCGTGGTTTGCATTGGGGATTGTACGTGTTCCTGACGTCACTCGAAGCCAAATACTACAACAATGATCCTAATGGTGCATTAGGATTCTTGGAAGTTAATGAAATGAAATGGAATATTTTGTTCATTCATTTCCATCATTTTGACGTGTTCGAACCTGAGAGGATCGAATGTAACGCCTCGTTTCTGGATACCGGGTCTTTATCCGGAAAAAAACGTTCGGCACGTATAATATTAAATAAATCCAATATTATACGTAAGCCTCTATTACGTCGTATCGAGTTTAGCAAAACGGATGCTAAAGAGACTCGGCAAACACCATAAATGCTTCTAAGAATAGATTACAAACATACTACAGATAGAAAGGGTTCTTACAACAATGCAAAAACTTACAAGTACGATGTCCAAAGTAAAAGTACAACACTTGTCTCTTACAAAAGTCTAGAAACAAAAGTACAACAAAGTCTTATAAGTAAAACAACAATTAAGTTCAGTACATCACGAAATATAGGAAACTAAAACATCAACAAGCATCATCAAATATCATCCTCGTAGTCCTTATCAAGCTCGTGATCAACATGTTCATCTTCTCACCCCACAAAACATACAACCAAATGCAATATGGGTAAGTGCAACATACTTAGATAAGAGGAATAAGCTATTGAATAATTAAGTCTTACAACGAAAAGGGTAATATTATTAATTGTCTTTGTGAGACCGACTCAACTCAAGAGTTCACTTCATCCTCATCAACATGTCGTGATTATTGGTTTCTAGCTTAACTTGTTTTTGTTACATCAGCATTCAAGGCCGGCACTACGCATGGTGCTACTCACCACAAAGTTGTTGAAATAGTGTCCTAAACTCAATCGGGTTGGACCAGATCCGACCGGGTCGGATCATTTCTACTATTTCTTTATGTTTGTACATATATTAAATTGCTTTCTGTTATTATATATTTGTTTGTTTAACGGACCAATTACGATATTGTTATATGATAATGTCTCTAGTGTCAAACTGTGATAGAGAAATCATAATAGCGATTATGGTTGATGAGATCTCGACTCACTTTAAAAGATTTGATACTTAAATGTCTCTAGTCGTTTATACTATTACATGGGACATTAATGGTACGATTATACTAGCACGTATTGTATGTCTTCTATCTTATTGAAGCTGGGGATAAATCTTGTCTATCAAAGTGTAAAGACACTTGGACTGTACGTGGACTTGTATTAGAGATGCATACGTTAGACTGACTCACTTACTTTATTAAGTGTAGCACTATGTGGCGGTTGTACAATTATCCTAAGACCGGTGTCTTCATAGCATCACGGTGTGGATTGTCATACTTTGACACTATTGAGGTTTCCCTTAGTTATGTGGTGTACATGCGGTAGTGATTGAGTGTGAAACTAAAGCATGCTTAGGATTCATGTTGCTCGTCCGGAAATCGTGTATCCTATGAGTAGGAGTAAATATCCGAAATGGCCTCTTATAAGGAATGCCTTATTCTCGAAAGTCTTTGCAAAGAGGAAGTAATATGTTAATTCGAGAGAGTAGGGTATCCAGATTATGAGATACGATCGTTGATGTTTGACACTCAAAGTACGATTGTATGGATATTATTACAGCGATAAGATTCTATTTATACGGTAACCTGTTGGAAATAAAATTTATGTTTTGATGATAATTCATCTTATTTGTTATAATATTATCTTGACCCCATTGATGAAGTGCTGAAGCCAGCTGTTATAGTGGAAAGCTAAAAGATGTCTAGAACTGAATGTATAAGTTTTATTAGAGTCTGATATTTGTATAAGTTACATCAGACAAGCACTGTAATTGATAGTGTGTCGTAAAACTGAAAACTGGAAATCAATTAGAAAACTGGAAATCATCAAGACAAGCAAACTGACTCAGAATACACCTACTTGGAACTGAAGAAGGTAAGTTCGCTGAGAGTTACAGACTCAGTTGGCTTATCTAGAAGAATGAAGAACTGAGGGTTCAAACTCAGTTATTGAAGAATGAAGAACTGAGGGTTCAAACTCAGTTATGAAGATTACAAGTCGAGATCAGAAAGTTGGACTTCGAGCAAGATTGTGGTGACTGAATCGACTTTATGGATCTTATATGAAGACCTAAGAATCATAAGGACAATGAATTCTTAGATGATAAATGTATCATGGTGTACTCTGATTAAGTCAATTATAATCAGATGAAAACTGGAGTACTGATTTTTGAAGAAGAATAAAATCTCAGTTAATGCTCCAAGTCAGTTAGGAAACTGACAAATGAAAAACTCAGTATAAAACTGATAAGGAAACTCAGTTTTATAAGTCAGCCATCCAACAAACTGAAAGTACAATCGAACGTTGTAAAGAAAGCAATTTCATTGGATGAGTTATTGACACAGCAGGAACGGTCAGAAAATATAGCCGTTGCAAGATATACGTTGATACAATTCAAATCGAAGTCAGATGAACGTTGGACTTCACACTATAAATAGAAGACTTTGCACAAACAACAAAGACACAGAGAGAACAGAGCATATACAAGAATCAACAAGCTATTTGTGCACTTTATTTGAATTGCTATCATCTCTGAACTATAACAAGATCATATCTAGTATTTCTTCAAGTGTTCAAACTACAAAGAAATTATCAAGAATTCAACACTCTGAAGAACCACAAACAAGAATCAACTTATTGATTCTCAGCCCAACTTTGATTCTAATTCAAAGGTTTTAGATTGTGAAGCAAACCGGGAAGGTTTCGCCAAGGACAGTTGTGACAAGCAGTCGGGTAGACTGTGTTTGTGGTGGTAGCTGGTGAAGAGGCAATCCTACCCTCTAAGGACCAGTGGTTCAAGCATTTGAAGAGCAGCAATTCTACCTGTTCTACAATTATTTAGATAGTGAAGCTAGGGATTAGCCTAGGACTATTGTTTAGGACTTTTTGTAACAGTTCACCTCAAGAAGTTCTAGTGGAATTTTCCTCCGCACCACAGGGGAAGAGAGGACGTACAGGATTAAACCACCTGGAACCTCTATAACATCCGCCTTATTTACTTTACGCATTTACTTATTTATTTAGCATTTACTTACAGCATTGTGATACTTGATTGTTATACATTTCACATGATACAACCGATATTCACTGAATCGATTCCACAATACTCGATTTTCAAATGTAATAACAAGATCAATAAAAAGGCTAAAATCATATCCACTGCCGGTTGACTCAGTTTCAGTTTAAGTCAGTTTGACTTAATCTCAGCTTTGTCAGCTCAACTCCACAGAAGTTTTATCTGAACCTTAATATGTTTTAAATTTAGTTTTTGGTGACAAGTTTATTCACCCCCCCTCTAAACTTGTGTCAGCCTTTCCAAGGGACCAACAATTGGTATCAGAGCAGTGTTTCTTTAACAAGATATCATTTGCTCGTTATCTCCTCTAGTTGCTCTTATTTGAAAGCTCGGCCAATTAATCTCTCATCGATCTTCACTCACTCACAATGGATAACAATCAATATGCAAGACAAATGCTTATGTGCAACATGGACAGATTTGACGAATACAAACGTCGTATGCAGGCATTTCTAGCAGCTACTCATGACGAAATGATGGATGTACTCACTGATGTACCAATTCAGATCACTCATATGCAAACTGTTGGTGGAGAGCAAGTTCGAGTTGCAAAACCCAAATCCGAATGGACTAGTGATGATCGCAAGCGAAACAGTCTCAACAATGTTGCCATGGACTTTATCCTCAGGACTCTTGACAGCAACATGTACTTGAAAGTGAAAGAATGCACAATAGCCAAAGAAATGTGGGACAAACTTCAGTTAGTTTGTGAAGGAACAGATTCGATCAAGGAAAATAAAATTTCTGTTGCAAAACAAAAATTTGAGAATTTCAAGATGAAATCTGGAGAAACCATTGACCAAATGGAGACAAGATTCAGTGCTATCATGGATGAACTAGATCTACTCAAGATTGAATACTCAAAGAAAGTCATCAACACAAGAATCTTAAAGGCATTACCAATGTCTTTGGAAGATGAAAGTCATCAAGCTATGGAAGAATCCAGAGATCGGATGTGGAAGATTCATTCAAGATCTTTTCGGATCCGAAAGCTTATGAATTCAAAGAAGATTTCACAACCACAAACTACAATAATCAAAGCTCTGGAAGAACCAAAGACCACAAAGACTTGCAAATGCATCAAATGAAACTCAAGAAAACTCATCCAACAAGCTTCACGATTTGGATGAAATGGAAGAACAAATGGCCCTAATGATGAACAGACCAAGAATGAAAAGTGGACACCCAAATACTCAAAAGTTCATCAAAAGACTCTGAGAAAAGAAAAGACGATGAATACCTCTGTTTCAATCTGCAAGAAACCAGGACATTATAAAGTGAATGTCCGAATCGATCAAGAAGACACCACCAATAAGAGTTGGTAGAAGAGCACTCCTTCTTTGGAGATGAATCGAGATTATGAAGCCGGTCTTCGAAAGATTATCGACGACACGGCTTTAATGGCACACATGGAAGATCCAAATGAGGTATGTGAATCAAACTCTAAATACTCTTCACTCAGTTTCCATGATGAATGCATGTTCTTCGATCACGACTCCAATCAAAAAATCTAGAATTAGAAGAAACTCTTGATGAGTTGATGAATCACTAGTAACCATACAAGTCGGTTATGAATCAATCAAAGCCGAAAGAAAATCTAATTCTTGAAGTTGAAAGATTGAAGTCCGAACTAAAAATGTTGAAATCGACTAAAATCGATAAAGAAAAGATTCGGCATCGATCCTATCATCGCAGACACGAAGCAAAGAATCGAATCGCTTGCTCAATCAAGTTCAATTCTCGATTCAAATCGGAAAACCATATGGAGACAAAAGCGGTTTAGGATTTGATACACAGCAATCTTCAAAGAATGGAACTAGCAAAGCCGATGGGCTGAGTACCAAAACTGGTATTAAGTTTGTAGTTGGGCAACTTCCACAAACTGAGAAAATTGTGAACCAGTAAAGTCAGTATCACACAAGATAAATCGCTTTTCTAAGAAGACAACCAGATCTACCTACAAAGCTAAATCAAATGGTAGACCAAATTTGTATTCATTAGAAACCGACACGGCAAATCAACTGCCAGATCCACAAAAACCAATGAAGTCAGGAACCAGAAAAATTACAATCAAAACAAATCCAAGAATGTCAATCATTCAAAGATTCACACATTCAAGGGGAAAGGAAGGTTATATCCCACTCGATGATGATTGGAAATTTCTTCGAATTTGTTATTAAAATCGATAATGACAATCATTCCAGACCGAAAACTTATCACAAGTTTCAGTCCAAAATTCAGCAGAGGACTAATCTCAGTTCTCAACATAAGTCACAGTACAAAGGTCAATCCAGACCTCGATGTATGGAATGATGATTATCACTCCAGCTTTAATAACAGAAATCAACATGGAAACAAATTTAAGTCGGAAGATCTCGAGAAATCATATAAATAAGACACACCCAAACATAGATGCTATGGGAGTGTGGCTTACATCTATGAAAACAAGTGCAACAATATCCAAGAATTCCAAAAGGATATATTCCCAGAGTTGTACTGACAACTGACTCATGGACCCAAACCGAGTTGGGTACCTAAAAATTTCTAATTTTATTGCAGATATATGGTACTTTGACAATGGTTGCTCTGCAGACACATGACAAAGAGCAAGGATTTGTCTCGATAATTTCATTGAAAGAATGGACCAAAAGTCAATTTTGGAAGTAAAGATAAACCGGGTTACACCAGAGGTTTTGGCACCTTAATCAGAAATGGACTTACAATCAAGAATGTATCCTATGTAGATGTGATGAGAGATAAATTTATGATCATTATTACGACATTTTACCCCAATATTGATACCATTTTGAGCATTATTGTATCAAATCAAGTCAAAATTACTAAGTTTTATTCAAATGTATAAGTAGTAGTTATTATATAAATTATCGTATTTTTATAAGTTTTTATTAGTTTTTGTACCGGTTTAGTAACCGAGTGTCGTGTCGGATTTACGTTTGGTATTTTGGTGGTTCATTGCGAGGATTATATATTGACCAAGATTCCACGTAACGACATGTTTTGAAGCCTAAAAGATGGATTTTGAGGAAAGAAGAAAATGCCACAAGCTTACGAGTTCAACGGATCAAATTATTTTTCCTACGCGCTTCTACCGTAACCTGTTTTCGATGGAAATTTGACCCGAATTAGAGGCATTTTCTGGAGAATAGTTCTTGACTAAAGTTGTAGATATTTAAATGATCTTTCCAACGCATTTTGAATCACGTCAATCGGAGGTCTACAACTCAAGTTATGAATTTTTACCGAACAGTTGATATCTCGGGTCGAACCGGATATTTTTGGCTCAACTTGTTGCATGCTACTCCATGTGCTAACTAATGATGATGATGATGAGTCATAACAAACTCATCAATACCTCCCACATGCTTGTAACAAACATGGCATATACTTAGCATATTCTCCAAAAATATCTCCCTCAAATATCACCTCCCTCATTACAACCTCCCTCAACTCCCCCTATAAATACCTCCCCATATCCATCAAAAAACCTTGCCCCATCTTGGACACTCTTGGCCAAGATCTCTCTTCTCCACCTCCTCCCATTTCTTCCATTCCCCTCTTCTTCATTTCCGTTCTTCATCTCTTTTCTCGTTTTATTTCATCTTTGGGCCCGTATATACATATGTCTATGTATGTATATATGTTTTTATAAATAAAAGTAATCTTCGTTGTAATGCTTGAGAGAATTACCGAGAAAGTTGTTATTGAAGAAGTTGTTATTTTCAGAGAATACGGCTTTGATTTGCACTTAACGGGTAATTTTATCAAGTTATTACTTTTGTTGTTTATTTATATATATATTATATCTATCACTATGTTAAACTAAAAATATGTCTAGCCAAGATATGAATCAATTAGTTAATCTTTTGGTAAAATGAATGATCGACTCGGTAATCATGATTAAAACTAATTATAATGAATCTTTTTCTATTTCACTACGTATTGATAATATATTCGAATGACGTAATCAATCATGATGAATACCACATATAACGCTTGGCGATGTCTTCGACGCAGAGAAGTCGGGATATGAGTAAAAATAGAAAAACCGGAGGGTAAAATGGCCGTCTGATTAACGGAATCCTATTTCCTACCGAAGCGATTTGTCCTAGAAAAACAAATCTTATTAACTTGGTACTCGAGATCTTAATAATGTTAAAATCAGCAGTTTAATTGAAACTACACCGTTTGTGTTAAATCGATCCGCTTGACAACCGGAGCCTCTTGAATAACATCGGCCGTCTGACGAACGGAATAACCTCTTTTATCCGGGGTAGATTTGTACTCGGTACTGCTTCGACTAACTAAGATTAGCATGGGGGCGGTTGTGGACCTTGGGTGATGACATTTGACATATGACAATTTCATACGCTCGTGTGAGGAGGAGTTGTCTAGCTTAGGAGTACACCGATTCATATATAATTTACACCTTGAATAAAGGAAGATCTGTCTCATTTATTTCTACTAAAAGATATTGATTCAGTAAAGTATTCTTGGCTAGATCCAAAAATATATATTATATTAGTATTTATTTGTTTTATTTTCTGTTTTACTAACATCTAACTCTAACAATCTAACTGATCTAACTATCTAACCCGAGGAAAAGTTAAAAACTGCGACTTAGATCGAGTTAATAATAGCTTCTTGGTGTTTAACCCCACTTAAAAGAATTACCATGTTTTCCCTGAGGAATACGACCTGACTCACCAGACTAGAGCTACAATTTGACCCGGTACACTGCCGGTTAGGATCTCAGATAGCCTGGTAATGTCCGTCGACTTTTCCGCGCCGTTTCCAAGGTTAGGTTTAGGTCTCACAAGATTTTGGCGCCGTTGCCGGGAAAACGTCGCTAATTTCTTTCTTTGTGTCCAGGGTTACTACTTGTATTAGCTCAAAATTCTAGAGATAAGTCAACACTCTTCTTATCACATTTCTTTTTTATTTTCCGTTGGTATCTACCTTCTTTTAGTTACCAATTTTCTTCTTCTACCAATTTCGAGTTATTTTCTATTTTCGATAGTAGAAAGTAAGCGTGGTTCGTTTATTTTGTTGGTACCTACCTATTGGTAAGATACCAATTAAAAAATAAAAATAAAAAAAAAAAAAAAAAAACTCGGTAAATACCGAGTGGACTCGTATAATTACGAGAGAAAAAAAATGTGATTTTTTTATCGATTTCGTGTTATTTTCTATTCGATATTTTCTATTCCACAAGAATTGTCAAATCGAGTTATGAAACGGCCAAATCGATAATGAAACACCATCCGATTCGGGTTTTATCTATTTCAAGTTATTTTTCTATTTTTCGATAGTTGATGACCGTAGTGGTAAGGCCCCACTCACTCCTTATAGGCCTGATTTAAACACTTACGAAAGGCATTTAAGAGAGTAGAGTAAACGCGTCATATCGATCGTGGAAATCTCGACCAAGTATCATTTTCAAATCGAAATACGAGAATGATCAAACTAGTGATGAAACACCGAACGAGAGCTTGATCATGCCGAAGGGAATATTAATAAATAAAATAAAAATAGAAATAATCGAATTGGAAGCAAAGTTGGAAGGAACCAAGTTTGAAAGGGCCAATTCAAACCGAACCTTATCGACTCAACCCAAATTCATCTCGGTTCAACCAGATAAGGCAACACCATATCCAATGCATATTTTGAAGAAAAAGGTACAGAATGATGAAACACAGTCATTCGAGGAAGCTTTACCATATTCATCTAATGACAAGGGTAAGGGGGGTATACATTCTATCCCTATTACAAAGATGAAGTTGGATAAAAAGTATGTATGTTTTCTTGACGATTTTAGTAAGGGAGAAGTTTGGGAGTTAATTATGAGAGCGTTGTCTTCAACACTTACAATTCATTGAAATATCCATGCATTATACTAGAATCTTGTTCTTGTGTGTACACTTTGTGTTTTTTTTTGCTGTGGATTGTACTAACACGCAGGTAATTGAAGAAGATGACTTTAGCAATAATGTGAAAGCTCGCAAACCTAAAGCTCGAAAATCAAAGGAAAAGGTCAAGAATCGTTTGGATTGGTGGGAATTGTCTAACCTCTGTTGAAAACCGGTATTGAAGAAGGATGCGGTGCTTGAAGAAGGATGGTTTTGATGAAGGAATTTTCCTAGGATATTCAAGTGTCAGCAAATCATTTAGAGTACTAAATAAAAGGACACTCAAGCATGAAGAATCAATACATGTAGTATTTGATGAACCAAATTTTCCTGGTGAAACAATCAAGACCGACTGAACCCGGTTTCTCGGTCTCGATTACCAATCACACCGAGAACTGCTTGATTGATGTTGGAAGACTACAAATTTCAGAATGTTCAGATCAAGATCAGCCCCAGTTTCCAACCACTTAACAATTTGAACAACCTCAATCAGATTCAGTTGAACAAATTCAAGAACCAGTTTTTGAAGAATCAGTTGAACAAAATGCAAATCAGCTGTTACAAACTCACACACATCAATGGATGAGAGATCATCCTGAAGAACAAGTTATTGGGGATACTCAGTGGAGTTCGAACAAGACATCAACTAGATGCAATGATTGCATGCTTTCTATCTCAATCGAACCTAAAGAACTTGAAGAAGCTTTGAAAGATCCAGATGGATATTAGCTATGCAAGAAGAACTTAATGAATTTGAGAGGAATCAAGTATGGAACCGGTAGATAAACCATTCATGTCAATATCATTGGAACCAAATGGGTTTTCGAAAATAAACTTGATGAAGATGGGAATGTCATCGAAACAAATCCGACTAGTAGCCAAAGGATACTCTCAAGCGAAGGCATAGACTTTGATGAAACTTACGCACCAGATTTGCAAGACTAAAGCAATCGGACTATTTCTTGCCTATCGCACTCACAAGAAATTCAAAGTTTATCGATGGATGTTAAAAGTGCGTTTAAATAGAATTCTTGAAGAAGAAGTGTATGTTCAACAACCACCGGATTTGAAATCAAAGTTCAAGCGAGATAAAGTTTTGAGACTAAGGAAAGCTCTTTATGGACTTAAACAAGCACCAAGAGCTTGATACGAAACTCTATCTCAATTTCTAGTAGATAACGGATTTATCAAAGGAACAATCGACAAAACCTTATTCAGATGAAGATCGAGAAGATACTCGCTTGTTCAAATTTATGTTGATGATATCATCTTTGGATCGAGAAAATGAATAATATGTGAGAAATTTGCAAGTTTGATGAAAAGCAAATTTTAAATGAGTATGATGGGAGAATTAAATTATTTCCTAGGATTGCAAGTTAAACAATTAGCCGATGGAAATTTCATTCACCAAACCAAATATACAAGAGAACTTATCAAAAGTTTGGTATGGAGAAATCTCTCGAATTTCTACACCAATGGGGACCAACATCGATTAGATGAAGACAAAGAAGGTAAAGATGTTGATCAAACACTCTGACTGAAGGATGATTGGAAGCTTACTCTATCTTACAACAAGTAGGCCGGACATATCTTTTTACTTGTCGGTGTATGTGCAAGATTTCATCAAGACCAAAGGAAAGTCATCTCACAAATGTGAAAAGAACTTTGAAATATTTGAAAGACACAGATGGAGTTGGTATTTGGTATTCAAACAAGGAGAATTCAAGCCGATTTCTTATTCGATTCGAGACTATCTTTGGATGCAAAGTGACGTAAAAAGCACATCAGCACATGTCGGTTATTAGAAATAGACTTGTGTCATGGTTTAGCAAGAAGCAAACTCAATCTCAACTTCAACAAATGAAGTCGAATATATAGCACCGGAAGTTGTTGTGCTCAAGTTTTATGGATCGCATAACAATTAAGAGACTATGGGATAGAAGAAGGAACAATTCCCATAATGTGTGATAACACAAGTGCAATTGCAATTACTTGATAATCCAGCTTTACATTCAAGGACAAAGCACATTGATGTTCGTCACCACTTCATAAGAGATCATGCAGAGAAGAAGGATATAATAGCTTTATGTACCTCATCAAGATCGGTTAGCGATATATCTTTACTAAGCCATTGGACAAAGAGAGATTTGCAAAATTAAGAACCGAGTTAGGGATAATCAAAGTCGCTTAAGCCGTAGATTCGTCAAGGGATTAATCTTTGTTATGTTGGATGCGCTCACTTAATGATTAGTCATTGACATCAACAATCTCAAATCGACAAATCAAGAATTTGACAAAATCGAATAATTTGATGGAACTGAATTATCTATAAAATCGACCTCGGATCGCCACTTTATTCAAATTTAGTCAAAGGTTGATAAGGTAGAATCAACAAATGTTATATCGCATTAAATTGCCACGCTTCTTTTTGTCGTAATTTCGTGTGTACACCCCACGATTGTCGAAAAGCGATACATGTATCGGTTATCAAAACCATCATGGAATTTGAAAAGTTGTACCATTCAACCGCCAGAATATCCTACCTATTTATTCAATCTCCATTCACATTATTCTCTTATTAAACAAAATAGACTCTTTTCAAACCTACCCTTCAAAATCAAATTTTTGTGTTCACACTCAAATATGGCCACTTCAAATGACTCGAAAGACAGATTTATTGATCACAGAGCTAAATGAACTAACACTTGAAATGTATGAAGCTATGTGTCAAAACACTCTGTTAGCCACCAGATATCGAGATAAAATCGAAAAGCAACCAGATTGAACAACATCCTCAAAGTTCGCTTCAAAGAAAATCGAGATGTGGAAGGCATTTTGCGCTTTTGGAAAAATATGCGATTAATCGAGACTCCTTGATAACTACTGATTCGTGGAGATCGCATTGTGTTCAATGAAAGAGTCATGAGGTCACTCTTTGGGTTCGCAAATACAACAAAGAATCAATAGAGTTAGCAACCCTACCATTGGAGAAAGAAGCCTTTCGCGCAATGATTACTTCGCCTACGTAACCAATCGAACCTGGTGTTCATGTCGACAAAATCAAGCCGAATTTGGACATCTCACAGATGGCTCAAAGAAACACGTCATTGGAAAATCCAAAGGGATTAATAAACTTTCGAAGAAAATATTTTCTTTGATGAACATAATGCAGGATAACATAGAATTTAATTGGGCGGATATATAGTCAATCAATTCAAGAAGCAACACTTAGTTTGAATTAGAAAGTATGACAAAAGCTCAAGTCAAGGACAAGTAATCGATGGCGATTCCATTCAAGAAAACTCTTAGTGGAATCATTCGGGTTTTATTTAGAAAAGAATTAAGGAAGGGAAGCAAGCAAGTGGAAATCAGAACATCGAAGGAAATCGCGAAACAACTTCCCAACATGAAGCAAGATAGTCAATCGTGTCTCCAGAAAATCGAACACGAGAGGACCAAGCGGCAAAGCGAATCCACAGAAGGAAGATCGGTTGTAAGATGTTTGTACCACAAAATCTCAAGTGAGAAAGCACCTCACCGAGGGGGAACAACAATTGACAAATCAAGATACTCAAGAGAATGTCACTGCTGACCTTACTTCTCGATACAACAAAGCGCTTGGTTCAACAATCGACACCGAGTCTTGAAGTGACAAAATCATCAAGTGATGAAAATGAAACTTCAACGAGTAAGATTCTCGTGATACCGGTTCATGATTGAAGAAAAGTCACTCTTAGAAAAATTGGAAGTAAGAGATCTTTACTCTCTGCTTCCTATGAAGGAATTTCTTGACAAGCTGTTTCAAAGGTTTATCAATTAGCAAATGAGAAGAGAATCGTGCACATCATCTAAAGACAGTTTCATGAAAAAGGATGATGATGATCATGATAAGTCAAGAAAAGAAGCTGATGGTACTACAGTTTTGCAAACAATCATTCAATCTCAACATCAAGTAACGCAAATCGTACCCACAAAGAAGAAGCATTGCCGCTTGAAAACCAAACAATCACAATCGCCAGCGATGATGATGAAATCGCACAACCGATGGTTATTGATACTCAGGTTAAGGATCAAACAGAAGCTACATATGATCCCTCTGATTTTCTATCTAAGGAGGAATTGGCCAAGGTTCATGAAAACTTGAAAATAGTACTCAGTCAAAGAGATACACATAATGGCCTTTTATCAAACATCTCTGGATATCTTGATTATAGAACTAGAATCGATGTTTCGGTTCATGCAAGACTAGAGATGATTCACAAATCAAGTTCAAGTTCTCGCTTGTAGATTGTATTACTCAAACAACAACTTGAAGATTCAACCGCAGTGGATAGAGAAACTCATGCTCAAGCTCATTGGCATATTAATCAAAGATATCTACGGGTTAGAAACTCAACTTAAGGAAGTACTTGCTTCTCAACGACAAATTTCGAAGATCAAAAGCAACCCATGCCCTGGTAGATCGCTTATATGATGCCAAAAAGGGAAGTCAAGAAGAAAAGCTGAAAGTACTTAGAGAAATGAAGCGACTTGAAGAAGAACTACAAAGATACAGATCAGATCCTAATTTTTTTGAAGAAAGAGTTAATCGATGATCAACTTATTGCAAAATACAATCAACTCCGAGACGTAAGAGTTACTCTTACAAAGGATCTGTGGACACAGCTTTATCAAAGATTACAATCCTATTAAAGCCAAGTACAAGGATGTAACATTTGAGGAATCCTTGAACTATTTTTTGTCTGATATTTACTCAAAGCAAAAAATTGCACAACACAAGAAAAATCGAAAGATTGAAGATAAACTGAAGATTAAAGACAAGGTTGAACAAATGAAAACCGATCTAACAGAATTTGAAAATTACTATTTGGAAGACTCAAGCTTACCCAAGCTAATTCAATGGAGAAGATGGAAGGAAAGTAGTCAAGTTGACTACAACAAGACCTTTTCAAAGGAAGACTCCAAACTTGAAGAAGATTTTCGCTTGTATGACAAAGCAAAAAGATATGACTTAGTCATGCAAAAAGCTAAGAAGAAGCTTAGTCTTTAATCATAGATATTTGAACAAAATGCATGTATCCAGTTTTTGCTCATTCTATTGAAAACCGCTTTTTCAGTTTTACATTGTTTCTCATTGTTTTGATCTTTAAGCTTTTCTTTTGGGAGAGTTTTGGCATCATCAAAAAGGGGGAAATTGTCGGAAATAAAATTTATGTTTTGATGATAATTCATCTTATTTGTTATAATATTATCTTGACCCCATTGATGAAGTCTTTGAAGCTAAATTATTATAGTGGAAAGCTAAAAGATGTCTAGAAATGTAATGTATAAGTTTTATTAGAGTCTGATATTTGTATAAGTTACATCAGACAAGCACTGTAATTGATAGTGTGTCGTAAAACTAAAAATGGGAAATCAATTAGAAAATCGAAATCATCAAGACAAGCAAACCGACTCGTAATACACCTACTTGGAACCAAGAAGGTAAGTTCGCCGAGAGTCTGAGACTCGGTTGGCTTATCTAGAAGAATGAAGAACGAGGTTCAAACTCGCTTATTGAAGAATGAAGAATCGAGGTTCAAACTCGCTTATGAAGATTACAAGTCGAGATCAGAAGTTGGACTTCGAGCAAGATTGTGGTGACCTGAACCGACTTAATGGATCTTGTATGAAGACCTAAGAATCATAAGGACAATGAATTCTTAGATGATAAATGTATCATGGTGTACTCTGATTAAGTCAATTATAATCAGATGAAAACTGGAGTACTGATTTTTGAAGAAGAATAAAATCTCGATTAATGCTCCAAGTCGCTTAGAAATCGACAAATGAAAAACTCAAGATAAAACCGATAAGAAACTCGCTTTTATAAGTCACCATCCAACAAACTGAAAGTACAATCGAACGTTGTAAAGAAAGCAATTTCATTGGATGAGTTACTGACACAGCAGGAACGTTCAGAAAATATAGCCGTTGCAAGATATACGTTGATACAATTCAAATCGAAGTCAGATGAACGTTGGACTTCACACTATAAATAGAAGACTTTGCACAAACAACAAACACAGAGAGAACAAGAGCATATACAAGAATCAACAAGCTATTTGTGCACTTTATTTGAATTGCTATCATCTCTGAACTATAACAAGATCATATCTAGTATTTCTTCAAGTGTTCAAACTACAAAGAAATTATCAAGAATTCAACACTCTGAAGAACCACAAACAAGAATCAACTTATTGATTCTCAGCCCAACTTTGATTCTAATTCAAAGGTTTTAGACTGTGAAGCAAACCGGGAAGGTTTCGCCAAGGACAGATTGTGACAAGCGATCGGGTAGACTGTGTTTGTGGTGGTAGGCGGTGAAGAGGCAATCCTACCTCTAAGGACCAAATGGTTCAAGCATTTGAAGAGCAAAGCAATTCTACTGCTCTACAATTGTTTAGATAATGAAGCTGAGGGATTAGCCAAGGACTATTGTTTAGGACTTTTTGTAATAGTTCACCTCAAGAAGTTCTAGTGGAATTTTCCTCCGCACTACGAGGGAAGAGAGGACGTCACGAGATTACACCACCTGAACCTCTATAACATCCGCCTTATTTACTTTACGCATTTACTTATTTATTTAGCAATTACTTACAGCATTGTGATACTTGATTGTTATACATTTCACAGTCACAACTGATATTCACCAGAATTCAGTTCACAACACTCAGTTTTCACAACAGAATAACAAGATCAATAAAAAGGCTAAAATCATATCCGCTGCCGGTTGACTCGGGCTTTGCTTTAAGTCGCTTTGACTTAATCTCGACTTTGTCACCAACTCCACACAAGTTTTATCTGAACCTTAATCTGTTTTAAATTTAGTTTTTGGTGACAAGTTTATTCACCCCCCTCTAAACTTGTGTCAACCTTTCCAAGGGACCAACATAACCGTTTCACATGAAAGGTTGTAGTCATAGCACTTGACTCTTTCCGATGATTGGGGGTTGTGGACGTGTTGCTAGACGCTATCCATGATCGTTAGGTGTGAAGGGTATTTTAGTAAACGCACTTTGTGCCTACGGCCAACATATTCGGAAACCTATCGGGTCACACACATATGAATAACTAGCCGTAATTAATTTGTCGTTATAGCAATAACCGGATGAGGATTTCTTTATCCGACTGTAAAGTGTTATAGTGATATTCTAGTGAAAGAAAGAGAGGGTTTCTTGAGAGTTTTGTGGGAAGAAGAAAAGGCGACCTAACAGTCGACTTTTTCCGTAGCAGTCCTTCGAGGATTCCGGCGGTTGTTCGTGAGGATTACCGCTAGAGGCCGGACGCTTGGACGGCTCGGTGCTTGGACCATCAACCGCAGATGATAAAGCTTCGATCTTTTAGATCAGTCAAGGTAAATTTGTCGTTTACTACTTTTATGTTTGTTGTTTAAACGAAGTCGATCCTGGTTAAAACGGAAAAAAATTATGAATTCCTTTGCCTTCCCGCGTAGATTTCCTTTCACTGGTATCACAGCGAGTTTCGAGCTTAAGCAGTTAATTTTCATAGTAATTAAATAGATGCATGATTTAAATTCGTGAAACGAGAACCAAAAAAGAGGGCGTTCGGGTAAAGAGGGCTCGGCCGAAGCGGCGGCTCCCTGCCATGGTGCCGGCGGCGCCCCTAGGGGTTGCCGGCGTCGGACGGTTATGCGTGGTGGACTCGATTTCACGGTTTTGTTGTTTTGTGAATTTTAATGGTATATTGATAGCTCTTTGTTTAGTTAATTTCGTATGGCTAACCAACGGTTCAAATAGTTGGGCTATTGGGACGCCACATGGCACTATAGTATAGAAATGTTGGTTTATGGTTCTTAATTGGATCTATGATTAACCTAAGCCTTTCCATATTTTGTTTGGAATAGGCTTAGGCCATTTTCAAAATATTTGATTTTGGAAAAGGACAGGCCTAGGGCATTTTCAAAATATTTGATTTTGGAAATGGCCCAAGAATGTGCCTTTTTTATTTTAGAAACCAAAGACATCCATTTTGATTAGGAATCAAAAGGAAAGAAACAAAAGAGACTTAATTTTAATTTTGATTTATTTTAGAATAGTTCTAATTGATTAAAATTAAAATAGAAATCGTTTTGAAATTTATCGTTAATTTTAGTCGATTAAAATCATTAATTAATTAAATGCTAGTTAGTTAATTGATTAGATGAAATTATTTAATTGATTAAACATTAATCTATTAATTAAGACGCAAGTTGATAAATTTAGATTTTATCTTTTTCATAAGATTTTATTGTATGGATTAGGTATTGTTGTAGATATAATATGATTATATGGACCCCGATTGATCATGGACTCGGCCAATAGGATAAATGTGAATGATTTAAATTTTCTGTTGGTTTCAAAATTTATCATAGGCCGTTATGAAGAACGTGACCTAGTTTATTTCTACATTCATCCCATTCCCGTTAGCTCCCCCCGTGTGCGGCGGGTGTATTTATTTTATTAGATAGAATTTTATGTAACAAGATTGGAGCAGATGACGGAGGCCAAAGAAAGAAGACATAGAGATCCTATTGGCGGTTGCAGCTACCCCTAGATTGTGACCTGTAGTTTCACCAGTTTGTATTCGAAACCGCCCATAGGAAAAGTCCATGACCATACCGGTTACTTTACGTATTTATTTATTTTATGCTTGTATTTATTTTATATGATACGATAGATGCATGTCTATGCACAATTTAGATGAATGTGTAGGATATATGTCTATAGAGATAGATATATTTGATGAGACCGTAATTAATGGAAATTAATTAAGTGAATTAATTTAAGATTACTTCCACAACAAAAATCGAGTCATATTTTGTCTCCCAATATTATAATGACGATGAAGAGCCATTTCCGGTGATATTACATCCTACAGTGTACTCTGGTTAAATCAATTATAATCAAATGAAGAATAGAGTACTGAGTTTTTGAAGAAGAGTAAAAACTCAGTAAATGCTCTTAAAAGCTGAAAACTGACTAGATCACAGAAGATCAGTTTCAAGCTAGAAGTATGAAAACTGAAGAAGAATCTGACCGTTAAAAATGTTAGAAAGTACACTGACACACATCAGTATAAGCAGGACCATCAACGGATACAAGTATTCAGATTCAAACGTTCATATTCTTTCTAACCGTTGGAGATACCCCTATAAATAGGTCACTTCTACATCAAGAAGAAGTGCGGAGTTCTAAGAATAAATTTATCTAGAAATATTCTATTAAAGGGGAAAGTGAATCAAAAGAACTCCTGCTACATACTTTATTGCAAGATCAAGAAATCTTCAAAGTGTTCTTTAACATTCAAAGAAACATTACGATCAAACACTTGAAGAAAAATAGAGCCTGAGCATATCATATACATCAAGTAAAAGAAGCTCAAATCACAAGTTGAATCATAGTTATTGATTCAAGTCTCAACTTTGATTTTATCAAAGGCTTTAGACTGTGAAACACCAAGAAGGTGTGAAGGACATTTGAGCTGCAATCGCGAAGACTGTGTTTGTGAAGAGCTGGTGAAGAGGCAATACAACCCTTCAAGGACCAGTGGTGCAAGCAGTTGCAGAGCAGCAATTCTACCTGTTCTATAGTTGCAAAGATAGTGAAGCTAGGGATTAGCCAAGGACTATCAGTTTAGGACTTTTTGTAACCGAGCTAACTCAAAGAGTTCTAGTGGAATTTTCCTCCGCATCACAGAGGAAGAGAGGACTGACAGGATTACACAACCTTGAATCTCTATAAATTCTGTCTTATATATTTAGTTACTTTATGCATTTACTTGCTGTATTATATTTTATAGATCACACTCAAAGAAATGTAAGAAATCGAGTCGAAGACGGCATTGCATTTCACTTATACAAACTGATAACTCAAGTTTTATAAAGGCATTAATAATCCGCTACCGGTTAACTCAGTTAAGCATAAGTCAGTCTTGACTTATACTCAACTAAGTTAGCTTAACTCTACACAAGTTTAAGATCGAACTCAATCTGGTTAAAGATTCAGTTTTTGGTTTTGGGGAAAAGTTTATTCACCTCCTCTCTAAACTTGTGTCAGCCATTCCAAGGGACCAACAATGATAGTTCACTCTAGTAGATGGGATGCTAAAAGAGTTTAGCATAGATCATAACATGAGATACTGCTAGCCGATATTCTCGGGATCTATCTATGATAGGACGTCAGTCCTAAAAGATAAGGTGAAATATGATACTTATGGAAGGTCCCCTTTGCTTCTGCAATAGGGTCCATCATAAGTGTTGTGAATTGAACCAGATGTTCATACTTCATGAAAGTCATGACCAAGTATGAAAGTGATTCTAGTAGATGTCGAGAACATCCTTAAAGGTGTTAAGGATGGGTTCTTGGTTTATTGAAACATGGAATCGAATAACGTAGATATACAGAAATGTAGCCGGAATCTTATGACGATAGTGAGAGCTACAGTTTGGGTTTGCAGTCACTTTGGTTAAGTGATACAGTGAGCTGGAAATGTTTTTAGATAGAGATCAGTGTAGATTCTACAACTGGGCCAAAACACAGTATTAAGAGGTTCATTCCTGAACCTTGTGTGGTTCTTCCACCTTTACTGTATAGCTGATATAGTTGTGGATTCATTGCATGAAGCAAGGACCAGCATCTCGTCAGAGATTCATGTGTGTGTTGAGGCGGTTCCTTTTGACTTGATCACTTGGAGTGTGATATGAATATAGTCTGAGTCCCCACGGATAGTGATCGGTCTACGCTTAGGGTTGGGTGCGAGTATTGCATGAGATTCTTGTGTTTCAACTTGGTCTTGTACGTATGAGTGATTGGCTTTAGGCCAAGTGGGATATTGTTGAAATAGTGTCCTAAACCCAATCGGGTTGGACCGGATCCGACCGGGTCGGATCATTTCTACTATATCTTTATGTTTGTACATATATTAAATGGCTTTCTGTTATTATATATTCGTTCGTTTAACGGACCAATTACGATATTGTTATATGATAACATCCCTAGTGTCAAACTGTGATAGAGAAATCATAAAAGTGATTATGGTTGATGAGATCTCGACTCACTTTAAAAGGTTTGATACTTAAATGTATCTAGTCGTTTGTAATATTAAATGGGACATTAATGGTACGATTAGAGTAGCACGTATTAGATGTCTTCTATCTTATTGAAGGTAGGGATAGATCTCGTTTATCAAAGTGTAAAGACACTTGGACTGTACGTGGACATGTATTAGAGAATGCGTACGTTAGACTGACCCACTTACTTTATTAAGTGTCGCACTATGGGTTGTGCAATTATCCTAAGACCGGAGTCTTCATGGCATCACGGTGTGGATTGTCATACTTTGACACTATTGAGGTTTCCTCTAGCCATGGGGCGATCATGCGGTAGTGATTGGGTGTGATACTAAAGCATGCGTAGGATTCATGTTGCTTGTCCGGAAATCGCGTATCCTATGAGTAGGAGTAAATCTCCGAAATGGCCTTCTTATAAGGAATGTCTTATTCTCGAAAGTCTTTGCAAAGCGGAATTAATATGTTACTTCGAGAGAGTAGGGTATCCAGATTATGAGATACGGCCGTTGATGTTTGACACTTGACGTACGACCGTATGGATATTATTAAAGCGATAGAATTCTATTTGTACAGTAACCGTTTCACATGAAAGGTTGTAGTCATAGCACTTGACTCTTTCCGATGATTGGGGGTTGTGGACGTGTTGCTAGACACTATCCATGATCGTTAGGTGTGAAGGTATTTTAGTAAACGCACTTTGTGCCTACGTCCAACATATTCGTAAACCTATCGGGTCACACACATATGAATAACTAGCCAGAATTAATTTGTGGTTATAGCGATAACCTGATGAGGATTTGTTTATGCCGACTGTAAATTGTTATAGTGATAAATTAATAAGGTGGTTTTTATTTATTATGAATAAATATAATACCAGATATTAATTATGTTGATTAATTAAATATGCTGTTAAGGGTGATTTTATACGTTTTATAAGGATATATTTTATATCAATTTCCCCCATATCTGGATGTTTTTCATAGAAATCGAGCTTTATATTGAAGTATTGAGCAAGTGATGTTTTTAATGGGTTAGTTGCAAAATTGTATGATTTATGTGTGAAATTGATGGTTTTATATTGATTTGGAAGATACTACATTTTGCAATGTGTTTGATGTATTGTAGATACACAATTTCGACCAAAAAGAGGATTAAAAGAGGTTAACAATCGGATTAATGAAGAGGAGAAGAGATAAAGATGGAATCGATTGAAGATAAAGATGAGAAGATCGATTTTCAACCAAATGAATCAAGCGTCCAAGTCCCGTCTATGCGGATCAAGCGTCCGTGAGAAGATTTTTGATTCAGAGAGTTTGGACGCTGGGTGGACGGGCGTCTGAAGCAAGTCCAAGGCATCTGGACGGGCGTCCACAATTCCGGACGGGCGTCCACGGCCGACATGCTGAAAACCGACTTACTTTTCTATAAATAGCAGCGCGTATTTCAACCCTAAACATACATTATTGAGACCTATTGATACACAATCATTAGGAGAAAACCTAAGCGGCCCCACTTTCTTGTGGGAGGCTTTGGGGTTGCGATTTTTCTTGTTTTATATTCGTTTTCTGCTTTAGTTTCTTTGCTTTATCTTTGAATGCTTGGAGGTCGAGCAATTGTTCAAACCATGTGAATCTGTTTAAAGAGTTCTTTATTTTCAATCTAGATTTGTTTTGTGAATTTGATTAAAGCTATATCTTTTCTATGCTTATGTGTTATGCAATCAAAATCGAAAGATGAATTGCTTGTTGATGTTTACCGTATGACGAGAGTCGGTGTAAACCTTAGATCACCATAGGCGAGAGTCGGTGTAAACCTTAGATCACCATAGGAAAGATGGGATTTTTAACCTTGACATAACGAGAGTTGATAGGTTGAATATCTAGGTTGCTAGATTGAGAGATCTTACACCTTGTTTTGAGAGCATTAATCTCTATAGATCGAGAGATGATGAGATTGATAGACGAATTATCTACGAGAGTAGGAATTCATACCTTTGATAGGTGAACCACATCTTTAATTAAATCATCACAAGACAACGTTAGAGAGGAAATTAAGGGTTGCGGGATCGGTGGATTATTGTTTGTTCATTGTTTAATCACCATGATCATCTTCTTGTTTACCGTTTATTTTATAGTTTATAGTTTAGATTTCGTTTTCGCTTTTATCCTTCCTGGCTTTGGACCGACAATCCTCATTCAGCTTTATTTTATCGTTTTAGGTTTTAATAATAATAGTAACAATCTTAGGAAAATTAATGAACTAGATACCCCGATTCCTGTGATCGACTCCGGTATTAATCGCTGTACTACGATCCCTACACTTGGGGAATACCGGATTTATAAATTTTATTACTTGTTCTTCATTGCATAAAATCCGAGACATATGCATATATTATATATGGGTCGAAATATATATGTGTATATGATACACATGGATTTTGCAAATTAATTAATCATAGCATTATATTATTATGTATTTATATTGATATATATATATATATATATATATATATATATATATATATATATATATATATATATATATATATATATATATATATGATATATATGATATATACATATATAAAATTGATTTATTTTAATATAATAAAGATATATTCAATATTAGATATTAACAATATACATCTTGGAAAGTATTTAATATAGGATATTAAATTTATGGCAGATATGATTTTAAGAATAATCCTTAATAAGATTAAGTTAAGTACTTAATGAGATAATCAATCAATTATCTAGTTGATTTATTAAATCCTTATTCTATTGAAAAAATAGTTTCTTGTTCCCACCCCGCTCCAGGTCATTATCGGCGCCATTACCACTATAAATAAGAGGTGAGTGTCAAGCTCTTTTGTATCACAATATTCATGCAATATTCTAGTGAAAGAAAGAGATAGTTTCTTGAGAGTTTTGTGGGAAGAAGAAAAGACGACCTAGCAGTCGACTTTTTCCGGTAGCTGTCCTTCGAGGATTCCGGCGGTTGTTCGTGTGGATTACCGCTAAAGGCCGGACGCTTGGACGGCTCGGTGCTTGGACCATCAACCATAGACGATAAAGTTTCAATCTTTTAGATCAGTCAAGATAACTTTGTCGTTTACTACTTAAATGTTTGTTGTTTAAACAAAGTCGATCCTGGTTAAAAAGGAAATAAATTTTAAATTCCGCTGCTTTCCCGCGTAGATTTCCTACAGAAGTATCTAGGTGCAACCTATTGGTGGATCACACCAATAGCCACAGGCTGGCCCTTATAGTGTACACGTTTGGCGAAGTCCCTCCGTACTTGGGGTCTTGTAAACCTACGGAGTTATTCACTTTTACTGACCGACAACACATTGCGATATAGCCTTGTGCCTTATCAAGAATGACATGATGTTTAATCTTTTAACTACACAAGTAAGTATATTAGTAGTTGTTAACTTGCAACCTAAGTATTTTCAAGTAAAGCTCTCTTACTCTTTGCACTCCCTCTCTTAAGACAACAAGACAATATCCTAGCATATACACAGACATTGATGAATGCTAATTCATCAAAGCACAAGCCAATCATGCTCTTCCGACGGTCCCGAACTTCAACTCTCATAAAGAATTCATTCGGTGCCGGAACTAAATGAATTAGAAGCTAAATCATGGCTTTTTCATGTTCAATAAATGTTATTAGATCAAGAAACAACATTTAAAACTGGACTCAAGGCCTAAAACTCAACATTTCACAAAACAGGGCTCAATGCACGCGCTATGCCTCTTATGCGTGCGCATAGACCTTCCTGAACCATTCAGGATGTTTTCTGGACCCCCAATGTGTACGCTTTGCACGCAATGCGTGCGCTAAACGACTCAGTATCACTTTCCCTTTTTCTGGTTTAGGTAATGCGCGCGCTTTACCCTTACAATTGCCCTAAGATCAGTTTTTCTGCACTTTTACGAATTCTAACCCTTTTCCAATCATGTTTAACATCAAAATACTCAACAAAACAGTAGCAACACAGGTTCTAATCATACTATAGCATATCATGACACAACAAGAACTCATAAGCTTGATTTCTAACTGCAAATCAGCACTAAAACACAACCTAAACATTATAATACTATAATTATTCATATAGGAAGAGCCTCTTACCTTTAGCAAGCAAAGCCTTTAAGAAAACTGCAGCAAAACCTTGATTTTCCAACTACGAACCTATGTAATCAACCCCAAACTTGGATTAGACTTGATCACACGCTTCTACTATAACAATTCTATGAATTTAGGAAATCTAAACCTTCCAACTTGATCAAAACCATAACTAGGGCTAAGATCTATACCTTTATAAAACTTGGAACTTCCTGTATCAAAACAATCCTCTCCTCTTGTTGACTCTGTTTCTGTATTTGGTTCTGAAATCTATCAAGAACTTGATGAGAAACTAGGAAAACTGACGTTCAAACTTTTCTGATAAAAACTCTTGGCTAGTGGGGAGTTTTATTTCCTCAAATAAAACCTCCCACTATTTATTACCATTAAATACCATTATTTCCATTAATTGCAAATTGATTCCCCCTTTTAATATATATATATATATATATATATAATACTTTAATCCATACTTATAAATCAAATATTCCGAATTTTACAAAATGACATGTTTGTTCCTTCCTAAAGTTCGGGATATTACATCGAACGAGTATTCATACAATTGGAATAAAATTTAATCATCTTCATTCAATAAAAAATGGATGGAACAGAACTTTAACGTTAACTAATCATCCACCACCCACCTGCCACATTTCCCGCCACCGCCACCACCCGTCCAATCCACCACAACCCTTCACTGCACACACCATCACCCTCCGCCGCCACCTACCTCGTAATCACACCCGCCACCACTCACCACTGCATTACCAACCCCTACCACTACTCACCAATGCATTACCTACCTACACCTCTCACCACTGCATTATCCTTTGTTATTTCCTACTGAATCACAACCCTATGCCATCATCTTTTTCCACAACCTATCCTGCCACCACCCACCGCCGCACACCACACCGCTCGCTCCGCCACCGTCATTACTGCATAGACCACACCTTCTGCCACAACCCACCACCACCTCTGCACACCCCACAACACTTGTCACATTTGTCATCACGCTTCATCATCATACACTGTGTCACTTGTCATATTCTATACACGATTCTCGTATATTTCTTACTTTCATTCACGTGTCTAACATAAAAATGAAATCATATCAATTTCCTTGTATTCCGTCCCAGCAATTATGTTCACAGTGACATTTGGATGAGTCAGGGTCACACCCATAATAATTAATTAACCTGTCTTTTTTACTTCATTATTTAATATTAATTTGTCAATCACCCTTTATTAGAATTGAGTGATTCAACTTTCTATCAATATCTATGTATAATGCAGCTATTATTGATATCAATAACTTATATTTTATCATAATAGAGTCTAATTAAATTAAGCCACAAAGTTGACTACTCGTGCGAATTAAACGTGAGTAGTGATAGTGTCACAATAAAATATACACAATAAAATGCACAACACTTTTCTAACATTAATTGATTATGATGTGTAACATATTGGCTCTTATAATTCTCATAAAGATTAATGATGTAAAATGTGTTTTGCACATTTTGTTGTGCCACAAACATTTCTCATTATACGCTCAACCGAGCCACACATATCCAACACCGGAAATGTTTTGTTCCACAACAAAATTGTCCAAATAAAGTGTTATAATACCCACAAAAATCAATACGTCAGAATCAATTCGTAAGAAGGATGTTTTGCATTTTTTTGTGACAGTATCACTACTGACGATGCTAGAAATCGTCGATTAATAATTCGGGGCTTTTCTTCCTAATGACAACCTGTACAAGCTTCAACAATAGACAAAAACGATGAGAGATGGATGGTTTGTGTGAGTTTTAGACTGCACTTGAGATGTTACTTATCAAGCTGCTTACGTATCCAATATTTCAATTGGAATCAAAAAATCGTAATTCATTAAAGATTGTTTATATGAGGGGCTTGTGCCCTAGAGTTTGCGTGTCCATGTCGGACTCTAATTTCTTGTTCCGTAAGGAATAGATAATAATGATTTAATCTCCTTGATTTTAAGAGATAATTATGGGCATGTTTAAATGTCAGGATCATAGTAGTTATGATTTTGGATTCTTTCCGTATTTATCTAGTTTTAATGTGCACGCGGGGACTTTGGTCGAGACGGGCTTAGGCCGACCTTTAGGGTCGGGTATGGGTAAGCTGACCTTATGCCTTGGCTGACCTGTAGAGGTCGGAGGGTGGTGGCAGAGCCTGCATAGCTCGGACCCTGGGGAGTCTGACCCTTAAGATGAGGTTTTCTCTATCTTCATTTATTGTTGAATCGATGTGGGGATAACACGTGGCTAGATGTTGATTCGACCTCCGTCAACTACTTTATCCTAACTGTTCTTAGAGGCGAACACACCTATATCCAAACGGGGAACACAGACATCGTTAAAATGATAAATTAATTGAGCATTTATAAAAAATTTATAGACACCTTTGAAAAAAAACACTCGTAATTATATGTGAGAAGCTAGCTTTATCATGAACATGGATGAAAAAACAAAAAAAAACAAAAAACAAAAAAGAGTTAACCAAATGAATAATCAAGATTCAAGACTCATGTATTATTCATCACTATACAGAAGAAGAAACAGCAACAACGTTTGGTACATGATTAGGACTACAAGCCAAACAAACCAAAAGGGCCATGATCAAAACCGGAACGAACAGAAACATCACCGGCGGCGGCGGCAGCGTCGGCAGCAGAAGCGGCGATACCAGAACCAACAGTGCCAACGCTACCTTTATACTCACTGCAGCTTTCAGTTTCAGACTGCAGCTGTATCCGTCGACCATCAAAAGTACTCCGGCCAGTGAACGACGCCGACGAGGATTTTTTTCTTTTTCTTTTTCTTATTTCTTTTTTTTTTTTTTTTTTTTTTTCAATGATCAGAAATGGGAATCACCTCTTTCCGGTGATAGGTTAAAAAAACTAGCTCCTGAAGAAGTTAATGTGTTTGACTTTTGAATTGCGCGTTATGCATTGAGGTTTGTCGAGTGGGTAAAATGATATATATATATATATATATATATATATGAGAAATGATAGAGTCATAATGAAAACACAACAATGTGCACAATAATCAATGATGTAAATCATTGTTGTGGCATTTTGTTGTGTCTTTTCGCGCGATTTCTATCACTCCTCATATATATATACTACACCGTCCCATAAAAAGTGTCAACATTTCACTATTCACTCATATTAAGAAACTCAATTTAATGTGTTGTATTTTAGTTGTAATAGACATATATACCCCTTTCTTATAATTAATGCTTGCTTTGGAATATGAAGTGAACATACAACAATAAATGTTAGGTTAGGGGTATGTTTAGAAAAATAGCACTAAATGATGTATTAGTTTTAAAATGGGATGACACTTTTACGACAAAATATTTTTCAAATGCGATACTTTTGTAAACTAAGTATAGTATATATTAGAGTTTTGACTAAAATGACATATTCTTAGCTAAATGGGAAAGGCATAATATTGTAATTTAATAAGGATGAAAAACCTTCTTTTATCCTAAATTACCCTTCTCTTGATACATTCACCAGTTGCTATAAATAATAATAATAAATAGCTGGCTACCATAAAAATAGGAGATTTTATTTAATTAATTATTATCATTTATTTTAACCGCCAATCACTATTCTATTATTTAGGCATCCATTATTACTATAAAATTTTGATTTTAATGTAAGAAAAAATACTCATTTTATCTACAATTTTGACGTAAAATTACTCCATCTATGTTACTCGATCCATATCAATGGTACTACATTTTATCCATGTAACTACATCTAATTTATTCGTGGTTACTACTTCTTTATTAATGTTACTATATTTTTTTGCAGTAACCATATCTAATTTATTGTCTGTTACTATATTTTTCGAGAGTTACTACATTTGTTTTTTGTTGTAACTATATTTTATTATTTTATTCTCTTTTTTTTATATGTTACAACGTTTTCTATTTGTAACTACATTCTTTTGTAACTATATTATATTGGTTGTTATTACTTTTTTATGTTACTACATTTTTTTTGGTTGTCACTACATCTTTTTTATAAATGTTACTATATTTTTTTGAAAAAGCTATATCTATTTTAATATTATTTATTTTAATATAACCTTTTTGTAAAGCTTTAAATTCCTATAATTAATCCAACTTAATGGACAGACTTAAATGCTCAATATTTATGTAGTTCATTTTCTAAAATAAAAAAACTCATTTCTATTTTATCTTTTAAGGGTATTTAGGTCAATTAATAACAAAATTGTCTTTTTTAATCATCAGAAAATGAAATTATCCTTTGATCTCGATTTGTTAACTTCTTTCCTATATATATATCTCAAGGTGAGTGACGTACATATTCACTTTGCCCTAAAAATTACATTATTAGAAAGAAAAAAAAAAGAAATGTTTGTGCGACAACAATTTTTTCACAACGAAGTACTGTAAAACTCGTTTACACCATTGATCGTTATAATACACATAATATCTAATAGGTATCATATCATAATCAATGATGTAAATATATGTTGTATGTGGTACATGATTTATTGTGACAATTTTACTGCGGCACAATCACCACTAGTAAAAAAATAAGGGGAATTAAGGATAAAGAGAGCATTTGGAATATTTTTGAGTAATAGACAACCAATGCATTTCTTATAGGATGAATGACAACTTTTATATTTTTATAGCGCAAGACATGTAACCCAAAAAAATTAAAAAAAATAAAAATTCGAGAAAAGTTATGGTGGGTGAGTGATTTTAGAGTGATACCAAGTGAAGAGTTGTGATTAATCAATCTCACACCTACACACATCTACTATGAGTGAGAGGGTGCGTGAGAATTAATCACATCCCTCCACTTGGTATCACTCTAAAATCACGGACCAAGATCCTCTCAAGTAACTTTACCCTTAAGTTAGTGTTTTTACATATAATAAACTAAACTACGTAGTTTTGAAAAAAGTTAATCAATAGCTAGATGTTTTACACATTGGGGGTGTGTGGTTAGATCATGCATACTTGAGAGAATATCCTCTCAAGTTACTTGAGAGGATCCTATCCCCTAAAATCACTCCCCCATCATAACTTTTTTCTCAAAAAATTCACGCGACCTGGGAAACTTTTTCCTAGGAATTTTTTGTTCTCTTTCCTCCCTCATTTTGAAACGCTCATATCGTTTGATATATATATCCAAACGCGATAAAATTTTCACTGAATTTTTTATTTTTTGATGCTCTTCGTTTTGTGACTTGATTCGATATAATTACATCGTTTTTCGTGAGATTCACTGTCGAAATTCATTCAGTGAATATCCCCAGTGAATCCAAAAAATCAGTGAATTTCGAACAGTAGTGAATTTCGACAACGGATTTTATGAAATCACGTCGGAATATGTTGAATGTGGTCTCAAAATAAAGAGCATGAAAAAATAAAAAAAATTGGTGAAAGAATTTTTAAATTTGGAGTTCTAGATTGAAAGATATGAATGTTTAAAAAAGATTGGTGAGAGAGAAAGTGTGTTGATTTTTTTAAGGAAAAAATAGGCGCGTGAATTAAAAAAATAAAATAATAATAGTTTTGTCAAAAGTTTCAAAAAACTGTACTTCTCCTTAATTGATGAAATGTTAGTGTCATTCTACCTCATTCCCCCCAAAAAAAAATAAAGATTGAGTTGAGCCTCAATCCAAGGGGCTCGGTGCCCCGTCCGTATAGTTTCGTATGACGTAAATCAACATTTATGTTTTAGTTTTTATATTTGTAATGTTGCCTTCACGTACATATTTGTCTGCTGAAAAACCGATATGTATATAGTATCGAACTCTACACTCCAACTTAAATGCAATATTTTCACTACGACACTCATGTTCTTTTACTACTAAACTATGTCTATGGGGTAGACATTATTTGTAATATCCTGGGTAAGTGAGATAAACATTACCAAGATAAGCCTCAAAATATAAGTTATATTAGGCAAATTAGAGATAAGATACCAAAAAATAATAATTCATAAATACCTTATTAATTTGTAAGGTATTTGGGGTGTTCACGAATATGGATTGTAGCAATTGGGATCGGTTCGGTTCGGTTATTGTATACCTCCGGTTCGGTTTCGGTTCATGTAATATAGAAACCGTAAAATTCTGTTCGGTTACGGTTAATGCTAAAACTTAACCGTATCCAAACCGAAAACCGAATCGAATAAAAAACCGAACCAATGTAACCGAACATATATAACCGAACCGTGAAACCATTACCCGAACCGAACCGAACCATTACCCGAACCGTGAAACCGAACCTAACCCCAAAACATGAAATGTATGTTATATGTTTTATTGAAGGCTCAGCAGACAAACATGGCATTGGAAATCAGTTTGAAGATCAGCAGATAATGCATCAAAGTTCAGCAGACAAAACATACAAGGAAAACGTTTTGGCATTTCTGCTACCTTCCACCAGTGACGGTTGAAGGTTGTTAGGATAAATTCAGTCGGTTGTAACCGTCTTACTTAGCAATTAGCTGTAGCATACTAGTATAAATATGTGTACATTGTACTCTGTAAACTCAATTCGATTCAATGAATAAAATTCTTCTCATCCTAATTATTCACTAGTTTTCCCGCTTTGTTTCTATTTCAAATTTCTGTAAATGTTTCTTCGAGATCTCAGAATTAGAACTTGAATTTATTCATGGTATCAGAGTCACATTTTTATTGTACAAGTGTTTAGCCTCTTTGTTGGCCTTAAGAGCGCCCATTTATTGGCCCACTTTAGGGGGCGTGTTAAAATTGTCCCACATTGAGAACTTGTGGTTGTATCACCATCATATTAAGGGATGGACTTCTCTCACCTCATAACCTAGGTTTTGAGAATGATGTCTCTTCTCTTATATGAGTTTGAGCCTAGAATTTTCCACAAAACAAGTTATAGTTAATGTTATTAAAGGGATAAAAACACTTTAGACCCTTCTTTGACGATTTTTGTATTTATCTATTTAGACACTTTTGGTTCTTTTTGTGTGACAATTTTTAAATTTATGTCCTCAATTTCATTTAGACTCTTTTATCTCTCACCTATGCACTTCCTTATTTTTAACATGTGATAATGCACTTCCTTATTTTTAGCATGACACACAACACTGTAGACCGAAATTCGAAAACATAATAAAAATTGCATAAAGTAAAGATAAAAGTGTAAAGATAAACATTAGAATAAAAATACAAATATAAAACAAAACGAACCAAAAAAAATTCCTCGTCTCTGGTGTGAAATAAAGCTACTGTTGGGGTTTGTTAATAAAAGAAATCACTTCTGCCATAATGACTAGATATAAAATTTAAAAAAAATAAATAAATAAATTATAATAAATAAAAGAAAAAAACAGATCTTGGCCACCTCGATATTATTTTAGTATTAAATAGTAGATTTAGGAAATTTTTTAATTGTGTTGTAAAACAACATATACTATAAAATAATTAGTACTATTAAATAACACATCATTTAAAATAATTAAAAAAACTATAAAGTTTGTCCGGACATGTCAATTGGACAACCAAAGACGCAGACAATGAGATGAAGGCTGGATTCATGGTACCTAAGCATTCTTTAATCTTTTTATGGCTGTGCAAAATCAGTTAATTTGAACATTATTATTAGGAATTATCGATTCAGATATTACTGAATCAGAAATGGATTATAATATTTAAATGGATTTTACACCTAAAATTGATTTTAGTCCAGGTTCACTGGCAAGAAAAACAATTAAAGATGAATTTAATCTTCCAAAATGGAAACCTTTTCGTGATTGGTTCTTTGAACATATTTCAAAAGAAGATAGAGATTACTATCAAGAAGAATTTTTTAATTATGTTAAAAATGAGAAGAAAATGATTACTTTTATCTCTTGGTTTATTTCAACCTATGTTCCACAATATTTGTATATAATTGAAAGGGATTTTCAGTTAGAGGGGGAAAAATTATGAAAGGTATTTATCCTCCACAACAGGCTTTCACAATTGAAAGAAGTGGCAAAATATTAAATTTTAATGCCTTTTCTATATTGATTGAAAATGATTCTTTAAAATTTACTATAAAAGAATTAAATATTTTATTATCAAATCAGAATTATACAAACTTATACCTAAATATATTAGGGGAACAGATATCAATCATTTCTGAGAAAACAGAAAAAATCTTATCTGCAATATCAAAAGAAAAAGATGTAAAGAATACTAGTAAAGATATTGATAATATTGTTATTACTTCACATCTTCAACCTCTTCCTGATATTAAGGATTTTATTTTAAAACCTAGAGGAGATTTAGAAAAATTTCTTGAAGAAAAATTTAAGAATTTAAAATTAAATACATTAGATCAACATAATCACATTAATTACATCTTATTTTAAGACTCTTGCCTCTTCCGTTCTGAGGCTAAGAAGACCTGATCCCCTTCAGTATCAAGACTTCGTACAAGTGTTTAGTGTCAAAACGAAATTGTTTTGATATTAAATTTTTTTCCTTTTTATTAGTTACATAACAAAACAACATCGTTTTGATGCAATACACTTGTATATGATGGTGGGGATTTTTTCCAACTACTTACCAAACATTTTAATCATATGTATCACATTATCTTTCATGTGTACTCAAATCTATTCCAGAATCTGGAGTATATGATAAATTTATGGATTTCTATTTTTTTTAAATTAGGAAAATTAAATTGTCACAAGAATCGGCAGAACATACACTTACATCAATGATCATTGATCATATAGCATCCACTAATTATTAAAAAACGTAAATGCGTGTTATATCATTAATCGCAGTAACATAATTAACATTTATGACGATGCCAAGAATTGAACTCACCCACGCGGCACTTCTGTAGTAGCTCAACATTAAATCTAGAGTGAGAGAGGCTGTTTAAAGGGTCGGATGTCCCGGAAGCCGAGCCAGAGTAGCTCGGCTACTCTTCCCGGCCCCTCAAGTTCGACCTTTGCTTGAGATCGATCTCTGAGCAAGATAGGCGCAAATACTACCTCGATCTCTGCAGGTCGGCCAATACTTGTGTCCAAATCCACTTGTGCCCAGCCTTACAGGTCATCCCAAATCTCCTTCAGGCCGAACCTCTCACGCCCGCAATGCCTACTCGGCTATCCTCCCCGGCCTCCTTAGGTCGGACGAAACACGAAGGTTCGTTCACCTTCGGCTCACCGCCACCGAGTCGGCCAGAGTCGATTCTTAACCATATTTCCCACGTGTGTAATAAACAGATAATCATAGAAGGAATCCCGAGTCATAAAGGCTCCAATCTTTATCACTTAGAACGAATATTTGAATAGCACAATTATCTCCAACAATCAAGGAGATCAACTAGTCATAATCTTTTCCTTAGGGAACACGTTAATCAGTGTCCATCATAGGCACACCACACGCTAGCCCTAGGGCACAAGCCCCTCCATATAAACGATCCCTAAGGAACTACGGAGACTTGATTCCAATCCAGTATTGGATACGTAGGCAGCTTGATCACTATCAAGTGCAGTCTAAAACATCTCACAACCACCCCCATCTTTTCATCATTATTGTACTGTTCCTGGAGTTTTGATAAGTTATCATCAGAGAAAGAACCTAAAGTTTGTACAAACAATTTTTGGAATCATCATTGACGCTAGAATGAGGGTCTCTTTATTTGATAATCTCAAGAAAACTCCAGAATCAATATGGTGACTACACGGCAACAAGCCACCAACGGCAGCAACGCTAACAATGCTACAGAGTCAAATGATAACAACCAGAACCAGCAACACGAAGAAATCTCTCTCGACATAGCCCACCAGGCGCTAGTAGATCAACTCACGGCTCTAGATGACGCAACAAAAGAGGTTGTTCTCAATGCTCTATTGGCGGGAGAGGACGAGGAAGATGAAGACATGGAAGGTCTAGAGGAAGAGGATCCCCTCGAGGAAAACTCACAGGATCAGGATCTGCAGGGCGGAGATCCATCAGGGGGAGAATTCACAAGAACAAGATCTGGAGGAGGATGACCCCAATGATGGGACTTGGCAGCAAACTCCTTCTCCTCCTAGGCATAAAAGATCCAAGAGGGATGATCCATCAACTTCATCAAATCTTAGAAAGCAGTTGGTCGTGCCCCGGGCAATGGAGGCAGCTCGCGCCGAACTTGAGGCCATAGCCAGAAGGAGATCAGCACTCCTGGCCCTCGAATCTCTTTTTTCCGAGCAGATTGACAACTATCCTCGACCCACGAGGTTCAAGATCCCAAAGTTGGAACCCTACGATGAAACCAAAGACCCACAGGACAACTTGTTCCAGTACCTTACACACATGAATCTCGACTGTGTCCCAGAAGAGATGAAGTGCAAGGCGTTTCCAGCACTACTCACCGGCCGAGCTCGAGAGTGGTTCAAGAAGATACCACCCTGCATAACCTATAATTTTCATACTCAAGGAAAGATGTTCCTCAACGCTTTTATCACAGCGAAGCCGTTTCAGAAGAATGCCACCCACTTGTTTTCTCTCAAACAGAAGAAAGACGAAACCGTGCTGCAATACCTTAAGTGGTTCAGTGAAAAGTCACTTCAAAGTGAGATACCGATGATCATGTTCGGATCGCATCCTTTATGGCGGACTACGGGAAGGGAGGCTATACGCCAAACCGAGCGAAGAAGCTTCCTCAGATCTATGGAAGAGTGCCTGGAGATAGCATTCAAACACCGCTAGGAGAAAGCCAACCGGGTCAAGCGAAATCGAAAAGTCGAGTCCAAGAAGAAGATAAGGCCGAAAATACTTCTCACAAGAAAAGGAAGTCGTCCGGAGATCGATGATCGGATCGGCCACGGGCCGATCCGAGATGAAAGTGCATTGCGTACCACAAGACTTCCCGATGTTAAACAGACCTCGGGAGCAAGTGCTTGCAATCATGGAAATAAAGGGTTTAGCGAGAACTCCTACGCCGTTGCGGAGCCCCCTAGACTGAAGGGGCCAGAGCAAATTTTGCACGTAACACCAAGACACTGGACATGAGCTGGACAACTGTAGAGATTTCCAACGAGACGTGGATGCAGCAATTACAGAAAGGAAATTTAATGAGGTGGTGAAACGACCGCGGTATGGCGAACGTCGAGGACGACGGGACTTCCCACAGAGGAACTACAATCAAGATCGCAATCGGCAGGGAGAGCCCCAGCAAAGAAGAGATCGGACCCCGGATAAAGACCAACAAATGGACAAACGGCCAGTCAACACCATCAACACTATTGTGGGAGGCCCTGTCAGTGTATTTGAGGTTGGCAGCCTAAACTCCCGATTAGGGGGCGTCCAGGAGATCAGAGGAAATCATATCCCCTTTCAGGAAGTAAGTTATGGGCCTAAGGACCCACTCCCATTGGTCCTGAACAACGAAGGATTGGTTATTGAAGTCGTGGTAAATAAGAATCTGGTAAAGAGGGTTTGCGTCGACATTGGCAGCGCCATCAACGTTCTATACTTTATAGCTTTTCAGGCAATGAACCTTAAAGAGCCTGAGCTGACTCCTGTTTCAGCACCTTTGTTCGGATTTGCTGGTCCTCCTGTTCATCCCCTATGATTCGGCTCGCGACAACGTTCGGGAAGGAATTAGCGGGGAGGACTCTCATGGTCAATTATGTCGTGGTCAAGTCATCAGCTGCATACAATATCATCTTGGGAAGGCCGGCTCTGATTGATCTTCGGGCAGCTATCTCCCCAGCTCATATCAATTTGAAGTTTCCGACCGCCTGCGGCTCGGTTGAAATCAAAGGAGATCTAGAGGTCGCCCGATGTTGCTATGCGGCCACTATCAAGGATAAAGGAATCATTTTGGCTTGATCGGTTCGGCAAGTCTTTATCGCTTCATCGCTTTCTCTGACTATTTTTCATTTCGCACTTTAGTGTCGTCATCCTCCTTTTCACTATCTATCTTGGATATTTATGCATCATTGAATAAATTTTATTTTTCAGTAGCATCTTTGCCTCGCTTTTAAAAGTCCATAATGACCATCCAACTCGTGTACCCTACGATAAACTCCACGCGAGAAGTCGGCACTAGCCTGGCCCTGCTCGTCCTTAAAACTTCACGCGAGAAGTAAGTCCGACTGGCCCTCGCTTCGCCGAGCTTTTAAACGAAAGTCGACTAGCTTTGCCCTCGCTCGCTCGTCGTGCTTTTAAATGAGAAGTCGACACTAGCCTGACCTCGCTCATCCTTAAAACTTCACACGAGAATTCAATCCGACCGGCTCGCCACCACGCCGTTATGTATGTAATTTAGTCTAACTTGACTCGCTTTATCGTAAAACGGTCAAACTTAGTCCTCCAGTGTCGTAAGCTAACGTAGAACTAAAGCTAATCTTGTGAAAATTCTAGTACCTAACTTATAGTTACCCGAGCTCGCGAATAGAGTTCGGCCTTATATACAAACATAAGTGTGCAATCTGAAAACTCAAAGTTGAATACCGGAATTCGTTAACTAACTTAGGCTTACACGAGCCGAACCCACGCGTTGGGCTCGGCAGTACATGTAATCTAAACAAGTATGTCATCCAAAAGTTGAGATTAATGAATGGTATACTGAGGGGCACACCCTCCGACAAGAAAAAGCAAACAAAGCTCAAAAGACACAAGAATACATAAACAAAACAACTTCTTTTAATAAAATCATAGTACAAAATTTTCAAGCCAAAAATAAACAAAATCCTAAACTTTATGAGTCTGGAGTAGGACTCTTTTGAGGCTCTGACGAAGGAGCCGAGCCAGAAACAGCAGTCGGTTGGACGACATACTTGGACACAATGACCACCCCTGCCTTATAGTCATGCACGCACTCGGTGTAGACCGCACCCATTCCTTGCTTATAGTAAACCATCTTAGGAAGGTCATCCAGTACAAGGGAAGGGTATTGAATCCTCGCCTCGTCCACTCCCTGGGTAAACCCATGGTTGAGGACAGGGATCAGCAGCACCTTCAAGGCCTCGGCGAAGTCCGCCGACACCTTATACTCCTGGATAGCCTCGGTACACCGAACTGGGATCGTGGCTTCTAGATCGGCCACTCTTGCTTGGAGGTCGGTGACCTCCCTCTCCTTCATCTTTTTCTCCTCAACAAGCTCACTCGTCAAGGACATCAACTCACCCTCTTGAGCCGCTAGTTGAGGTTGCAGGGCCTTCATCTTTGTATCCCTAAGACGAGCAACTGCCTTGAGCTCTTCTCTCGAGTGTCCGCCTCACCGGCAATCTTACCTTTTTGGGCAGCCAATTCCCCATAGGCTTTTCCCAACCTCTTGAAAACGTCCTCCCCGATCGTTGCCCCCTGAACAGTCAGAGAGAAAAAAATTAAAGCTAAAGCAAGATCAGTTTTGAAACAAAATGGAGTAAGAACATATCACTTACTAGTTCCACGCTTTACGACCAACAATGGCCAATTCCTCGTCGGACATGATGGCAATCTGCTTTCTTGCTTTGAAGCGCTTTTTTGGGCTCGCCAGAGCCTTGGACTTGTTTTTCTTTGAGGGCGACCTGCGTGCGAGTCGGCCTCGGCCGTCCCGCCTTCCGGTAACCAAACCCTTTTCCTGTCTTCTCTCGAATGGTTTAGATAGGCTCGCACTGAGGAGGAGCAGATACAACAAAGTACCCACCGTAGTGGCGCCCCCAATGAGATCCTCTGTGGCGCGATTAATAGCGACGGGTCGGCACGGGTTGGCGAACAGCAACTTCGCCTTCAGTCCCGGACAAAAGGTCGGCAAAATTAGCCACTGCAAGTACGAGCAATGCATCAATTAAACAAGAATATAAATAGAAATGTGGGAATAAATCGCAAAGAGAAAAGGTCCTACAGGACTTCCACTCGGTCCTAGTGAATTCCACATAGGGGTCAAGCCCCGTATCCTCTAACCGAGTAGCTGTAATCAGTTCGTCATACAGGTTCTGCCACTCGACAGAGTACCCAGACTCCCGGATCTTCTCCACCAACGTGTCCGGTAGCTCCGGACGATCATCTTTGTCCAAATCGGCCATGTTCCACACACTCAGCTTAGGGTGATCTTCATGACGCACGTAGAAGAATCTCTCTTTCCATCATTTGAAAGAATCATTGCCTTTAGGAAGTATGGGAATATCGGACGACCGGCCCTGCCAGGCCTGACTCCTGGAAAAGAAATACCGGTAGGGGTGGTCCTTTACCCCTACACGGTGGTAGAAGTACCTAAACTTCTTTACGCTAAACTTTAGGTTTAGCAGCCGGCATCAGATAGCAAACCCAATGATGGCCCAGATACCATTGGGGGCTATCTAGGAAATCCCGAGCCCATAATGCCGAAGTACGGCGAGAAAGCGCCGGGCAAAAAGGCAGCCTGAAACCTACCTTGAAGTATTCCCGGTGAACCGTACAAAAACCCTCCGGCGGGTCCGGAGCTAATAAATGCGGCTCCGAAGGCAACATTGGGGCAAATCTTGATTTATTAACCCCATACTGCTCACACATCTCATCCAGGTCTTCTTGACCCAAGATAGACCCAACGTCTCTACTATCCTCAATAGCAATCTCCACGAAGTCAGACTTAGGGTTCCGATGGAACAAGGTTTATATCTAAGGACAAGGGAAATCAAGCTATGAAGCTAAAATGCGATGGAAGAAACACTTACTTGCAAAAATAAAGATTGAGAGACGAAGAATGGCAATTGGAAACCGGCAGTAGATCTTCTGGTTTAATAGACAACGCTGTTTTGAAACGATTGATCTGACGGGGTTATAACCCTCTACTTACCTCGAAAAACGACATTAGTAAGTGTTAGTGGGCAACGACGCCTCGATTCCTGGTACATATTTAAAGACGTCACAGCTATCTTTGCCACCTGGCCATTCAAATTCGAAACCTATAAGATAGACAACCAAGTCGGGCCGCCGCACGCAAACAGATCCGACCGACCTCACGAAGCTCGACTGGATCTGGAGGGCTTATGACGATGCCAAGAATTGAACTCACCCACGTGGCACTTCTGTAGTGACTCAACATTAAATGTAGAGTGAGAGAGGATGTTTAAAGGGTCGGATGTCCCGGAAGCCGAGCCAGAGTAGCTCAGCTACTCTTCCCGGCCCCTCTAGATCGACCTTTGCTTGAGATCGATCTTTGAGCAAGATAGGCGCAAATACTACCCCAATCTCTGCAGGTCGGCCAATACTTGTGTCCAAACCCACTTGTGCACGACCTTTCAGGTCATCCCAAATCTCCTTCAGGCCGAACCTCTCACGCCCGCAATGCCTACTCGGCTATCCTCCCCGGCCTCCTTAGGTCGGACGAAACACAGAAGAGTTTAGCCAGTTCAGCTCGGGCCAACTGAGTCGGCCAGAGTCGATTCTTAACCATATTCCCACGTGTGTAATAAACAGATAACCATAGAAGGAATCCCGAGTCATAAAGGCTTTAATCTTTATCATTTAGTATGAATATTTGAATAGCACAATTATCTCCTACAATCAAGGAGATCAACTAGTCATAATCTTTTTCTTAAGGAACACGTTAATCAGTGTCCATCATAGACACGCCACACGCAGCCTGCTGCAGCACACGCCTTTCCTATATAAACGATCCCTGCTTAATCTACGGAGACTTGATTCCAATCCCAATTGATCGTGATATGAACGATAAGCTATCAACTAGTCATAGTCTAAAACATCTCACAACCACCCCCCCTCTTTTCATCGTTATTGTACTGTTCCTTGAGTTTTGAGAAGTTATCATCAGAGAAAGAACCTAAAGTTTGTACAGGCGATTTTCGGAATCATCAATTATCATTCACTTTGAAGATTATCTTTCTCAAAAAGGTATTGCATGGTGAATATCTCAATTCTTTCATATTTATATCATTTTCATATAATTCACACATCCTCCTTCATTAATGTAGCTTTCAGTTAAGAGTAATTAGGTGGCAAACTTCTATCCTTACCGATGGTACACTTCCCTTGGTAG
This sequence comes from Gentiana macrophylla, assembly GCA_026214975.1. Taxonomy (NCBI): domain Eukaryota; kingdom Viridiplantae; phylum Streptophyta; class Magnoliopsida; order Gentianales; family Gentianaceae; genus Gentiana; species Gentiana macrophylla. The sequence goes on along the minus strand of CM047812.1, from coordinate 2,782,847 downwards.
AATGATAATTAGTCAGAGATATTTGCTTCTTCTCAACACATTTTCAACAAAGTAGAAAATGTAATTTGTCTATTTCAACCCCCTCCCCACCCCCACCCCCCCAATATTCGGAAATTGACATTTTCTTGTAGAATAATGTTTGGACCACACAAATTTATACACAAAAGATGCAAAGATTATACTGATCTACAAGACACGTTGGTTGCATTGTCTTTTAAAAGATGTATCATCCATTCCACTCAAATAGTTTCTAAAGAGAACTTTCAAAAATCTCTCTCAATGCACAATGAAGGGTGTTTAATTCGAATGATGTCGTGTTAATTTGATCAAGCCAAAGATACTTGGATATGAACAGATGATGCTTTTTGAATTGAATTACTTCCGTGCTTGCATAGAGTGTCCTTTATAGGCGGAAAATGTCTCATCTGAAATGATGTAAACCTTCACCAAACGTAACAATCATCTCATGTCTGTCTCTTCGCCTTTGTTGAGGTACAACCATTAGTCAGTGTTTTTTAAGTTCCGGGGCCGTTTTCCCCCGAGCCCCCACGATTGGATATATGTTGCCCCCATCGACCCCGTGAAAGGACGTTCGCTCCACGATAACATTTATTTGATCGACAACTCAAATGCAAACGATCACTAAAATACATAATTTGTGAAATAATCTCACACACTCCATTTGTGAACTGGCATAATGTGAACGAATCTGAACTGCAAAGTTAATTTCAACCTTGAATGAAACTGTATGGTTTAGTTATTTTCGCATTCTGTAAATCTACATAACTCGGTGAAGAAATTGTTTGGTTATCCTAATTAAAATTAAAAATATAAATGTTTGCTATCTGCTAATTTCTTTTGTTTGGAGTTGGCCTTATAAATATAATTAATCAAAATTTCAGGAGAAGAAAAATAATCATAAATTTAAGTTTTCTAGATGAAGAAAAGTGGGCTGGCTGTCACTTCTTCTAGTCGCAGCCGGCGGCTTAGGAAATAATTTATTTGAGCATGTTGTAATGCATTTGGTTAATATAAAATATTTATAAAAAAAACAAAACAAAACTGCATCCTTTAGACTGTCAAAGTTTTAGAAATTTGCTATATATATATATATATATATATATGAACTTACTGCAGAGAATCTCTACTTTTAGAACTTTTACATGTATTTAAGAAATAACAAAAAAATAAAAAACAGTATGCGTATTTCATAAATACACATAAAGATGTTAGGACTGTAACATGTGATTTCTGGATCGACTTATACTCTTTCGTAGTAGAATTTCCTCTAATATGCACTTATAAAATCGGAACGTTTGCTACCAATATTCTCAAATTTATACTTCCTTTGTTTCAAAATAACCGATAAAGTTGTCAAAATCATTCTATTTTATGTGAGACGGTTACATTTTAAATGTATTATTTATTGTATTTTTCTTACATCTATCATTATTTATTAAGAAGGAAAAGAAATAAAAACAATATTGCTTTAATTCTTGTCTAGATTTTTTTAGTTATTTTGATATTTAAATTAAATCAGTAATTAACTTCATTAATATGTATGTTTTGACAACCGCATCATTTATTTTAAAATACAAAATTACTCGAATAGTGTCACAGACACATATTCAACCTCACGCTCATCATATAATTTACACATAAATCAATGTATTTTATGTTAATTAATAAGATATAATGATTATCCTAAATCCACACCAAAGACAGATTGAAGTATGTAGGGCATGGACTTTGTGACTTTAAATATTTTTTAGTGTGAGAGACAAAAACAAAAAAACAACTAAACACAATACAACCTAGGAAGTAATTATTAAGCCAGGTGTGGTTGAGTGGTGGGGGTGGGGTAGTAGGGAGTAGGGGAAGGGGGTTGGGTGTCTACATACAGATGAATCCCTTTTCCATAATAATCTGAATGATTATATATAATATACCACAGCTATAAGGATTCAGGGAAAATTCTCATCACAGACTTTCCTCTTGGGAAGCTATCTACGTGTATCCTGACTGGGCCACATTTTCACACACGAGGCACCTTTGTGTATTCCACCTCGTGAAATTGTGTGGTCCGATCTCGCCACGTAAGCAGCTCCCTACTGGTGAATCCTCTGATAGAAACGGCCAGGGATTCAGAGGCTTGACACTCTTGTCTCACTTTATCTAGAAAGTAGATATGGTTCTAAAAGACACGGTTACACATTCTCGTCGTTGACACCACATTGAATCTATAATGACATCATATTTCGAGTTAGGTTTGACTTTTTAGTGGTTGAATATATAACAAAAGGATCTTTATTGTATCACAATATATCTACTGATATACCACACCTAGCATACAACACACTGAATCAACCTTTTACAAATTGATTTTGGAGCCAAAAACCAACTTTCCGAAAGTCGATTATCATGATTCTTATTCATGAATCAACTTTTAAAAACTCAATTCTAAAGTGATGCACATGTTTACATTATCAAGTTTACATCATTATCAGGGCATTCTTATCAGAGGCTCTAAATTTTATCCCTAAAATAATATAAAATAATACGTATCCCTATTTTACAATATCTCAATTCAAAAACCTCCACAACAGCATCTCTATCATTATCCTATAACATTTCAAATAATATTAAATAATACATATTCTACCTCACAACCCTATTTATATACATTAAATATTTATTATTTCACTCCAACAGCATCCATATCCTTATCCCTATAATTTTTAAAAATTAAATATGTTTAGGGCGTGAATAGTGCATCCCCATAAATAGGGATGCACTGTTCATATCCCTAAAAATAAATAGGGATAGAGACTCTGCTGTGGAAGCTATTTTGAGGTAAACTCTATTTTTTATCTTCATTTTAGGGATATGGCACAATATAGGGCTTTCGCTACGAATGCCCTCATCTCACCATATGTTTTTCCTTTGTAAAAGAAATTTAAAAAATTAAAAAAATCACAACCACAAGATTATGTTGGGAGTAAAAATTATATAGATTTGATGTAGTAGCTCTATTATTACCCACTTTATTTACATCAAGTCAAAACATTTGATTTAGTTTTACTAATATAAAGCTTTTCTACCCTAATAAATTAGGATGAGTCGTGTTTATGTAATTCATCGTCATTTCAAGAAAGGAATTTTTTTGAAATATCATAAAAAATTCAACAATTTTCTTTTTAAAGAGGAGGCATAATGGGTCGTTTAGATTAACGTAAAAAACCTCTACTCATACGAATTTCTAAAAGAACTTATTATACGAAAACACAAATTTTAAAATGGTTTAGGACCAAATATGATTTCACTACTAGAATTTTCTGTTTTTCCGACGGGAATTTCCGACGAAATATGGTCGTAGGAAAATTCCGACCAATTTCCGACGGTTTTGCGACGACTAAAATAATTAAGAAAGGAAAAAAATAGTTCCGACCAATTTCCGACGGATTTCAATTGTCACAAAGTCTCCGTCGGTATTTGGTCGGAAACCTAGCGCGCGAAAGTCTCCCGCCTACTGTTTAAGGGCGCGAAATTCTCCCGCTAGGTGTTTCCTACGAATTTCCGACGAACATGTGTGTCCTACCAATTTCCGACGAACATAAGGTTTTCCTACCAATTTCCGACTAAAAATAAGATTTGCCGACCAATTTCCGACGGATTTCAATTGTCACAAAGTCTCCCGCCTACTGTTTAAGGGCGTTTCCTACGAATTTCCGACGAACATGTGTTTCCTACCAATTTCCGACGAACATAAGGTTTTCCTACCAATTTCCGACGAAAATAAGTCTTTCCTACCAATTTCCGACTAAAAATAAGATTTTCCTACCAATTTCCGACGAACATAAGTCTTTTCAGAAAATAACATGTTATGTACATAAATTTTTATAAAATTTTGTTCCTTTAAAGGAATTTAATTTTTTTTAATATAAAACTTTGAGTTAATATATAATATTCAGTTTATTATAAAATTCTAATATACATATTCTAATAAACATTGCGTTAACAGTCGTGGTTCGTTATCGAGCGATCGATTTGAATCTAAGGATTCGTTATCGAGCGAATGAGTTACATCGTTATCGATCATTGTGATAGTACTATCAACTATGTCTCGATTGATCGTTATCGAGCGAAGGAGTTAAGAGTTGGGGATCGTTAGAAAGAGATCGATTTGAATCTCGGGTTCGTTATCGGCGAATGAGTTACATCGTTATCGATCATTGTCTCGATGGATCGTTATCGAGCGAAGGAGTTAAGCGTCGGGGATCATTATTAAGAGATCGATTTGAATCTCGGGGTTCGTTATCGAATGAATGAGTTAAATCGTTATCGATAATTGTGATATTACTATCTACTATGGCTCGATCGATCGTTATCGGCGAATGAGTTAACGATGCGTGGTTCGTTATCGAGCGATCGATTTGAATCTCGGATTCGTTATCGAAGCGATTGAGTTACATCGTTATCGATCGTTGTGAAAGTACTATCAACTATGTCTCGATGGATCGTTATCGGCGAAGGAGTTAAGAGTCGGGGATCGCGTATTAAGAGATTGATTTGAATCTCGGGGTTCATTATCGAGCGAATGAGTTAGATCATTATCGATCATTGTCTCGATCGATCGTTATCGGCGAAGGAGTTAAGAGTCGGGATCGTTATTAAGAGATCGATTTGAATCTCGGGGTTCGTTATCGAAGCGAATGAGTTAAATCGTTATCGATCATTGTGATAGTACTATCTACTATTGCTCGATCGATCGTTATCGGCGAATGAGTTAACGATCGTGGTTCGTTATCGAGCGATCGATTTGAATCTCCGGATTCGTTATCGAGCGATTGAGTCGTTATCGATCGTTGTGAAAGTACTATCAACTATGTCTCGATGGATCGTTATAGAGCGAAGGAGTTAAGAGTCGGGGATCGTTATTAAGAGATCGATTTGAATCTCGGGGTTCATTATCGAGCGAATGAGTTAGATCATTATCGATCATTGTCTCGATCAATCGTTATCGAGTGAAGGAGTTAAGAGTCGGGGATCGTTATTAAGAGATCGATTTGAATCTCGGGGTTCGTTATCGAGCAAATGAGTTACATCGTTATCGATCATTGTCTCGATGGATCGTTATCGAGCGAAGGAGTTAAGCGTCGGGGATCATTATTAAGAGATCGATTTGAATCTCGGGGTTCGTTATCGAATGAATGAGTTAAATCGTTATCGATAATTGTGATATTACTATCTACTATGGCTCGATCGATCGTTATCGAGCGAATGAGTTAACAGTCGTGGTTCGTTATCGAGCGATCGATTTGAATCTCCGGATTCGTTATCGAGCGATTGAGTTACATCGTTATCGATCGTTGTGAAAGTACTATCAACTATGTCTCGATGGATCGTTATCGAGCGAAGGAGTTAAGAGTCGGGGATCGTTATTAAGAGATCGATTTGAATCTCGGGGTTCGTTATCGAGCGAATGAGTTAAATCGTTATCGATCATTGTGATAGTACTATCTACTATTGCTCGATCGATCGTTATCGAGCGAATGAGTTAACAGTCGTGGTTCGTTATCGAGCGATCGATTTGAATCTCCGGATTCGTTATCGAGCGATTGAGTCGTTATCGATCGTTGTGAAAGTACTATCAACTATGTCTCGATGGATCGTTATAGAGCGAAGGAGTTAAGAGTCGGGGATCGTTATTAAGAGATCGATTTGAATCTCGGGGTTTATTATCGAAATTAATGAGTTAGATCATTATCGATCATTGTCTCGATCGATCGTTATCGAGCGAAGGAGTTAAGAGTCGGGGATCGTTATTAAGAGTGTTTGAAAAGTTGCTTGAGTATTGGGAATCTTCAGATTCCCAATACTCAATTGAAATCGCTTACTCAAGAATGAACCTCGGGTTTGAAATCGCTTACTCAAGAATGAACCTCGGGTTTGAAATCGCTTACTCAATAACGAACCTCGGGTTCTAATCACTTACTCAATAACGAACCTCGAGTTTTAATCACTTACTCAATAACGAACCTTGGGATTGAACTCACTAACTCAATAACAAACCTCGGTTTGTAATCATTTAATCAATAACAAATCTCGAAATTGAACTCATCAACTCAATAACGAACCTCAATACTAAAATCACAATTCAATAATGAGCCTCAGGTTTTAATCAGTTACTCAATAACGAACCTCGGGTTTTAATCACTTACTCAATAACCAACCTTATTGTGATTGAACTCACCAACTCAATAACGAACCTCGGTTTGTAATCACTGACTGAATAACAAATATAGGGTTTAAAATCACTTACTCAATAACGAACCTCGGGGTTGAGCTCACCAACTCAGTAATGAACCTCTGATTGTAATCACTTACTCAATAATGAATCTCGAGATTGAACTCATCGACTCTACAATGAACCTAGCTCGGCACTGAAATCACCAACCGACAGCCTAGTGCCGCCGACACCAGAAAGGTAAGGACGTTGTTGAAGTGGAATGCTCGAGCAGAAGGTTCTAGTGACCTTGGAAGAGAGAAAGCTTTTAAGGATTATAAAAAATATTAACAAATTTTGAAAAACAATCGAGCTCACGACCCCAGTCCAGTAATATCAAATACTGTACAATCGTTCAATTATGTCTTTTTATGACTCAATTGAGTTTGAACCAAGTTTCGAGCCTGTTTATGTTTAATCGAGTCAAGCTCGATCTCAAAGCCCATAATAGACCTTAAAATACAATGTGTTGAGTATTTTTGTGGTGCTAGTATACTTTGTTGATTAATTTTCAAAAAGGAAAACCCTTTGATTTAAAGCTTTTAATACATGTGTACGTATGATATCTTATTTATTTTATAATACATTGATTTAAGTTGTATGACATTTAAATTAAATTATAAGTGTCTTTGAATCCATTAAACATCAAACAAAAAAATTACATCCGGCCCCTTTTTATGTTTTTTATTTTTTATCCAATACTCCAAATCCTTTTAAACCTAATTTCATTCCTCTTTCAGCCGTTCCCTATCTCTTCTCCATTCAACGCTCCAAGAAAACTTCCTTCAGTTATTGCACTCAATCTCCCCGATTCTCTGCATTCTGTCTTCTTCCTCGTGCTAGAATCTCGCTTATGGAAAGTCAAGTCTGGTAACAACACGAGTCTTTCAAAACTCGTGAAAGGTTTCATCCCGTTACGATTTTCGAATCGAAAATCTTTAAATGCAACCGAATATTATGATTCTGGAAGGCACGTGCGTCGTTTTGAAGCCTTGATGATGGAGATACGCAACCGTTGAAGCTTCTGGATGGCTATCTCAGGCATGTGTGCAAAATCGAAGCATCAAACCTTTGATTCTATGCTATTTTCAGGGAAGTTTCAGTTAGCCTTTTTGTGTTAATATCGATGTTATTTTACTGATTCGAATTAGTCTATTGCGCTGATTTTGTGCCTATTGTGCTTTCGTGAAAGGTAAGTGTGAAAGGCCCGATCTTTCACTAATTAGTGACTGATACGTGCATTTACAGCTATGTTTTTGAACGTGGCACAATCAACATATAGAAAGGTGAAATCTTTCTATTATTGCGTTAATTTTCAGTTATTATTCTCTAATTAAGAACATTTACTGTGCTGATTTTTTTTTTTGGTTTTATGTCACATGTTCAGTCCCTCATAATTTGTGCAAAACCGTTAATTCTGATTTTTGAATTCAACCCTCATTTCACTATATATACTCTCAACACTTGCAGTCCCATATTTTCTTAAACAAAATTTTCTGTTTTGTCCTTTGTGTTTTGAGAAGTCTGTGACGACGTGAAGTGGTGGCATACCAGAACTGTGATCTTGGACGTTGAATCAACCCCGGTGGTTACTGATTGAAGATTAGAGGTGGGACATTTGGTGTTGACCTCTCCTATTGATCAGTAAGCCCTTCTTGTTGTTTTACAGTTTTTATAGCATTCCTTTTGTGTGTGTGACAAAGTGTGTGTGCTAGATTAAAACTGTAGTTTGCGTTAGTCTTGTGTGAAAAATATAGCTAGTGTTCATTTGATCTAACCCTTGTAAAGAATCAGTCTCAAAAGAACACTTGGTTTGATAAACCAAGGTGACTTGTCTGGAAGAGACTTGAGGAACTGATTCTTGACATTAAGTGGTCAACTCAAAAGGACATTAGGCCAGAACTCATTGAGTTTAAGTGTTGAAATTCTTGTCACCCTTTTGTGACCATTGTGCTTGGCTTGAATTTTTGATAAACTTGATAATCTGCTGCCTTGCTCATCACTGTGTCACACATCTTGCATTGCACTTACACAACACTGAATTTGTTGTGAATTATATCTGCTGGTTGATATCCTTGTTTGGACAACTCTGTTTGAGTCCAAGTCAATAAGTTTGGTTAACTTCAATCTGCTGCTTGTGAGCTCTAAACTTTAATGTGCTAAAACATGTCCTCTGCTGAACTCTTTGAACCTGTTTCTGCTGTCCCTAAAGCCTGTTGTTGAGCCTTGTGTTGAACCAATATCTGCTGCATCTGTTAAAGTGCTTAGCTTGCTTTGTTTTGCTCTGTAAAATAAATCAGTTGTGCTGTTGAACATTGTATTCAGTCATAGTAGGATTCAGTATTGATAATCTGGTTGATTCAACTTGATTATCACTCTTGATTCTTGACTGATAGTTCAAGTCTTGTTTAGCTGATCATATTGGTGTATCAGACTTGTTTTTATCCCTGTTGTAAGCTGTGAACTGAATTACTATATCTTGTCATCTGCCAAGTTGTAAACTGTTTTTGATTTGAACATGTACCGAGACTCTTCTTTGCAATCTTCTTTGTTTGAACCTGCATATTCAACCTTGTGTAGCATATTCATTGGTATTATAATATGGTTGCTTTCTGCACATTGTTTTAGTATTCATTCATATCTACAGAGCTTCAGCCATAACCCTTGTTTAATCATTCAAGTATTTTTATTTACCCCTTGCTTTGATAAACTGCACCTGCTTAATCCTCATTGTGCAATCTGCCCGAGTTGGTTATCAAACGCTTTTGTATCAACCCCTTTTTGTGACGTTTAGTTCAAGTAACCTGTGTATTAATTTCTATCTGCAAGCTGTTATTAATAATTTATTAATTTGTTTATTGGCTTGCTGTATTTGCCCTTGTTTAATTAGTTTAGCTTCATCCACTTGCAAATCTGTAGACACTCATTTTTTTTATATTATTGAATCTCTTTGATTAATTAAAGTCCACTTGCTGTCTCTGGTTATTTGATATTTGATTGATCACAAATTCACTTAATCATTTGGTTACTAAGCTTTTTATAACACAAGCGAATAGTTAAATAAGTAAGCTTCCGCACTTATTTACTAGTACTTGTGTTGAAATCGAAAAGAGTTTAAAAATCACCACACTCTATTCACCCTTCTAGAGTGTGTTTGCGCCATTATCGATCCAACACAATGTATTGTAAGATGTCATTTGTTTATGTTATGTCATTCTCACTACTTTGCATGTCTTTTATGCTTTATGTGCATTATATATGCATTATATGTCTGTCGGGTTTTCACTCTTTTTTGTTTAGTTTTGCGTCCTTTTATGATTTTAGTATTGAGGTTCGTTATTGAGTTGATGAGTTCAATTTCGAGATTTGTTATTGATTAAATGATTACAAACCGAGGTTTGTTATTGAGTTAGTGAGTTCAATCCCAAGGTTCGTTATTGAGTAAGTGATTAAAACTCGAGGTTCGTTATTGAGTAAGTGATTAGAACCCGAGGTTCGTTATTGAGTAAGCGATTTCAAACCCGAGGTTCATTCTTGAGTAAGTGATTAGAACCCGAGGTAATGATTTCAAACCCGAGGTTCATTCTTCAGATTCCCAATACTCAAGCAACTTTTCAAACACTGTTACAGGACGTCCTGTTGCTATTGCGGAGGTGTTTATGTTCACACACACAAACAAGAAAGATAAGGTGCCTATTGATGATAGTCTTTGCGAGTTATTGAGGTAACAAAATTGTTTTACTTTTTTCGTTGTTGCTTTAATGTCTTCAATGATTTGCTTCCCTTCATTTTTTTTGACACATTTGTCTAAGGTTTTAAATAATAATGGAGTTTGGTTGCCATAGTATGCCACTTTTTCTTCAATTTAGTTGGGTTTCTTTTAGTCATCATTCTTGTAAAATGATTTTGCATGATTTTGTAAATCATACCGATGTGAGGACAATCGTTTGGTAAACGTATATTTTAGTGTGTTTCGTTGTCATATAATGATTTTGTAAATCATACCGATGTGAGGACAATCTTTTAGTATATATATTAGTATATTCCGTTGTCTTATACCCACGCAATTGACATTTTGACTTTTCTTAGACTATCATTCTTTCTCAATAGTTGTCTAAACTTTAATGAGTGAATTGGAACTTATTGACGAGACAATGTATTGTAAGATGTCATTTGTTTATGTTATGTCATTCTCACTACTTTGCATGTCTTTTATGGTATAGTATATTGTGAAACACCTTTTCTAAATCCTCACAGAGCTTTTCGGAGAGAGAATGCCGAGCGTATTTGAATATTTTGGCAAGAAAGATCCAATTCCAGATGAGTTGTTACGTGAAGCCGATGAGGTGTTTCTGGAATGTGCCGGCGGTGTAAAGAATGGACGTATTAAAGGCTTGGGTAATTTATCTTCAGAATACATGAGTGGATCGTTTCTCATCGATGCCAAATGAGGTTTTGACGCAGCAGTATCACAATTTTTCGAAAGAAAATTCTAGGTTGCGTGAAGACCTTTCTGCATGCGTGAAAGTTTGGCCGAGGAGAGAGAGAGAGCAACGGTCGCACAATCTGCAATGCAAAGTGGAGATAGCAAGGATTGCGCAGCTAGTCCAAGGATTCCTCCATACTCCGGTAGTGCTTGATAGTGAGGATTATGGATTGTTCATATTTTGCTATGTATTGTGTTGTCTCTTTATTTTGTTTTGGGAATCCTAAGTGGAACAATATACGTTTTTTTTTTTTTTTTTTTTGAGGGTAACAATATACGCTTTTGTAACTTAATAATTAGCTATATGGAGCCTTTATTGACTTGGTTTGGTTGATGCATTAGTTAAATATTGTGTTAGTTTTTCATAAATTGTGATTTATTTGGACAGGTGGAATGAGAATTTACGGAATAAATCAAAATAAAAAAATATAATTTTTCCGACGGAGTAGTGACGAAATTAAATCGGACATGTTATGAAAATTACCGACAAAAGTCGTCGAATTTAGTCGGAATAATTAAGCAAATTTTCGTCGGAAATTCGTCGGAATAAATGGTCAGAAGTTCGTTGGAATCATTTCGTAAGAACTTCGTCGCTAATTTTGTCGGAACCATTCGTAGCAAATTTTGTCGCTAAGCTCGTCGGAAATTTCGTCGGAAACATTCGTCGGAAATTTCGTCGGAAATTGCGTCGGAACTTTCGTCGGAAACATGCGTCGGAAATTTCGTCGCTATAGTCGTCGGAAATTTCGTCGCAACGCGTTTCCAACGGGCTTTTTTCCAACACCCCATATTTCGTCGGAAATTGGTCGGAAACATGTGTTTCCGACGAAATACCGACGAAATTTCGCGTAGGAAATGCCGGAAATTCTAGTAGTGTTTGGTGGTCCCGATTAGAGTTGTTAAACGAACCGAGCATTTATGAACATGGCTCGAACTCGGCTCGTTTAAACTCGCTCATTTATGCTATCGAGCCGAGCTCGATCAGGTTCTCCTGCTCGTTTGCTAAATGAGCGAACACGAGCCTGCTCGTGAACGCTCGTTATTGTTCGCGAGCTTATATAATATATAACATAAATAATAAATATAAATCATATATACACATAATTTTTTTTAGGGAATATATACACATAAATAATTTAACAAATAACAAATATTTCGTGGATGTTTGATTAAACGAGTATTTTGGGTTGAATAATGGATATTGGATATAAACAAACCGATCGCGAGCTTAAAAAATACTATTGAACGAGCCGAGCTCGAGCCTGTTCGCAAGCTTGATCTCGAGCTCGAGCTCGAACATTTTTTATACTTATCGAGCCAAGCTCGAACATGCTTTTAGGCTCGTTTGTGTTAACGAGCCGAGCAGAGCCTACCCGATTACAAACGAGCTCGAGCTTGAACATTAGCTACTCGGCTCGGCTAGTTAACAGCACTAGTCCCGATCCACACATTTAAGTATCTTTTTTGTTGGTCCCCGTGTGTAGAAAAAAAACCCACCCACTTTAAATTCTGTGGTTGATGGGAAAGCAAAGATATGACGATCTTTTTCTCAGTCTTGAAACACCGTAAAATCACTGGGAGACCGAAGGTCCGAAAATCTCCTCTTCATTTATTTTTATTCTCTTCCAAAAGGTCTATCCAGGTTGGGCCAACACAAAAGTTTGTGAATCTTGGGCTTTGGGCTTGTAAAACTTTTGTTTTTAGGCACGTAAAATTAATTCTTCTCTAATGGAAAAAAATTAGAGAATATCTTTTCACACAAATTTTATCTTCTGGCACTGAAAATTTTTTTCCAATTTCGCCATTATTTTTTTATTTTACGCGTTCATTCTCGACCAAAGTTTGGTGAGAATATGACACATTATCCATATTGAAATATGGTCGGAATATACGTGTTGAAAGTCACACTTGGTTGATTACGACCATATTTTTGGTAGAATGTTTGAAGTTTTCCAAACTCATACATAGTCGAGCATCATTCGACCAATATTGAGTCGAATACTCTGCACATTCGGACTAGAATTGGGTCGAGGATAACAACAACAATATAAGAGCACCACTATTGATTAGTGAATTTGATCGAATATTAAAAGTTTTTGTACTCAATTTTAGTCGAATGTCTTTCGACCGGTATTGAAGTATGAAAAACATTCAAAATTCGACTAGAATAAAATCAAGATAATGATCGTATTCTGACTCAAATTGGGTCAGAATGGCTGATGTGTGAATTGACTATAAATTGGCCAGAATAGTATATATTTTCCGGACTCATTTACGGTCAGAATGACAGGCGTGTGGAATATCCAAACGAAGCCCACTCTCGGCTCTTGGTAAGTGTAAAACAACATTTGTGTGAAAAGATAGTCCCAAAAATTAACTTATCGCCTATAGGCTGAAAATTAGCATTAGAAAAATATGAGTTCTATTTGCATCATATAAACAGTTCTGGCATCATATTTACATGTAAAAATTTGTGTATAAAATATGATGCCGAAATTTTTACGTAATGCAAATAGAATTCGCCTGAAAATAAATATTGTTTCCAAACACAAGCTAATCTAACACATATAATACCCACGAATTATAAAAATCACTGTCTCAACACTAACCTAAACTGCAAAAATTAAATGAAAAAAATATATCACTAAACACGATAACCCTTTAAAAACAACACATTTCTCGATATTTCTGTAACTTTGAAGAGTCATTTGTACCAATGAAGCGTAAGTGGTACCGTCTCAATGGTGACCCCGATTTATGGGGAATTTGGGAAATCGGTAGCCATCAGTAACGTTTGGCATTTTTTCGGTCAAATATTTTCGACATTTTTTTCAGGGTTAAAATCTAAATTTGAACGATTTCGTCCAAATTCAGTCAACTCTTCCAAATTTAGATTCCTTTTCGTCCCAATCCATTCACTGGCCAAATTTGGACGGAATTTGGACGTCTCGCCCAAATACCACTTCGTCTTCTTCATCTGAGATGATTGGCATGAAAAGGTCTTATCCCTTTTCCATTGAAACTCCGCCGGCCCTGGATTTTCATCTCAAATATCCACCTCCCTATGGTGTTAATCCAAATCCAATCCAGAATAAATGAAGCAACATCATCATCATCATCCTATAGCAACAGATCTGCTGTTAGTACTTATATGGATATCATCAGGTAATTAATGCTTATAATTCTCCATGTTTTTTAGTAAAGGAAAAGCTTTCTTCTTGCCAATAATGTTCTACCCCATATATTCTGATGGGTTTTTCTTAACAGATATGATAAGGAAATTCCAACCAAATTACTAAGCTTTGTGTCTCCTAGAGAAGAAGTGAAAGAAAAGCAAGATTACCCTCCAAAAAAAAAAAAAAAAAAAGCAAGATGCAGATTTTTTTGAAGAAAAGTGATTGATGAAACCGTCCAATTTTTTTTTGGACGGATCCGTCCATTTTGATCAGTGAATGGATTGGTACATAAAGAAATCCAAATTTGGACGGTTTTGATCAGATTTTTGACGAAGAACACCCAAAAAATGTCGGAAAATGTTTGATCGAAAAAAATATCGACGTATTCTGATGAGTGCGATTTCCCAAATTCCCCGTTTTATGTGCCTATAAAAGACACGAAACAACAAATGCTGACTAAAATTTTCCCTAGTACATCTTTTCATTTTCCGTTTTATACTACTGGCGTATATAATTGAATTATATTGACTATGTTATTTTTCATATAAGTTCTTGATATCCGGAATGGAGGCATCATAATATTGAACCACAATTCCACCGATGAAACGGGTCTTGTTCTTGCCTTTGGCTATATTTTGAGTTGCGGTAGAACTTTCTATTGTTGACGCCATTATTTCTTGATTTCTAAAGAAATATCAAGAGAAACCACAATGCAGAATTCATTCATGTCCTCTTATGTAAAAGGCTTGTTCTTCTAAGAATTAAAGAGTAAGGAACGCATCGCACAAAATAATTAAGAAGATGAACTTTTATTCATGAATTAATATTATTTTTTGTTTACAATGATGCACATAAGTGATTATATATATATCTTTCACGAAAAAATAACCTCTTAAAATATCTAACAACTATTGCCAAAAAAAAAAAATATATATCTAACAACTAACTGAACTATTTTGTAAGTGACTTTCTGTACAATGTGTTCGACGAAATACATATTGAACTCAACAATAAATATTCTTTGTTGAATTACCAATTCTCTAGAAACTTAAGCTGATTGAACATTTTATACAATTCAATATGCATCAATCCTCAAGTATGAGCCTATAATAAAGCTGAGAGAAGGCCAATACTTAGAGTCAATATATATGAATGGGAAGACAATGTTTTCGAAGAGGTTTAATTAAACTGCTCTGATATCATTTGAATCACCCATATCTGTCCTTGAGGTTTTAACCGATAAAGAAAAAAATAATTAATATTTTATTTATTTCAACGTTCCTTATCTTGCTTTGTTCACTACTTTTGAAATAAAGCAAAGAGTTTTGGTTTTAATCCTTCAAGTTCCCATACTTGAGTTCCTTCCACCTGTAGATTAGAAATGTTAAATCATTATTATAAAAGGAATAGAGTAATCGAAGGAAGATTAAGGTTAATATTAAAACCATCCGAACACAATAAATGTTACAACATGTCGTGGCAGTATGATTTACATGAATGATTACTATCACATAAGACTTTGTATTGATTGTGTCAGAGTGATTTATGACGATAACATACTTATTATTTTCTACTCTATAATTAATTATAATTATATTTTCTACACAAAAACATGAAGTATTTACCTGTAGATGCAAGTTGTAGAAAACCCTAGCTTCACAAGATTGAAAGACCGAAGAATTTAACAAAATAAATCCATTTTGCTCCAAATTGAACAATATTTGAGCAAATGAAAAAGCCCTACTGGATGACGTCAATGTAGAAAATTGAACCATTATTTCCTTATCATTGAATTGTGTTGCTGAAATCGCTGATAGAGAGTTTCTAGAGTCACTTTTCATTTTCTTTTGAAAATGAAATGATTTTTTTTCATGGGAAATTATTGCATTTAATAGCTTTTCTTTCTTTTGAATCAATGACTCCACCTCCTTTTCCAGCTCCGGTATGTATTTCACCACCCGGGAGACGGTTGTCGGAATGCTTAATTTCTTCTGGAAAAAAAACAATGAAACCAAATACATACATTAATATATATATATATATATATAATAAGAACATACAACTAGAAATACTAGTTCAATGACAAGATGACCAAAACAAATAATCATGACACACTTTTACACATGAGACTCGTAAGGGTGGCTATAGAGTTTCGGGATACATGTCAAAACATTGTTAGAATTTTGTTTTTTGAGCTTAGATTGGCGAAAGGTCCACCATCAAAGTTGTCCTAAATGTTGTTGTACAATTTGACCAGGGCATTCATCAAAGTGACATCAACAATGCCTTCTTCAATGGTCATCCCACAAAAAGAAATGTATATGCCTCAGCTTGAAAGGTTTAAAGATCTCTTAAAATCTAACCATGTCTGCAAATTAGTCAAGGCTCTCTATGGATTGAAACAGGCTCCTAGGGTACTCTGGTTTGAGGCTCTCATGCAACAGATGATTGGTTGGGATTTCATTTAGTCCTTGTCTGACTCACATTTATATATGTTTTCCAAGGGATCTCACTTACTTTATGTTTAGTCTATGTTGATGTCATACTGATTACAAGAAACTCAAGAGATTTAATTAACAAGTTTGTTAATTAAACAACCCAATGAGAAATTTGCCTTAAAGGACTAGGACCTATATCTCATTTTATGGGAATGCAAGCTCTGTCAATGGTCTGTATCTTTCACCAGGACATTATGTTGCACTGATTCTAAAGAAAGCATACATAGAGAATTCAAAACCATGTCTTACACCAATGGTGGCTAGGACTCAACTTATGCCAACTCAGGGTGATCCTCTGTCTAATCCTATAGATTACAGAAGCATGATAAGAGTTCTTCAATATTTGACCTTGACTAGACCAGAAAGTGCATTTGTTGTCGATCATCTAAGTCAATTTATGCAATCTCCCAGAACTAATCATTGAAAAGCTCTTAAAAGAGTTCTGAGATACATCAAAGGAACTTTTCTTCATGGAATCCACTTCAAGCCAGGGTTTTCTCTTCAGTTGTCTGGTTACTCAGTTTCAGACTGGGCCTGTTGTTGATTCCCCTGTCTCCTGGGGCTCCAAAAACCAAAATGTGGTTTCTAGATCCAACACACCATCAAAATACAAGGCTTTTGCAAATCTTTCAACTGAGAGGATTTGGGTGAAACAACTTCTCTCTAAAATGAAGATTCCTTTGTCGAAGATCCCAATAGCTTGGTGTGATAATACTGGAGATGTCTCTCTATCTCAAAACCTTGTTTATCACTCTAAGACCAAACAAATTAAGCTAAATGTCCATTTTCTCAGAAATCATTTCTTGTTTCACCATCTAAGAGTACATTAATTATCAGTCAATATGTTTTACACAATAATCAATATGTTAAAAATGTTCTGTCTATTCGTTGTGACCGTTTGTTATAGAACTAACTTCGGAAAAAAGAACCATGTAAGTGGATATTCCTTAGAGTGACATCATCTTTAACAAGTTGAAAACATCTGAATTGCGATAACTTATATTTGGTGGTCAACTCCACTTAAAATTGTTACTTAATACCATCATTGCATCATCCCCCAAAAGCATATTGTAAGTAGTAATGTATGTACATCAATGATTGCTCAGCTATATAAATTCCACTTCTAGCCATTTTATTTTATTTTATTTAGGAGAAGTGGTTTAAAAAGACAAAAAAAAAGAGGGAAAATGAGGATCATGACAATGGAAATATAAATTGGGTGATAAGAATAAATTCACTGTTCATAACCACAAATCTACTGTTTCTTTGCAGTGGAATCCAATTCCCAATATAATGTTTATTTATCACAAGAGAATAATGATATGTTCTTTTACCCAAAAATATTCCATTTGATCTCTTTGCATATTTATATGTTCAAATTGTCTTTTTTG
This sequence comes from Gentiana macrophylla, assembly GCA_026214975.1. Classification (NCBI taxonomy): domain Eukaryota; kingdom Viridiplantae; phylum Streptophyta; class Magnoliopsida; order Gentianales; family Gentianaceae; genus Gentiana; species Gentiana macrophylla. Next base: position 2,765,010 of record CM047812.1, on the reverse strand, counting down.
ACAATAAACCCTTTATTTTATTGTCTTATCTATCAAATAGATAAATAAATAAGTGCGCACATCATCATTCCTCTATATCCGGATAAATTTTACAATGGTCGTCGAGTAACTATTAGTAGTTAGAATAGTCGTTGACTAACTAATATTAGGTCTATTGCTAGTAGCTTAACTAGTTTATATTGCTACCGATTAAGCCTAACTCAACTGATTAGAGCTGAGGTCCTGAGATCAGGAGTTCTCAAGTTCAAATCTCTCTGCAAGCAATAGTTTGAGAGTCCTCCAACGTACGTAGTTTCATCTTTAGGAAAGTTGTGATTATTTTTATTTATTTTTTATTTCTTACAAATGAAAATGTATACTGAGATTATATAATATAGATATTACATAGAAATAGATATCTCATCCAAATCCGATTTTGTTTGGGACGTTTATTTATTTATTGCCAAATTACGAAAAGTCTAATTAATCATTGGAATTTCGTTAATTTATATAATATTATTAGGGTTATGATAAAGTGAAACTTAAAGTACATAAATGTAAAAAATATTATATCATTTGATGAAATTCGAAGGATTAATTAGACGTTTCGTAAGCGGTTGAAAATTCAAATGTTCCAAACAAAATGGGACGGAGGGAGTATTTATTATAAACCTATGATTATTGATATTTTTAAATCCTTCATCCATATACCCTGGTTCACAACAATTCAAATGAGTTCACATTCTTGGATTAGTAGAAGATAGGGCATGGCCTTCTTGTTTATTGGATCAATAATAATCCAAAGGAAGAGCATCTTTTTACACAACTCGCTGACTGAATATGAATAAAAAGTGATGTCTATCCCAACCAGATTTGTGTCAGATTTTGAATGTTTTTTTAGACTCAATATATGTCGTATATAAAGGTTTTTTTTAACAATATATATAAAGTTAATCTGATAACTATTGTATGTTCATATTTTTAGATACGTTTTGCTTTCGCAAGAAAACCCCCGAGCAATGACTCTAACTCGAGACATAATCCATAAGGGTTCAAACTCGAGACATTTTGTCTAAGCGACCAAAGCCCATTCCACTCTGACCAACCTCCGGTAATCACTTTTGTTTTCCATCATAATGAAAGTATTTCTCATAAATCCCAACACAATACACAGCCATTATAAACTTACCGGTTGATCTGCCGGAGGGAGAATATTCCGGAGAGACGAATACAAGCTATTGATTCTTTTCCGGCGGTCCCGTTCACTGGCGTTGTGGTTAAGTTTCTTTTTCTTAACCTCTTTGACTTCCATTCCATTATTTCCAACCAGAGAAAATTCCGACAATACGGTTGTTTCGTCGGCAAATCTTTGCTCATCAAGAAAGTGAAGAAGTGTGTCGGGAAATTCTGCTTCTCCGATGATGCTGTTAAAACATGGTGGTGACATAGCTAGCATTTTTGAGTGAGCTTAAAGTTTTTTTTTTTTTTTTTTTCCCTTGGTAAGTTTTCTTAGGGCTTCATGGAATTTATATAACATCAGCTTTCTGCAGTGATGTCATTAGCATGTGTAGAATTATTTTTTTGGATAACAAATTGTAATTAAAATATGTCTGTACACGACGACAAAAAAGAAAATGCAGTACTGTACATGTAAGGCAATTTGGCATAAAAGTACACTTCAATAATCTTTTCTTGCAGTACATGTAAGGAAATTTTTAGGTTGATGAATTTTGAAAATTGTCCGATATGATTAAAGGGTAATCGGATTCTTTTGGAAGAATTGCAATTAATAAAATGATATTTTGTTGATGATTCATGGTTGTCGTTGAGACTACTGTCTTGAGACTACCTATGTATCAAATCCATGTGTATGGAATTAAGTCAATAATGTAGTTTTTAATTACGAGGTGAAGATTCTTTTATAAGCCTCCTTTGTGAGGGAGTTAATGTATGAATCTGTGGTTTTTAAGGCCTGTGCTTGAGGGGCATTATCAAGCCAACGTGGGGTAGCCATGACTCAATTAGAGGCTAAAATCGAAGAATGTAATCAATTATAGAATCAAGGCAGTTAATGAACAATCAATCGTGGGATCTTACCTATTATTATGTTGTAGCCGCCTTTAGAGGTCGGAGACAATCTGCTCTATTCATATGCAACCAAGATGAGTGGGTCATCAAGTCGATAATATGGGGCCGTAGGCAAACTATGTCATGCCGGCTATCGGGAGCTATGGATAGCTTATACCAAACTGAAATGACGTCGGCGGAGTCAGAAGAATGAACAACATGAGTTCTACGAGTGATCAGAGGAGGTCGGTTTGACCTCGGCTTGAGCCTCAGAACAAAATGCCAATTGTGGGCTGAATTTGGGTTGACCCATTTATCAATATGACCGGAATGAAACCCAAATTGTGTCACATGTATGATTTCAGGGTCATACCCAAGTCATGGGTATTAATTGATTTTGTGCAAAAAGTTGTCATTTACAATATAAAACACGTGTGTTCATATAATTGTATATTATTTTCTGATGCTCACTCCATTCCGTATGGAATAGCCATTTATACCGTAACACGCACGTGTTTTCAAACGTAAATTATATACAAACCTGTTTAATTCCACACCTCACACCACCACCACCACCACCGCCTGCACCGGGGATTCCTATAATACATGTAAGATCACCATCACCTATACCGCGTCGATTGTCATATATATCCTATAGAATATCGATCACTTCAAATCACGTAATTTCATTTCATTAGCTACTTGAGCGTTAATGGATGTGGTAACTACTTAAACTCACCATCCAAGGGCGTATCTATGTATGGACTTCGGGGGCTAAGCTCATCTGAACAAAAAAATATTACACTAAAGAATCGATGTAGTCCAGTTCGATCACTAAAATATTCTTAATTCAGCTCACCCGACGAATTCGATGTAATTCATTAGTCCATCCAAATTAAAATTCTGAATCCGCCCTTGCCACCATCCTTGTTTTATCCTAAAATAAATAACTCAAATTATGAATTTCATTATATGTCAACCTTATTCATTTGTTGTTGTTTCAATTGGGTTATTGGAAGATCTATCACATACAGAACAAGGTGAGTGGAATGCTTGGAAGAGAGAATGTACATAATATACTATATTAAGGATTTAAAAATTGGAATTTTTAGTTAAATTATTTTTATTTCAAGAGGAATCTTTTTTTTAATATATTTTTATTTTTTTGGAATTTTCGTTTTGTCACTCCAATCACGAAACAACATTATCCTCATATTTAAACTGTCAACAACGCTGCATGACTTCACTCCAAACTACATTCACAACTTCTAATTGTTTCTCAGCACTTTAGAAATCAATAAAATAATAACAAATATATTACTTCATTCCAGATATCAACGTCTAGCAAAAAGATTACTATTATTGCGTATAAGTCCACGAGTGTTGATTAACCCCAACCACATAATCCATGAAAACATTGTAGGCTCGGGTGTTTAAGGCAATTGGATCTTAAATTGGGGGTGTGAAGGTTCAAATCACGTTTAAAAAAAAAAAAAAAAAAAAAAAAAAAAAAACTTTTCTCTCAGTTTTTTGGTATAATAGTGTTGAATTACTATCTCTCCCAAAAGCTTAATCTGATGCAAAAATAGATAATTAACATCATAAACATTTCAACAAATGGCAAATCAATGACTTTGAACCACTCGTTCCTGATTAATATCTTCACTCATCTCGTGAGACAGACACAGTGACATAGGGTTCAACGTTTTAGGAAAGCAAAGTAGGCATAAGTTAAAGTTTAAGCATCGTGTGTGTATGCATAATTGGCACGTGTTTGGAGCACTATTGGAGTGAAAGAATCTGCAAAAATGTTGCCTTGCGAGTGGAATGATTTTTTAAGTGATATAAAACCTCAGACAAACGCGTGCCTAATTGCTTCCACCACGCTCCTGTCCTCTTTGGCAATTAATCCACTTTTTGTAGTTTAATTTGAATTAAGTTATATAAAAGTACGGTATTGATATAGTTACTATTTAAATCTATACCATTTTTATATCTGATATATTCTTATGATTGTGATTTTTTTCAAGTTATGTTTTAATCTTTTTGATAAGTGAAAAAAACATGTGGTGAGATGATGATGGTGTAAAAATGGTGTAGACATGATGGAGTAACTCTATCACTCCCCATAAAGTAATGGTAAAAAGTAAAGCGGTAATGTATTATCATAATCATTCAGACAAAACAAGTGTCATGACTTGTTTTTACGTTATTAATTATGATGTATGATTTGTTGATCCGGAGGTAGTACAATCACGATCAATATTGTAAAAACAAATTGTTTTTTTGCCTTAGCACGGAAGAGTTGGTAACCCCGACTCCCGAAACATCTATAAACGCCTCTTACTATACATCTGATATCACATTATGTCTTTTTCCGAACCTGGAAACAGTAGTGATTGCAAAATTGGCGAATTTTCTTCCTTTCAAAGTCATCATTTCGTGATCTAATCGTTCCGTCTTCGCAGTTGGTCAACCTCACACGGATAAAAGCATCCAAGAGTAGTAATTGATGCATCATTGCGTTTTTGTTCTTGTTAAAGTTATAGTTTTAATCGTAGATTCATGTTTTTCTAGGTGATCTTTCGTTTTGTACCGTTTTCTGGGTCTGTATGACATCCATTAGAGGTAATGATTATATAATTGAAGAGTTAGGTATAATTTTCCGATTTTAATTGATTATTTTACACACTTAATTCTATGAAAAAGTAATTAACTAATGCACGATTTTCGAGTTGATACTTTACTGTGAAAAGTTAAAGCAAACTACAGAAATTCTGGAAACCGTGTTCGTTAAATCTGTTGAGGGGCTATAGAACCTTTGGCAGGGCTACCAATGGTTTGGCATTGCCACCAAAGCTTCGGCAGTACCACCTAAGCTTCGGCAGTACCACCGAGGCTTCGGTCCAGCTGCCGATTCTACAACATTGTCAGTTTCAGTTTCATATGCAGATTGTCAATTGTACACATTGCACGGTAAACATGTTGGAGATATTTGAATAAAAATTAATGGAGGGTTGCATCGCTTCTGTGAAAGGTTACAACCACGTAAAATGTTGTATCGTTTCGGTTAAAGGTTATAATTTTTCGGTTAAATGTTGCAACATTTAAATGATCGGACACTAATCTCCTGTAAATTCCCATCTTTATTATGAAAAAAAGATTTTTGTAAGAATTTTCTTAGACAAAATTCTGGCTTGTTGCATAAAAATATTCATAGAAATACTTTGCATAAATTCGAGTCAAAAAGATTTTACAGAACATGATCGGTTCGCCGTCTTCCTATCATTGAAGTGCAACAATCCGAAGAATGTATGACTGTTGCATCTTGGGAGACGATTGTCATTACCGTTTATTCGGCGTGAAACATCTTAAGGAGTCTTTGTACTCTCACTCGATCTGAATAAGTTTTCACATTTACTTTTGCTTACTGCATTTCATTTCAATGTGTTGCAGTATGTACACCTTTTGTGGAAGGCTATCGTTGGAATCACGGCATGGGTTATCTGCATCAATAGGAACAAGGTCATTTTTAAATCTTTTGTCATGGACCCCGAGAAAATTTTTCGCGAAATTCAGATGCTATCTTTTTCTTGGCTGGTTGAATCTAAAGATTTGAAGAATATCAAATGGGAAACTTGGAAATCAAACCCGTTGGCGACTGCAATTCAATGAGAGGAAAGATCTTTGGTCTGATTTGGTGGTCATTTGTTGCGTCAGGTCATACTCTTCTCGTTCCTTTTCTTTTCTTTTTTGAAAGTTTTTCTTTTCTTTTCACTTTTGGTAGATTTGCAGATGTTTTCTCCCTTATACCTATAGTTAGGGGCATTTTGAGTTTTGTGTTTTGTTTCATGTTTGTTTGTAACTCTTTGTATCTCTCCTGAACATTTCCAGCTTCTCGTTGGTTTTGTTTTAATCTTAATATATTTTGTCTTTTGGTTGTTCAAAAAAAAAAAAAAAAAAAAACGTTCTTGTTATGTGTTCATCTTGTTTGCAATATGTTTCTACAAATTTATGATTTCAGAAAAATTAACAAACCAGTACTATCTTCCCAACAAAACGGTCATATAAGGTTCAGTCAGCAGTTATTTTTACAGAAATTAATTATTACTTTGTTTAAATTTAATTTTATACCATGTAGAAATATTAAATGCATATTACAATCATATGCATTACGCATGTGCGATAGGTCATGGTTAGGTATTGATATCATTTTTACGGTAGCTATGAGTTCTCGAGAATCCTCAACATCCATAACGCGTGCCCACACCCAAAGGTCATGCAATTTCGGTTGGATGTTGGGCCGGTTAGATGTGCTACGTGTTGTAATAGGCTAATAGCAAGCAGGTTAGTTTTACTAGTATTTATTTATATTTATTATTTGGGTCATGAGTATAATCATTGTATATTTTATTACTTCCATTCGTGGTCTATACAAAGACATAATATCTTTGAATCATGAGATGCATTTTCACATATGTCACATATACACAATATGGTACGATAAGATAATTAACTGAAGATACGTATGATATTTTAAGTACAATAATGCAAATGCAATATGGTAAAACAATATGGACAATAATAATCGTAGGTAGGGTAGTGCCCAATTTTGATACCTTAGTATTTTAAGATTAATTGAATCAATGTCATCTCTCAATTCCTTATTCCAATATTCATGTGCTCCATTGTAGGTTTACTCAAACCGATTAATACTACCTCCGTCTCAAAATATAAGTCCATTTAGCTTTTTGGTTTTATTCTAAAATATAAATCAATTTATAAAACCAATAAAGCATTTATTACTTTTTTCTCATTCTACCCATCATTTTTTATATACTCAAATACTTTTTACTACTTTGCACTAATACCAATGAAATGTCATTTTAATCTTTTTAATCTAAATTAATTACACATAACAAACTTAACTAACTTTCTTAATAAGTGTGAAAAAGTCTAAAAGAACTTATATTTTGGGACGGAGGTAGTATGTCATTTTAAAAATATATTTGAATTAAAAGAGAACTATAAGTATAGATTTTGATACTACCATGGTTCTTCTTAATTATATTTTCTTTAATGGGTTGTCGTGCTCACTCCTTACTAAATATTTTCAAATGAAGATTATGTACAATCTGATGTGACACGAGAGGAACCGTTGGAAAAGAATTATTATGCTTCTTAGTTTATCTTGTTCTATGAGTTCTGTATTCTTCAGTTGATACACTGCATTTTATTTTATTTAATATTTGGGATGCGTACCCGTTGTACGATCGACATTTATGTCTTTTCATTTTGTTTCCCTGAAAAACAAATAGTTGTTAGTTTGTATTTCTTTTATTTGTAGAATTGAAGTTTGGGAATATTTGGAATTTATTATGGTAATTTTTGGAGAATCTTCTGTCATTTCGAGTAACCGATATATTTATAGCAGGAGTGATATTTCAGGATTTTGGCCCTACCGATGGTGTGGCATGACCACCGCATTGGCGGCAATGTTGGGTTCAAGATTCTTGATATTGTTTCATCCGTACAGTTCTGAGTCTGACCACAGTTGTTATTAAATGTATGTTTTGTTTTCCGTGCATTCAGATATGTTTTTGTATGCTTCTCGAATGATAAGACTATTTCGTAAGCCTTACATGTCGACCTTCAAGTCCAAATTATAGTTACATATATATAATACTAAACCCAGTGTTCTAAAAGTCGGCCAAGTCGGCTGACTAGGCGCCGCCTAGGCACTAGTCGGCCCTCCACCGACCCGAGTACACACTAGTCGGACCTATCTTGGCGGGCTGGTCTCCAGTCGGTCCCTAGTCGGGGACTAGTCACCCTCTGGGCGGGAAACTCGAGTTCAAGGCGGGATAGTCGGGCTCAACTCGGGCAACTCGGCCTAGGCGGTCTGTATTATGATTTTTTTTTTTGAAATTTGAGTGCTTTTATTTTGGACGTATCACGTATGTTTTTATGTGTTTATTTTGTGGAATGAATTTTTGGACTTATGTTAGTACTGAATATTACTAGAGTAGTAGTATCATTATTTTTGGGGGTTTATAGTAATATTATGTTATTTTTGTTTTTGTCAATTCCATTATTATTATTATTATTATTATTATTATTATTATTATTATTATTATTATTATTATTAATTAATTAAAAAAATCCAAAACCGCCTAGTTCCCGACTAGTTCCCGCCTAGCCGACTAGTCCCAACTCCCCACCCGGCCGCCTGACTAGCGCCTACCGACTTTTAGAACATTGATTAAACCCCAATACATGTTCCTAAAGAGAAAAAATGACTATGGATTATTTCGAAGAGAATTGTACGAGAGACTTTGAGATCAATCTCAGGACACACTTCTTAGACAACTCAATTCAGCATCAAATCAGTTCAAACATCTCGCATTTAAAATGGTAATCCATTAATATATTCGACTTAATCGTTTAAATGTAAATTAAACAATAGATTCAGAGTACCTTAATAGCGGAAGAAAACATCAGGATCGTTTCCCTACATCCATTGTTACTCGACTACGTCTCTGTTGTTGCCGTCTTGATGAGAGGATTCTGACATCTCTCTCCTTGCCTACAACCGTTATGTGTTGGTTTCTTTCTTATGCTTTATGATGGAGTAAAGCATTGCTTTTATAGGCGGAGAGAGGGCCGAAATCCGAATGACTTAGTGTTTAGCTTTAATCTCGGCCGTCCATCAAAACCGAGTTTTAATCGGATTAAAACACCTTTTAAATAACCATTAAATAATAAATAGCATATTTCCAAGGGAAAACGAATTTTCTATAAGACCACTATTACGGGAAATAAAATTAATCGGGCTCAATAAAAGCCACGACATAATTTTCTTACATTCTCCCACTTGGTCGATAGGAACATTTCATCAGTGTTTTCCTTTTAAAGGAACATAAGACGCGCATTATATGCTAAATAATTTCTTTAGTCAGTTAGCGTAAGTGTCATCATTAATCTAGCTGTCAATGGAAGTCATAGCGGTTACACATCATTCTGTAACATGCTTCCTTCTATGTACCGCAACACTGACAACCGTCTTAACTAGACCATAAGCGAAGATTACATAAACGGTCCCGTTATGTCTTTGCAAGAGACAATTTCTGTTTTAATAATTCTATTCGTAAGGTGTGTACACAATGGAAAACAGAAAACAATAATGATGTAGAAGATTAACATTAGGAGCTCAACAAATGTCAAACATAAGTACAAAATAATTGGCAGAACACGATAATTGGGAACTATCCTCAAGACTTATGCTTTCAGTGTCTATCTGTTATGTCTTGGTGGTAGTCCTTTCGTAAATATGTTTGCAACCATAAGATTTGTCAATATGTGTTAAAAGACAAACAAATTTCTTCTAACATCTTGCTTCAGTAATAGATATTTAAGGTCCATGTGTTTTGGTCCCTTAGATATCATGTCATGCTTAGAGGATCCATGTCCCCTAGACTGCAGCCTCATAACATGCCACATACTCTTCTTTCATGGTGGATGAGTAAGTCAACTATGACTTCTGGATTTTCCGTGATACGGCACCTCCATTTAGAAGATACACGTAGCCAAGAGTACAAAGTCTGGTGTCAGTTTATCCTCCAAAATCTGAGTCTGAATAACCAGTCACCTATGGGTGTCCTGATTTTCAATATGTGAGCATGGAATTCATGTTCCTTTAAGTATCTCAGTACTTTCTTAGCAGCTTTCCAATGAGACATTCTTGGATTGCTTTGAAATGTACCTATCATGCCAAAGAACATGACTAATGTCGGTCTTGTACAAACTCAGTACATCTTTGTAAACTCTCTACAAGAGAAGCATAAGGATGTTTTTCCATACCTTTACGCTCCAACTCATTCTCATGGAATAATATTAGAGCAATAATGGAAGAACATGTCATCATGCCAAATCTTTCCAAAACTTTATCAATATAGGCTTTTGAGACAATCCTAAATATTAAATGCCCTATCACGGAATATTTCTATCCCTAACACATAGGAAGCCCCGCTTAAGTCTTTCATTTCAAAGTTCTTGAAGAGATCGGCCTTGGTTTCATGTAATACACCAAGATCATCACTTGACCAATGATAGATCACCAATATCTGAATCAAAAATATGAACATACTCCCACCGATCTTGAGGTATATGCAAAGGTCGATTGTGTTCTCATTGAAACCGAAAACGATAATGGTTTCATGAAACTTTAAGTACCGTTACCTCGAAGCTCTTGTTTCAGTCCATATATTGATTTCTTAAGCTTGCAGACCATGTCTTCATGACCGTCAACAATGAAATCTTTAGGCTGACGCATATAGACTTTTTCTTTCAAGTCTACATCCGGAAAAATCATGCTTTCACATCCACCTGTTGTAACTCGAGATCATAATGAGCTACTAGTGCCATGATAATTCTAAAGGAGTCTTTCCTGGACACAGGGGAAAAGTCTCATTATAATCAACACCTTATTTCTAATTGAAATATTTGGCAACAAGTCGGGCTTTATATCGTTCAATATTTCCATGACAGTCGTGCTTGGTCTTGAAGACCCACTTACAGCCAACTGGTTAGTGTCCTGAAGGTAAATGAACGACTTCCCATACTTGACTTTCATCCATTGATTTCAATTATTCTTTCTTGGCATTAATCCACTTACTAGAATTAACTTCCTTAATGGCTTGTGAAAATGAAACTGGATCTTTACTTGTCCCTTGTTCATATTCTACTTGATAAAGCATATAATCATTAGGAATAGCAGATCTCCTTTGTGTTTGAGATCTTCTTAATGCCGGTTCCTGTGGTGCTTCATTACTATTTTCATTGGCGATGATCTCATAATGGAGTTGTTGATCATTTATTGGATTTTCTTCATTGTTCAACGGTTCAACAATGGAGAGATTCCCAATACTTTTCGGAATAGGGTTAAAAGGGACGGGTACCTTTATTTCCTTTATGATCACATCACTAATTTTATCACTCCCACTGATTTCGCCATTCTAATAGAGTATAGCATTACCGGTTTCAACAATTCTCATAATAATATGGTTAGGACAATAAAACCTATATCCTTTGGATTTTTCTGGGTAACCTTAAAGTAACAACTAACGTTTCTAAATCCAATTTCTTTACTTGTGGATTATAAATTCTAGCCCCAGCTGGACATCCCCATATTTGGAGATGCTTCAAATGAGGTTTCCACCCTTTCCACCATTCAAAAGGTGTCTTTGGAACTGCCTTACTGGGAACTTTATTTGCAATATAAACAGCTGCACGTAAAGCATCCATCCACAATGATATAGGCAGGTCAGTATGACTCATCATAGATCTAACCATTTTCATATACGTACGATTCTGCTTTTCTACTACACCATTCCGCCATGGAGATCCAGGCGATGTGTATTGAGCAATAATTCCAGCTTTTGGAGAATTTTTTGCAAAAGGTCTAGGATGTTGTCATGTTTCGTCATACCTTCCATAAAATTCACCACCTATATCCAACCTTATGATTTTCACCTTTCTATCTTGTTGCCTCTAGACTTTAGTTATGAACATTTGTAAAGTGTCCACAGATTAAGATTTGTTATGCAACAAGTATAGATAACAATAACGTGAATAATCATCGATAATGGTGATACAATACTTTTCTCCTCCAAAGGTGGGAGCATCAAAGGTCCACAAATGTATGTATGCATTATTTCAAGAAGCTGGGTACTTCTTGTGGCTAAATTGAGATACAAAATATTTAATGAGGCTAAGTTAAACAACACTTGCATAAGAGTAGAGTATACACAAGAAAATAAGGTGCTCTGTGGGTAGTCACCATAAATTCTACACATAATGTCGTGATACTCACACATAATTGAGTGATATTTTTGTAAAGAAGACGAACAAGGTATCTCAGGATATCCTTGACCTTCGTAATATACACTCAATATATCTTTTGTTGTGATGGTAAGATGATTTTCAACAAAGAGAGCATCAAGATAAATTTTATAATCATCAATCAAAATCCCAGAATCCATGTTATTATCTAGAGTTTTGAACAAATTAAGAGGGCCCCTTTGCCAATCATTTGAACTTATGTGGCTACACTTAAAAGCTAACAACATAATACAATATAGAAGTTGCTAATACCAACCAAACTAGGGTCTAAACCAATTTATTCCTTAAATTGACATATCCCTTAATTTGAACCATTTGTCAATTCAACTGAATATCAATAAATTTCAACCACTTCACATAATGTGATCAAAACATTAATTCATCATAATGTCAGGCTGCTGTGGCTACACCCAACATTTGACGCCATTGATACTCAAAACATTGACAATCATACAGAGGTCAACTAAACCTTATGTTGACATATACATGTGCAAAGTAATACTTAAATATGGTTCAAGTATACATGTATAATGCCTTACTAGACTTACAAAATAAATATGTCACGATCTAATCACTAAATATAATGTGAATAGTCTTTATATGTCAAATTTGAAATCATTGTGGCAATACTACTCTAAACTTGATGAACTATAAGACATATTTATAATCTTTGCAAAAGTCAATAATTTAAAGGCCAAAACTTTATGATATGTCACAACTTTTATATGAACCAAATATCAACAAAATATGTACTTTGCACTTTAATGATAATCAATATGTGACTTTGTTGCTTCAGATGCCATAACTTAATCATTAACAATAATGAATGATTAAACACACACAACATGTGACAACTAATATTCAAAAGAGTAATCCTTTCAACTCATCACAAGGTAAGTTCACTCTAAGTACACATATTGAAAGTAAATGTATTAATAAACTGCTATTATAAAACGATCAATATCATTAGTCACATATTATTTATCACTTAATGGGCTAAATCACCATTTATATAAAGCGGGACCAATATATTAATCAATTAACTCCGTGTGACTAATTTTTTTATGTATCACTGGTTATCACCCACTAAATGCGATAAATCATTACATTATATGATGCAAAATGTTTGATTATTATTATTATCTTCCCAACAATACATATGTCACTACAAAAAAAACACTCTATTGCTACACTAGTTTTTGCCACACACAAAAAAAGTGTGGCTAATAACACTTGGTTAGACTCTTTTGCCACGCTCATGTGGCTAAAAGTAAGTCTATAACAACACTTTTTTTGTTGTGTGACAAACAATAGTGTAGCAAAAAACTGTTTTTCTTGTAGTGTGTACATTTTACTGGTACATAAAGCAGACAACAAATAATGATGCTCTAACATAAATGGAAGACTTGACTATAATGGATCAAACAAATAACGTTCTATTATAATTTAGCACTCTTAAATGTATCAAAGATGCCACGTGTACCGAAATTACGCAACAGAATTTATTTAGTTTTAATGGCAATAAAACAGCTTCCCGTAACATAGATACATAATAAAATTCAAGCCTTAATAAATTAGTAGCCGCATAATTATTGCCGTCAATAATACAATTAAGAATAAGGATCACTGTATTCAGATTAAAATAAAATTTTATGACAGCTATATCATTTTTCCTCATGCTCCTGGACTGGCTTGATACGTATTTATATGCTATTTATTTTATCTTATTTATTTATTTATATGCTATTTATTTTTGTAAATAAATAAGACCAAACAAGTAATTGGAAAAGCTAATAATAATGAAATAAAACCAGACTGTAAATGGAACCATGCCTGTGGACATATACTGCGGCGGAAGACCTTTTACGCAAATATATATATATACTAGTCGGGGGCACCGTGCTATGCACGGTGGGCCCTTTGTTGGTGTGAAATAAACCTCATTATATGTTATGTAAGAGAAGCAACATTCATCAATGATTACAAACATGGAGAAAGATTTTATAGTTCAGTTTTACTTACTGAATTTCCAAAATGTTATGTTTCGTGTTCCATGTTAAGACAGGACTCTTAAAAGAAACACCAAGAGTGTTAAAGTTATAAAGTCAAGGTATCTAAGTTTCCAAGATTGCAATCTAACAACCAATGTAGGCAAACATACAGGTAAACACAAGGTAAAGCAGGCCTCCTACTTCACATTTTCTAGCTTTGTCAGGTAATAACCTCAGAAACTATGTACAGAAGTAATTAGAAAACCAAACCTGGACAAGAGAAGGTGAAAAAATACAGGCGTTCACAAGGTATTACTTTTATGCATGATTTAATCTAAGCCCACCATGTGCGTAACTATACGAAGCACAATACAGATTTAAAAACACAATAGGCTAAAACGTAACAGCAAACAAACTTCTGAATATGGATATATAGAATATGTAGTAAAATGCAATCTTAGTTCTCCCAAATAATTTCGAGCAAACTATTTACGTGTGTCAAGAAACCAGGACTTTTTGTAGATCTACACTAACCTTAGGTAATATGCTTGTCTGTTGGGCAGAGCGAGAAGACGACCTTAGCCCGAAACCAATCCTGCATAACAGAAGCTACATAAGTATGGTCCTCATGAGATACAAACTGTAGGTGTATTGAAAATAGTGAAAACCAAATGAAAGTATAACGAATAGACTTTAGGTACAAGAGTAGTATGAAGTAGCTTAAGAAGTACGAAATAACATTTAACAAGTATTTGGCGCAAAACGAAAGCAAGTTTTAAACCAAAAAACAATGAAATGAATACTTATTTTGTTATTCTTATATTCCCTAGACATATGAACATGCACTGAGGTCAAAATTTCAGATGCAAGCACAAAAAATACAGACAAACGATCAGATGGAAATAATAGATTGCAGCAAATCTGCAAGTGTGAAGAACATATTGCTTTTATGTATAAATTGCCCTAGGTTTACCATGCACCTAACTATCCCAAATACAATCCAGATTATAGTAAAGAATAGTTGTAGAACAATTTACCGGCTAGAAGAAAAACATAGGTTCATTCCGACGTGCAAGTAAGCAAGATAGACATACAAAAATTGAACAAATGAATATATGCATTCAGAAGCACATTTTATACCTTAAGAAGAACGAAAGAACATTGAACAGGTATTTGGCGCAAAACGAAAGCAGTTTTTAAAACCAAAAAAACTGAAAGGCATACTCATTTGGTTAATCTTATGTTCCCTATACATATGAACATGCATTGAAGTCAAAATTTCAGACACAATGGCAAAAAGTACATAAAAACGATCAGCTGGAAATAATAGATTGCAGGAAATCTGCAAGTGTGAAATACATATTGCTTTTATGCATAAATTGCCCTAGGTTTACCATGCACCTACCTACACCAAAGACATTTCAGATTATAGTACACAATAGGCCGAAGAACAATTTACCAGCACCAGAAAAACCTAGGTTCATTCCGATGTGCAAGTAAGCAAATTATACAGACAAAATTCTTTTAAATCAGCCACGAGATTATACTGTACAGATTTTTGAGACCAGGTTATTGCAGAACCCAAAAATTCAAATGCAAAAGATCAGGCATTATGTTAATTTTTTATTCTCTATACATATGAACATGTATTCAAATTAGATTTTGTGGTACATACAGAAACAATCGACAGAAATAATTACATGGAGAGAACAGCTTATTCCAACATGCAACAGTAAAAGTAACATTGGAAAACATCCTATTTACGACGAAGTTTAATTGCACAAATCAATTTTTTCTTTCAGTGAGAAGAACAATTTATCTAATCAGAACAACAATATCATATTTAACATATTCTTCCAGCAAAATGAAAGCATAATCTAAGAAGTAAAATCGAAAATACTGTTGCTTTGGTTAAACCGCTGTGCTTTAGACATATCAACATGCATTCAAATAAAGCTTTCAGAAAGACATCGAAAAACGACAGAGATACAATCACCCAAAAATATCAGTCTGCACAATGAATATCTGCAAATGAGAAAAACTATTTGCACCAGAAAATTGATTCGTTGAGAAGAACAATTTAGTTATTCAGATCAGAAGAAAGAAATAATCTTAAACAGATTTTTTAAGCAAAGGAAATCACAACTCAAGAATAAAAGGCTAAAAACAGTGAAACAAGGAAAAGTAGGTCGCCTACATGACGCTTCTAAATTTATCGTAAGGATCTAAGAAACCAAGTGTGCAAGCAACCTAAAATGAAACCTACTGAAAAGAAAATGAAATAATGCAGACTTTCATAAGGTAATGCTCTTATGCATGCATTGGTCTAAGATCACCATGTGCGTAACTCTACTAAGCGTTCTACAGATTAATAAACAGTATAGGCTAAAGAATAACATCAAACTGTCTAACTACACTAACCTCGTGTAATTTGCTTGTCCTGTCGGGCGAGCGAGAAGAAAAATCGATGCGAGACCAATCCCGCACAATGAAACCTAAATAAGCACAGCTTCTAATGAGAAAAAAACCATAGATGTAATGCAAATAGTGAAAACGAAACTAAAGTATAACGAATACGCTTTAGGTGCAAAGAGTAGTAGTGTGAAACAAAGAAAATCCATTTGAAACTATTAAGAAAGGCCAAAATTTAAAATTTTCTTGTACTTTGTGTGAAAGATATTTACATTGTCATATTCGGATACACGCTTATCGGAGTTCCTCACTTCTTACTGAATCTTGTTCAAGAAAAGAACCTAGTACCGACAACCGCATTTCAAATAGAAACGTTGAAAACGTTGTATTATTGTGGATATGTGAATAATGTTATATTAGATTGAATTACTACATTCGTTGTAACAAATAACCTCTGTTAGAACAAGCAAATTGAATAATACAGACCTATCTAGATTACCTACGTGGTCTGAGCTTTTACATTCTTCTTAATAAAACTAATATGCTCAAACAAAATTCAGGAATGGAAGAAAGGGCTAAAAGTCGAAATCTCTTATGCATATCAAAAGGAAAATCGCATAATCTATGGCCGCATAAACAACAACAATTCAAACAAAAGTGAAATAAACAAATAAGGTACATGGGACTTATTCCTTAACCCAAAGGAAAGTAGAACTAAAAAGTGGAAAAAACCAAAATATTAGTTATTCTGTTAATCTTTAGTTCCTCATACGGATGAACATAGGGTAAAATCAGATTTTGTAATACCAGCACAAAAATTACACCGGAGCAATCAGATAGAAAGAACAGCCTATCGTTAGAAGCAAAAGTAAATGGGAGAGGCGAACACACCCTTTGTATGAAGCAGTGTAGTTGAACAAAGCAATATATTCATTGAGAACAACAATTCTTACATTCAGAAAAATTAAATAACATTTAACAGATATTTGACGGAAAACAACGGAAAACAGAAGCAGGACCTAAAAAAACAAATATAAGGATTACTTATTTGGTTAATCTTATAGACCTATATAAATTACCTAAGTAGTATACAGGTATACATTCTTATTACTAAAACTAATATGCTCAAAGAAATTTGAAAAATGGAAGAAAGGGTTCAAAGTGAGGACCTCCTATGTATCAAAAAACGAGAATGGCATAACCTATGGTAGCCGAAATAAGAACAATTAAAAAATTAACAAAATAAACAGTGAAGGTACATCAGACCTATTCTTTAACGAAAATCAAAGCCAAACTGGAAAATGTTAAGAGACAAAAATATTAGTTGTTCTGTTAATCTTTAGTTCCCTAGACATATGAACATACGTTCAAATAAGATATTGAAATACAAGTACAAAAATTACACAGAAACAATCCGATAAGAAAAACAGCCTATCATTAGAAGCAACGGTAAATGCAAGATGGGAACACACCCTTTGTGTGAAGAAGTCTAACTGGAAAAAAGCAACATATTCACTCACACCAACAATTTAAAGATTAAGAAAATTTAAAGAACATTTAACAGCTATTTCATTCAAAATGGAAGGAAGACCTAAAAAATATTATTGAAAGGATTACTTCTTTGGTTAATCTTATGTTCTCTATACATATGAACATGCATTGAAAGCAAACTTTCAGACACAAGGACAAAAAACAGAGAAAGAGCATCAGAGGGGAAAAAAAAATGTTGGACTAAATCAGAAATCGAGAGGAATGTATATATCTCGCAAATTAGAAGAATGATTTATAGCAGAAAAACTATTCCTTCAGAAGAACAATTTATTCATTTACAAGATAGGGTAAAAATTCAGCAGATTTTCTAAGCCGAATAATGGCACATTTTGAAGAACAAAACCAAAAAAAATCGGTTCTTTGGTTAATCCTGTCTATTCCATAGATATGAATATGACTTAAAATCACAATTTCAGACATACGCAGAAAAATTAGAGATAAACAATCAAATGGAAAGGAGGATTTGCAAATGGAATGTAAAGATCTGTAAAACTAATTACAACGACAGATTGAAGAAGAAAACCTCATAGCAAATTAGAGACAGACAGTAAATTATTCATTCCAAACAACAATTTATTCATTTAGAATAAAGAAACCCAAATTAACAGATTTTTCAAGCAAAATAATAGCACATTGTGAAGATTAAAACACCAAAAATTTGTTCTTGCGTTAATCCAGTCTCTTACACACATATAAATAGGAGTTCAAATGACAGTTTCAGACATAGCTAGAAAAAATATTGATAAACACGATTTTGAAGAACATCTGTAAACCCGTCAAATTAATTACAGGAAGAAATTGAAGAAGAAAAGATGATAGGAAATTAGAGATAAACGATACAAAAAACGAGCTGCAAAAAATCTGTAAATTCCAAGATTTAGTTACAATGAGAAAAGGAAGAAGATAACCTGGTAGAAACAACGAAGGAGACGACCGACGAAGGATAGAACAGATATGAGAAATGCAACTCCATAATTCACCAAAGATATGTTTTACCTAGAGTGTGAAGAGTTAGTGGCGATGGAAATCAGCGATAGGGGAATGAATGCGGTGGTGGAGATGAAGAGAAGCGGTGGTGGAAGTTGCTGAGTCATAGGCTAAACTCTCCAGAAAAAGCCACACGTGTAATAGGTCTCATGATGATGATGAAGAAAAAGCAGAGATGCGTATTTATCATACAAACGACGACACAAGAGTAAGTAACGACGTCGTTTCATAATACTAAAAGGAAGAAGAAAAAAAATAAGAAAATACGACGACGACAGCATATGCATATTTAAATAGGTACCTCTTATTAGGACTAGTGGGCAGCAGACGTGCGATGCACGAATAAGGCCCTCTACCCTCTACGTTTTAGTATTATTTTTCTTAGCGCAATGATAGAGACATTAAAAATTTGGCACAACCTCTAATCTCTTACTATTGATTTTGACGACGACAAACTGAGACTTGTCAAAATCAAGGGTGCAAGATTAGGTCGTGTCACCCGTTGTGTCAGATTTGTTGTCCATCTATCATTACTCTATTCCCTCATCACGGTGCAAATAAAGATATTAGGTAACTAATTAAGACACAAAAGCTAGGATGCAATGTTATATCTTCAAGTAAATAAAATGCAGTCATTTTTCAAACGAAATAACAAATAGATGTCGCGGGCGGGCTGGCCGGGAAATGTATCCAATTACTGCATTAACATCAAGATTACACATTTAAATCCTGCATTCGTGTAAGAAGGCAGGAGACAATATATACAAACATACAACAAGCTAGCTAGGTGGCCACATTTTTTTCTGGGTAAATAAATCAAATCTCCTTGCCATGTATTTTTTTCTTGATGCATGATAGCTAGTATATATAAGCAATGACTCATGGACAACAGCCAATTGTTGGAACGAGCATGAATCAACATGTCTATCTTTCCAGCCAAGACGATCTCCTTATATTGTTTCCTTTGTGCTGCTGCTCTTCATCACAAGACTCAAGGATTAATGACACATTCTTTCTAATCCAAATCTTCAAAACTCATTGTAGCAACATATAAACGATTCACTCATTATCATTATCTTTAGTTTAAAAACACTTAAACGAGGATCGATTCTTGATGGAGTGAAGTTAGTGAGTGAGTGCTTAAAAAAATTGCACAGATAAAAAAATAACAGTACGATATCAAAGACAATAAAATTATAAGGATCATTCGCACTTTGGAAACAAAGCTCTTACAATGAAACCAAGGCCCAATATGGAGACTTCCTTAAGTCTTAAATGCTCTTACACAACATTGAAGTGGAGAATCCAAATAGCATCAACTGCAATTTGAGCCAACCAACAGGAAATTCAAGTATGAAAAATAGGAATTACATTATTGGACACCAAATTTCTCATATCAGCATGACCTACACCAAGCAACTGAGTACATAAATAAAACGTATCAACATTTCCTGAAATGCACAGCCACGTTTCCCAGCAAAGGCAGATTACGGGCTATATATATAATTAAGGAACAAACAACACAATATGTTGAGAATGCAACCATTTGGAAAAAAAATCAGTAATGCAACCATTTGGAAGAAAATCCAGTAAATAATCAACGATCAAGGAATAAGAAAATTATTCATTGAAAAAAAAGAAATGTAACAGAATCGATAACTTACTAAAAGCAGAAGATCAGAAATTGCATGAACAGAACCCTAAATCGCTGAATATATAGGACAACCACAGGAATCCTTATCACACTTCATATTCTTCCATAACGATAGAAATGAAGGTAAAACGCCAATCAGTTAATTGTCAGAGATTGCAGGAAATGAAGCATTCTTTTCATTCATTGTACCCTATTAAATCCGCCGTTTTGCGAGTTTTTTTATTTTCCCCTTCTAATAGCGTTTTGCGCTTCTAAAAAAAAAAAAAACGTTTTGCGAGTTGATGAGATGGCGAATGGTCTGCCTTATTTTCCAGACATAAGCGACGTCGTTTTTAGCTGCCAAAACTTTTTGGTCGTCCATTAGATGCACAATTCTATAAGCTTCCTATATTTAAGATATATATATATATATGTTAGTATACTAATTAAATTTGCATCCTTGGACGACCATCTTTTTTTGTCCTTTCTGTCTTTCGATTGCTCTTTTTTTTTTTCGGTCCTTTCCTCTTCCCCTAATTTTCTTTGTGGTCCTTGCTTTTCTGTGCCATTCTCCTCAGTGCTTCCTTCTCCACCTTGCACTTGTACTGTTAAACGACGCCGTTCATTCCCTGCTCCAGATCATCACATAGGCTAGCTACGTGGCACCGTACTGGATACGTGCTCTCTTGTGGTTTTGCCGTCATCTTCTCGCTCCAGACGTGGTCCTCCGTGGCGACTGCAGCAACGTTCATCGTGATGAGGGTGCCAGATCAAAACTCTTTGGGTTTTGATATACTTCAAGAACGGTGGCTTCTCCGGTTATATTGTAACCGACTATGCAATAGAAAATTCAGGTTTGCTTCTTCTACCCAGAGATTTTATTAAATTCCTTTTGGTTTTGGTGGGTGACTGCTAATAATTTTGTGTTTGTGTTTATTAACATTCTGATTCTGTCCACTTTAGGTAAATTCTGCTAATAATGAATTTTGGTTTTCAGCTTCCATCATCACACCACCGTGTTCTTTACAATTTCGCTTTTCTGACGTTAAGAGGATGATGCAACAGAAAACTTCTCTGATAACTCAATGGCAGAAAGATGTGAATCGACAAACTGGTTGGAAGATTGGATTTTTTTTTATTAATTTCAACCAGTGTAGCCGATGATGCAATTGTGCAGATGAATATTCTACAGATCTGAGACTCAAAATGAATAAATTTATGGTATTTCGGTTTGAATTGAAGTATGACTTCCTCATTATAGATATCAGTTGTATTTCTTGTTTTCTTCTTTTTGATGTTCTTGGAGCACTGGATTTTTAGTATAGGTGATTTTTTTTTCCCTTCATAAAAGGCTATTATTTTCCAGTGTTTTTTATTTTAATTTTTTCTTAGTAGTAGTATTAGTAAGCTTAGAGCAATGGGATAGAGAAACAAAAAACTAAATAAGCCTTTAGTCGGTGGAAGTTATATTCACAGCAGCCAAATTGGAAAGACGTGACTCGGTCAACGCTTTCTAAACTTTTTGAACTGAATTTCCCTGTCGGTTATATGGACTATACCTCTGATTACAAGTAAATTTCAGGTCGGGTGCTTATACATTATTCATTGAGTGTACATTGGGTTTTTCCTGGCTGTGTATTCTATCTTTTCAGTGTTATATTTGTAAAATGTATTCTTACGATATCACTCTAGGGTGATTGTTTTGTTGTCGGTCTATATAAGAAGCAAATAAATTGATGAATATTCTAGGTCCTTAAATATGGAGCGTGGTACCTGGTCCTGTTTGGCTGGTTAGAGTAGAGGAGCAACCTAATGGCTGCTGCATTAACCTATTATCTTGCAAGATACATTCTGAGGCTACGGATTTTGTCTGTTGTTTTTAACTTTTGTGTTCCATTGATGCTTCTCATACTTGGATTTTGATGATGCTTATTGTAGCTGGAAGGTTCGCCAATTGTGGTTGCACAGAATGAGAAATTTGATGGATAGTGTAAATGAATGAATCAATCAAACATGTTTTTAACTACTTGACTTTTGGCATTGTTCCACTATCATAGCCAACGTTGCCACCTACCTTATTTCTTGTAGTTAGACCGGCCTCACACATTTAATTGGGCATGTTTAGGTATTCAAATGCATTGTTAATCTCCTTCATTTCTTATCCTCTTACGTTTTAAGAACTGTTTTCCGTTTTTTTTTGTTACATAATATCTACTTTAACTATTGTCTTTAATTCTTGGTAAAGCTTCCCCAATCATCTTCGTGGCCATTGTCCTTAAACAACATAACAAGCAACTCTACCACCACGACTCTTTACATCGATGATTTTGGAGCAAAAGGAAATGCCGTTCTTGATGACACTCGAGGTATGTTTCAGAAAAGATGAATTCTTTAATCATCAATTGGCCACTATCCCTTTGGGATGTCTACCATGTATTACTAGATTAGGATCATTAGGAGCTATTTGTACCGGCGCGATGATTTAGAAGATTGATAGAATGGAGCGTTGTTTTGGGGGGATGGATTTGAGTTGTGGACTGTAGAATTCAATTCCCTCGCAAAAGCTGACTTTTTTATTGCTGGGTTCACATTTTCTTGGAGGTATTTGGAAATTGCTACCTTCATTATTTGTTAACGTTTGCAGCATCTCTGTTTTGTTATTTGATTGAATTGCAAGTGCATACATTGATTTGCTCATGTTTTGTTACAGTCAAGAATATTGAGGCTTATGGTAAATTGTTTAATTTAAAAATCAAGTTTGTTCTTAACTACTGAAATTTTGGTAAATCCTTGTTGTTTTGATATAAGCTTAGTACATCAGTTTTAACAATGTAAATGTGTTTATCCATGTCTAACCAAAGTCTTTGCAATTACATATATAATTTATGCACGCGAAGATTCATCAAACTGGAGGGCAAAAACGTGCATAGCACGTTGCCTCCACTAGTCATATATATATATATATTTTGGTCGTACAGGAATAAGCAGGTTAAATAAATAAATAAATAAGAATTCATCAACCCTAACTCTTCAGCCGCCGCTGCTAATTTGTTATCATCAATGCAGCTTCGGAAGACCTTTTAGATATTTATTTTCATCAACCCTAGTAACCGCCGATCCTTACATAATTGCATTTGTTGCATACAGGCCAATATATTAATAATTTCGACAACAAATTAACCAGCATATTAAGGCTAAAGTTTCTCAGCACGTAAACGGAAAACTAAAACATCAGGGATTTTGTGTTCCTTAAACAGATCCGAGAACACAACTATTTACATATTTAATTTAATAGAAATTAATATCGAATAACATGATTGTAGGCTCTCTCTGATACCACATGTAAATTAAACAATAGATTCAGAGTACCTTAATAGCGGAAGAAATCATCAGGATCGTTTCCCTACATCCATTGTTACTCGACTACGCCTCCGTTGTTGCCGTCTTGATGAGAGGATTCCGACATCTCTCTCTTCGCCTACAACCGTCATTATGTGTTGGTTTTTTTCTTATCTTTATGATGGAGTAAAGCATTGCTTTTATAGGCGGAGAGAGGGCCGAAATCCGAATGACTTAGTGTTTAGCTTTAATCTCGACCGTCCATCAAAGTCGAGTTTTAATCGAATTTTCTGTAAGACCACTATTAATTACGGGAAAGAAAATTAATCGGGCTCAATAAAAGCCACGACATAATTTTCTTACATTAAAAACATCATTTGAATCGACATAACTTCCTTTTACAAGCAACAAAGATTAAAGAAGATGGTTATCAATCGGCAACAAGAGACGCACCACACAATATTTACAAATATGCACAATTCAAAATGGCCAGAAGCAGTGGTGTACTGAAAAAATCTGCAATTGAGCAGGCTGCTATTGATTTCTTTGCTAACCTCTTGAAAGATGATGAAGTGTAGAATACTGAAGTTATGGGGATTATTTTTTTAAATTTCATCCTTATTTGACTTAACTTGAATCAAATAAAACAACTAATATTAATTCTAATTATAATATTAATTCTAAATATAGTAGTTTTATCTATCTTAGTTTTCTTGTCACAAAAATCTCATCCATTTTATTATACGAAACTCATTTTAAACCGAATAACATTCGAACGCTACTTTATTTACATCAAGTCAAAATATTTCATTTAGTTTTGCATCTAACTCTTTTCTACCCTAATAAATTAGGATGAGTCTCGTGTTTATGTAATTCATCGTCATTTCAAGAAAAGAATTTATTTGAAATATCATAAAAAATTCAACATTTTTCTTTTTAAAGAGGAGGCATAAGGGGTCGTTTAGATTAACCTAACGTACCTCTACTCATGTGAATTTCTTAAAAGATTAATCATTATACGAAAACACAAATTTTAAAATGGTTTGAAACCAAATATAATTTGGTGGTCCTGATTCACACATTTAAGTATCTTTTTTGTTGGTCCCCCGTGTGTAGAAAAAAAACCACCCACTTTAAAATGTGCGGTTGATGGGAAAGCAATGACATGACGACCCTTTTGTTAATCTTGAATCACCGTAAAATCACTGGAAGACCGGAGATCCAAAAATCTCCTCTTCCTTTATTTTTTTTTCTCTTCCAAAATGTCTAAATATCCAGGTTGGGCCAACACAAAAGTTTGTGAATCTTGGGCATTGGCCTTGTAAAAATTTTGTTTTTAGGCACGTAAGTTAATTCTTCCCTAATGGAAAAAAATAACTTATGGCCCATAGGCTGAAATTAGCGTTAGAAAAATGTGTGTTCTATTTGCATCATATAAACAGGTCTGACTTCATATTCACATGTAAAAATTTGTGTATAAAATATAATACCGAAGTATTTACGTGATGCCAATAGAACTCGTCTGAAAATAAATATTGTTTCCAAACACTTGCTCATAAATCTAACACATATTAGCCACGAATTATAAAAATCACTATCTCAACACTAAACGAAACTGCAAAAAATCAATGAAAAAAATAGAGTAATTGGCGCAAACACCCCTATGTTTGGGTCAACATTGGGACTTGCCCCTTATTTTCAAATTTTGCATTTTTACCCTCTATCTTCTTAAAATTTTGCAAAAAATACCCTTTTTTGAATTTGGGTTAAATTTAACGGGAAGAAGGCGCGTGCTCTGCAATCTCCTCAACCTGAGCAAACAAAAAAACCCTTTTTTTTTAAAAATTATTTCCCCAAAATCCCCATTAATTCGACTACCAACCCCATTTTTTTAACTCGAAGTCTTTAACTCAAAATACAGATATTCTTCGAAGTGACGTCTTGAGTACAATTATCACCGGTGCCGGTAGACACTCGACGGTGACAAAAACCACTCTTCTGTTGATAGGGAAGAAATCAAAATAGAGAAACTAGGTTTTTGAATTAGGAAACTAGGTTTTTGTAGAGGTGAGGGAAATTAGAAGTCAACAATGATTGGGAATTCACGAATTGGAAATTAACCGAGGATCGGGAATCAACTAATTTGGGGTTGGGAATGAATGAACGAATTAATTGGGGTTGGTAGTCGAATTAATGGGTTGGGAATTAATGGGGATTTTGGGGAAATAATTTTAAAAAAAAAAGTGTTTTTTTGTTTGCTCAAGTTGATAGTGCATAGCACGCGCCTTCTCTCCGTTAAATATCACCCCAAATTCAAAAAAGGGTGTTTATTGCAAAATTTTATAGAAGATAGAGGGTAAAAATACAAAATTTGAAGATAATGGGCAAGTCTCAATGTTGACCCAAACATAGAGGTGTTTTGCGCCAATTACTCAAAAAAATATATCACTAAACACGATATCCCCTTAAAAACAGCATGTTTCTCGATAATTCTGGAACTTTGAAGGGTTCGTTGTACCACTGAAGCGCCAGTGGTACCGGCTCAATGGTGGACCTCAATTTATGTGCCCATAAAAGACACGAAACAACAAACCGCTGGCTATTTTTTCTCTATTCTATCTTTTCATTTTCCGTTTTCTACTATGATTTTAATGAATTAAGTCGACTAATGTATATTGAATTATATTGATTATATGTGTGTTGGACATTATTTTCCGTATAACGTTTTTTGGTATCTCGGATTGAGGCATCACAAGATGTTGAACCACAATCCTACCGATGAAACAAGTCTTGTTCTTGTTTTGGCCTTATTTTGAGTTGCGGTAGAACCTTTGATTGTTGACGCTTTATTATTTTTTGATTTCTTCAAGAAATATCAAGAGAAACCACAATGCAGAATAAACCTAATGTGACAAACTCGATACCACGTAAAAAACTTGTTCTAAGAATTAAAGAGTAAAGAACCGCATCGCATATAATAAGAAGATGAACATTTATTCATGAATTATTATTATTTTTTGTTTGCAGTGAAGCACATAAATGCTTTCATATATATAGAAAAAAAAACACAAATATATTCTAATCTTTCACGACAAATTAACCCATTTAAAATACCAAACAACTAACTGAACTATTTTCTTAGTGACTTTCTGTACAATGTTTTCGACGAAATACACTTTGAACTCAACCGTAAATATTCCTTGTTGAATTACCAATTCTTCTAAAAACATAAGCTGATTGGATGTATATAATTGACATTTTATACATTTTAATACGCATCGATCCTCAAGTATGAGCCTATAATAAAGCCGAGAGAGGGCCAACACATAGAATCAATATATATGAATGGGAAGCCAATGTTTTGAAGAGGTTTGAACTGCTCTGATGTCATGTAGAATTACCGATATTTGTCCCAAAAGCTTAAACTGATAGTAAAGTAATTAATTAACCTTTTTATACATTTCAACCTTCATTATCTTGCTTTGTTTACTACTTTTGAAATAAAGCAAAGAGTTTTGGTTTTAATCCTTCAAGTTCCCATACTTGAGTTCCTTCCACCTGTAGATTAGAAATGTAAATCATTATTATAAATAAATAAAGGAATTAAGATTAATATCACAACCATCTGAACACAATAAATGTTACGTTATGTCGTGGCAGTATGGTTTTCATTATGTGACAACTATTTAAATAAAAATAGGATCCTATGGTCACGTCATAAATGGTTTTACTGTTAAATCAAACTGATATATTTATTATGTCAGAGTGATTATGACAGTAACTACTTATTATTTCTACGTTATAACTAATTACAAATATATTTTCTACCAAAAAAAAATGAGAATTTACCTGTAGATGCAAGTTGTAGAAAACCCTATCTTCAGAAGATTCAAAGACTGATGAATTTAACAAAATAAATCCATTTTGCTCCAAATTGAACAATATTTGAGCAAATGAAAAAACCCTACTTGATGACTTCATTGTAGAGAACAGAACCATTATTTCCTTATCATTTAATTGTGTTGCTGAAATTGCTGAAAATTTGTTTTTAGAGCCACTTTCCATTTTCTTTTGAAAATGAAATGAATTTTTTTCATGGGAAATTATTGTATTTAATAGCTTTTCTTTCTTCTGAATCAATGACTCCACCTCCTTTTCTAGCTCCGGTATGTATTTCACCACGCGGGAGACGGTGGCCGGAATGCTTAATTTCTTCTGGAAAAAAAAACAATGAAAACAAATACACACATTAATATATTAATATAAGAACATATTAAATAATTACTAGAAATACTAATTCAATTACACGATAATCAAACAAATAACTTAATGTTTAGTCTATGTTGATGACGTATTGATTACAAAAAACTCAAGAGATTTGATTAACAAGTTTGTTAAACAACCAAATGAGAAATTTGCCTTAAAGGACTTGGACCTATATTTCATTTTCTGGGAATGCAAGTTCTAGGGATTTCATTGGTTTGTATCTCTCACAAGGTCATTATGCTGCATAGATTCTAAAGAAAGCGAACATGCATGGAGAAAATCTGAAACCCTGTCCTGCACCAATGGTGGCTAGGACTCAACTTACACTAACTCGGTGTGATCCTCTGTCCAATCATATAGCTTATAGAATCATGATAAGGGTTGTTCAGTATTTGACCTTGACCAGACAAGACATTGCATGTGTTGTCAGTCATCTAAGTCAATTTTTGCTATCTCCCACAAGTGATCATTGAAAGGCTCTTAAGAGAATTCTGAGGTTCATCAAATGAACTTTTCATCATGGAATGTAATTTGTTATCTTTTAGCTGAATACAGTGCTTTTGTAAATCTTTCAGTTGAGCTGATTTGGGTGAAACTTCTCTCTGAAATGAAGAATACTTTGTAGAATATCCAAGTAGCTTGGTGTGATAATATCGGAGCTGTTGTATGTCCATTTTCTAAGAAATCATATATTGTTTCACCATCTCAGAGTACATATATTAGATGATAGTTTACATTTATTTTTGTGTAAGTAGTAATGTAAGTACATTAATTTTTATTTTTATTTTTATTTATTTATTTTTTTTGTCTTCTCACTTCAGACTTTTGATTCAAGAATTTCTGAATGGGCATGCAATTCAACTTATTATCTCTGTATTTTGCTCAAACAAAAGTCCATACTAGTTCCTACAAACAAACGACCATGGTGATTTTCTCTACCCTTTCTATCTACAAACCAACAAATGATAGAGCTATGTCCGTTCGGCAGTTTAAATTAATCAATTGAAACTCAAGTGGTTGCTAAATTGATTTTCTTCTATTTTGGTTTAGCTTGCTGTTTGTTTTCTTTTGCCAACAACAATATATATATATATATATATTACTGAGTATTTGTTTAGGTTCTTCCTATTAAGGACAATTAGGCTAGCCATTATGTTATTTGTTTTTCCTATCCATGTCAAATTTTGTTCTCAGTCATCCTTTGAGTAATTCTACATGTTTATTATGATTGTACCATGTCTTGGCTATCAAGAACAGTGAAGAAGTTGTAAGAAACCATTGATCGAGTTCGATCACCTTGGAACGGAAATGCGCAACGAAATTATGCTTCTTTGTTATGTTCTTTAATAAAGCGTAATTATAATCTTTTGTGTAAAAAAAATCGATATTGCGCAGGTTGGAATATGGATGACAAGCATTTTTGTTCTACTTCTACCTCTTCTTCGAAGGGAATTTGGAAGTGTTTGCTGCATGAGTCATCTCTGGCAGTGCATTTTTAATTTCAGCCAGCAGCTATTTATGATTTTAAATTACAATTTTCTAATTTTTTGAATAAGACTTTATCCTTTCGTTTTCCAATTGTCGGCTAAGGGTTAATTTGATTTTTAGTCTCTCTAACTTTACCTGCTTTTGTAAATAGTCCTCTTTTTTGCTCAGTAGCATTTTTAGTCCTATAACTTTCTTTCTGATTTTTAGTCCTTTTGCCAATTCATCACGGAGCTCCGCTAAGTGCTAATTTTAGTCCTATAACTTTTATTTTCTGGATTTTTAGTCCTTTTTATACACTTCACGGAGCTCCGGTGATGAATTGGCAAAAGGACTAAAAATCCGTAAAAGAAAGTTATAAACTAAAATGCTACTGAAAGCAAAAAAGAGACTATTTACAAAAACAGTAAAGTTAGAGGACTAAAAATCAAATTAACCCGTCGGCTAACCACTCTCGGGCCCAATTGAAGATTTAACAAGAATTAGCCTTTTTAACACTACCGAGTGATTTATATGAATTTAGTTGTTTTGAAGTCAAGAATTTCCATTAATACACGCAAAAAAAAAAAAAAATTGAGGATATTTGGATGATTAGGAAACTGCTAGATTTGAATTTGATGCTATTCGAGTCACCCATAGTCTGGTTTTGGGTTTGTTGGAGGAATCTTTTGAATCGAATTTGTGAATTTATAAGGATAATTTATCAATTTTCGAAGCGTTTTCAATGGTAACTATTAGGATCAGTCACTATCATGGTTGTCTTAAAACCAATTGGTGTTAGTAAAGCGCTTACTATATTTTCTTATATCACTTTTAACACGCCCCTCAAGTGTGGGCGTATATGCTCTCACCAACATGACACACAAAGGCATATAAAGGGCACACTAGGCCAACAAAGAGGCGTCAACACTTCAACACAATATAATTAGAGAAACAATGTTGGAAGCAGGATTGATCTCATGACTTCCAGCACTTTGATACTATATTGTGATCAATGCTACTATCAGACTTAAAACCAATTGGTGTTAGTAAAGACGCTATTATATTTCCTTATATCACTTTTAACAGTAACGATAATATCTAAGCCTCTGTTCATGATGTTGAATTATTCATTTCTAATATTTTTTAAGAATCATTATGGTGTAAAATTGTTGTAAACATAATTTTGTTTTGCGAGCATAGAAATGTGAAATTTACTGCTACTAACCAATATTTATAATAGTTCCTTAATTACCAACAATCTTTTTAGGGAGTAAGTACATCCTTAATTACGTGTAGTTATTTTGGCGGTATGTGAATGCAAGGGTGCCTGAAGATTTTTACGGCACATCCTTTTTAAGGTTTTACGTACAAGGGGATGATTTCGGTGTGCAAGTTTTGGCTAAATTTATAGAACTTATATATACATGTTCTCGGCATGATTTAAGCAACTCAAATAGCTCAGGCTACATGTTCTTCTATTTTGAAAGGCAGATCACTAATTTGTGCTACATTAAGTGTAGAAATTATATCATAAATTTATCATGTTTTAGCTTATTCTGTATTAAACATATTAATGGGATATCTTATTCCCTAATATGTTTTAATTATGTTGCCTCACCTAACTATATATCCAGCCGTTAGATTCTTTATGATTTAGTCGGTTGTTATAGTTGGCGAACACAATATTTAATGTTGTTGTCTGCATGTCTGCTCTCTGCTTTTATTTACTATCCAAACCCCTAGACTCCCCAAGTGTAATATTGTAATCTATTTAAACTCATCTTTATCTCATAATAAAATAGAAGAGTTCTTTCTCCTTTTTTTTTCCATTGTTTCTCAAACTCTTCATGGTATCAGAGACTTGTGTGCTCGATCTCTAAATCACTTCTCCACCGTGTCTTCTCTTTCTGAAGTTTCATCAGCAGAACCACAGAATACTGCAAATTCTGGGTTGTCGGATCAATCTTCAGCTCCTTTCACTAGCCACAAATTAATTAGATGGCAATAACTATCTTTTATGGTCTAGGACCATGAAAATGTTCATCTCCGGCCAAGGGAAAATGGGGTATCAAACTGGTAAGAAACCCGCTCTAGCTGCTAATGATGACAAGTTCGAAGCATGGGATACTGAGAATAATCTTGTCATGACATATCTTCTCAGATCCATGACTAAAGATATCAGTGAAAATTTCATCATGTATGAAACTGCCCAAGAAATATGGACCTCTGCCAGAGATTATTATTCCAAGAAGGATAATACATCTGAGATCTATGAGATAGAGGCTCAGATTCAAGGATACAAGCAATGAGACCTCACTGTCACACGGTTTTTTTAATCAACTCACCAGAGCATGGCAAAACCTGGATATGTTCGAAGAGCTGGTTTGGAAGGATGTTGATGATGCTACAATCTACAAACAAGTTGTCGAGCAAAAGAGGATATTCAAGTTTTTGATAGGCCTCAATCCATCCATTGATGATGTTAGAGGAAGGATTTTGTCCACCAAACCCCTTCCAACTCTAAAAGCTGCTTTCTCAGAAATCAAGCATGAGGAAAGTAAAAGAAAAGTAATGCTTAAAGGACTTACCTGTGAATTTGTGATTGAAGGCTCTGCTCTTATAACACAAGGGAGTATGTTGATAATTCTGACAACTCAACTATGGCCTCTAAGAATTCTGCCTCATGGAATCCTAACAGCAAGAACAAGAAGGATAAACTGTGGTGTGGTCACTGTAGAAGGACCAACCACACTAGGGAAAAATGCTGGAAAATCCATGGTAAACCTGAGAATTGGAAGTTCGCAAAACAGAATACCAAAGAGAGTCATGGAAGGTTGGTATCTGAAGATAAGAAGGAAGGTCCCTCCTTCAGCAAAGAACAACTTGAGGCCCTCAAGAGTTATCTCATACAACATGTATCTGATTCTACCATAAATGAGTCTGCCACTCATGCTAAGTCTGGTATGTTTCTCTCAGCCCTTAGTACATCTGAAAAGAAGAACCCTTGGATCATATATTCAGGGGCATCTTCTCACATGACTTGTACTAAGAACCTCATTGTCAATTACAAACCTTGTGACCACATCCACAAAGTTAAGATTGCTGATGGTTCCATCTCCTATTGCCAAGGGACTGGAGATGTAACCATCACTAATACTATTATACTAAAAAAATGTCCTATATGTTCCCAAGCTTGATTGTAATTTGATCTCTGTAGGCAAATTAACTCAAGACCTAAACTAGAATGTTGTGTTTTCTTCTAACCAGTGTTTATTTCAGGATCATTCCTCTCAGAAGATAATTGGCAATGCTAAGGCATGGTCAGGTATATTTATCATTAATGAGCATGAAGATTCTGGAAAGAACAAGTTGCAGTTTGCTTCAAGTGTCAGTAGCTTTAATTTTGATGATGTAATGGTGTGGCACTATAGGTTAGGCCACCCAAGTTTTGCCTATTTGAAAACCTTGTTTCCTGAAGAATTTAAGGGTTGTAATCTTAATTCTCCGCAATGTGAAATTTGTCAGTTTGCCAAAATTACTAAGTCTGTTTATGCCAAACTACCTTATGTGCAATCCCAACCTTTTGTCCTAATACATAGTGATGTATGGGGTCCCTCAAGGATTAAAAATGTGAACGGTTGTAGATGGTTTGTTACTTTTATAGATGACCACTCTAGGGTTACTTGGCTATTTTTGATGAAAGACAAGTTTGAAGTTGGTGCTATATTTCAAAAAAATTATAATATGGTAACTACTAAGTTTGACACCAAAGTTAAAGTTTTAAAAACTGATAATACTAAGG
Organism: Gentiana macrophylla; assembly: GCA_026214975.1. NCBI lineage: Eukaryota > Viridiplantae > Streptophyta > Magnoliopsida > Gentianales > Gentianaceae > Gentiana > Gentiana macrophylla. The sequence goes on along the minus strand of CM047812.1, from coordinate 2,731,616 downwards.
AGTAATTTGACTCTAATTTAAACACATTCCTAAGAGATAAAGGTATTGTCCACATCAGTAGTTGTGTTGAAACACCCCAGCAGAATGGAACTGCTGAAAGGAAGAATAGACACCTACTTGAAATGGCCAGGTCCTTAATGTTCTCCATGAATGTGCCTAAATATCTCCGGGGTGAGGCAATCTTAACTGCCACTTATTTGATTAATAGATTGCCTCTTAGACCTTAAAACCCCCGTGCAAACTTTGATGATGCTTCACCACTTGACACATCTCCCCACAAATAAACCCTTTAAAGTCTTTGGTCGCACAAAGTGTTTGTGTATATTCATGCACAACATACGTATAAACTTGATCCTAAAGCCCATAAATGTATCTTTCAGGGTACTCTGCTAATCAAAAAGGATATAAGTGCTATTCCCCAGTACTACTAAGAGGTTTTACAATACTATAGATGTTAAGTTTTTGAGGAAACACCTTTTTATAATGACCAAACAGAAACCTTTTCTGAAAGTGCTGATAACTGGGACATCTTTGATATTCCTGTTTCTGTTGTTCCTCCTCCACTAACATCTGTGCAGTATAATCAAGAACCTGAAGATCAACCTTCAAACTCTTCACAGAATGAACATCCTGATCCTCAGCAGACAGATCGACTCCCCATTGAAAAGTCTATCAGAGAAGGAAAGTTAAATCCATACCTAATGTCCCTCAAGGTACTTGCAGCACACCTCCAGATGACTCTACAAACAGTTTGCCTCCACAATCAGGTATTATCTCTCCACTTAAAGTCGATGACAATCCAATTGCTCTTAGGAAATGTAAAAGGTTGTGCACTAAACACCCTGTTTATACTTTTATGTCCTATGTTAAACTGTCCCCTACATTCTGTTCTTTTACCAAAAGTTTGGATAAAGAGTGTATACCTAAAAATATTCATGAAGCACTCAATGATCCTAACTGGAAAAGTGCTATTGGGGGAACTGAGATGTCTGCTCTAATGAGTAATCATACTTGGGATTTGACTACTTTGCCACCAGGAAAAAGGCTAGCAAGCTGTAAATGGGTTGTTTAATATTAAGTACAATGTTGATGGTAGCTTAAACAAGTCTAAAGCTCGACTTGTTGCTAGAGGTTTCACGCAGACATATGGCCTAGATTATAAGGAGACATTTGCCCATGTAGCCAAACTGAACTCTGTTAGAATCCTACTATCATTGTCTATGCATTTCGATTGGCCTTTATTTCAGTTAGATATCAAAAATGTCTTTCCTCAATGGAGATTTGGAAGAGGAAGTCTTAATGACCATACCACCTGGATTTGAGAATCCTAACAATAAAGGAAAAGTTTGCAAACTCAGAAAGTCTCTGTATGGCCTAAAATAGTCACCTAGGGCTTGGTTTGGCAGGCTTACTTTCATTGTTAAGAATGCTGGTTATACTCAATGCAACTCTGATCATACTGTGTTTGTTAAAGTCATCAATGGTAAAAGATCCATACTAATTGTCTATATGGATGACATTATCCTGACAGGTGAAGATCATGTTGAAATCCAGAAGTTAAAGAACCTGCTAGCTAAGGTGTTTGAAGTCAAAGACCTGGGCAACTTGAAGTATTTTTTGGGCATGGAAATTGCTAGAACAAGTGAAGACATCTCTGTTTCACAGAGGAAATAAAAAGTTGTCTACACTGATGCAGATTGGGCAGGCAGTCATACTGACAGAAGGTCCACTACTGGTTACTGCTCCTACATTTAGGGCAATCTTGTTACACGGAGAAGTAAAAAGCAACCTACTGTCTCCAGAAGCAGTGCAGAGGCAAAACTCAAGGCATTAATACTTGGTGTTTGTGAAGGTTTGTGGCTTAAAAAGGTTCTCAATGAACTAAGGATTACTCTTACTCAACCTATCACCCTCTACTGTGATAATACTTCTGCACTATGCATGGCTGAGAACCCCATCCACCATGACAAAACTAAGCATGTGGATATTGACAGACACTTCATCAAAGAAAAAATCGAAGACAAGGTCATTACTCTCCAACATGTGTCCTCTCAACATCAGAATACCGACATTCTGACCAAGGCTATACCTTATCAATCCTTCAGTCAACTATGTACCAAGCTAGGTTGTATCAACATCTACAACCTAGCTTGAGAGGGGTGTAGAAATTATATCATAAATTTATCATGTTTTAGCTTATTATGTATTAAACATATTAATGGGATATCTTATTCCCTAATATGTTTTAATTATATCGCCTCACCTAACTATCCAGCGGTTAGATTCTTTATGATTTAGTCGGCTGTTATAGTTGGCGCACACATCATTTAATGTTGTTGTCTCCACTTGTCTGTCTTCTTTTATTTACTATCCAAACCCCTAGACTCCCCAAGTGTAATCTTGTAATCTATTTAAACTCATCTCTATCTCATAATAAAATAGAAGAGTTCTTTCTCCTTTTTCCGCTATTTCTCAAACTCTTCATTAAGTAATTTCAAGCTCTCACCATCTTTAGTTTAAGTAATCCAATCATCCAAAAAGAAGTTACGAGAACATAGTTGCAGGTTCATACACAATTAAATTTCATAAAAGGAGATGAAGAACATTATCAGATTAGTGTCGAACGGTGTCACCTAATGAAGCCGGTTTCACCTAATAAAGCGAATTCTTCAATCTCAGTCGATTTGGATTTCAGTTATGGTGATGGTTATTATTGTTAGGTGTAGTGCCCGAAAGACAATTATGTAATTGTTTTAGGACAGAATTAATAATTCATCTTATTATATGCATTTATGTGCTTATAATTAAGACACTACTGAAAACCCTAAGTACCTCGTTTATGTAATCACATAACTCAGTGTATGGCTATACACACGAGGATTGAGTTAGTGAGATGTACATAAAATTAACTTAGTCCGTAGCGTTTATTAATCTGAGTATGGGTCTCATGATTAATTTGCTAATAATGCGCCCAGAACACTTTAGGTGTGACAGTCTTATCCGGACTGTCGGTAATAGGGTACCTAGTGGGGCATTTATATATGATGATAATCATATAGTATCGACCGATTTGATTTGAGTTCTCGATATAATTCCGTAATCGAGAAGTCTTATCGAATCACAAGATGGTCATATATGGATTAATCTCAATCTTGAGGTGATAACAGACAACTGCTTAGACTATAGTAGGGTTTGATGTGTTAGTAAGGATCACTTCGCAAAGATGTGGTCCAAGACTTCTCGTTGGCTCTATTCTCGGATGATCGAGTAGTACGTGCTATCACGAGATATGGAATCCATTCCTTCCTCGGGAAGTAGAGACAGCCCCTTTATTTGTTAACCCTAAAAATCGATCGATCGGCCGAGTTCATATTATATGGGTTATGAACTAATTGATCACTAGGGGTTAATGGTAAATAAGGATAATATGTTTCGAGAAGGGGTTTACGGAAATATCCCGAATCGAAGTGAATAATCTATGGAGGATTTATCCGTATGTAATGATTATATCGGTGGGCGCTTTCGACTCATAAATTGAGTGTAAGTTATCTATATTCGATAGAGTTCGGTTTCGGGTTTATGGTGGTGTAATCCCGGAATTAATAGGTTGGATATAATTATTCATCTGATGAATAATTTTATTCGATTTATTGTAGCTTTCTTGAATATGGGTCCATGGTCCCCGACGCGTGGCTTTAATATAGCATATAGGTTTCTCGTCGTTGCACTCAATTATAATTAAATAGTTGGATTGGACTATTTAATTGATATGTGGATTAATTGTTTAGTTGGACTAGATAATTAAATACACGGAAAAAGAAATTTTAGTGGACTCGCCCAAGTGTGTGGAAAATGCGTGTGGCCTTATTTAATTTAAAGGGGGGCATTTTTGGATTAATTAGTTATCAAGGAATTAGTTTTCTTGGATAATTATTTAATGTGTGATTTATCTTTTATTTGTTAATTGATAATTCATGGAATATTAGATAATAATATGATTTATCCTAATTTGTTTGGGATAATCATTTTATTTATCTTTTAATTGGAAAAATGATTAATTTAATAATTATCTCTTAATTATTAAATCCTTGGAGGACAATGATTACTCTCCTATATAAAGAGAGTTCTCCCAAGCCTTTTGACACAATAACGTAACACGCCATTATTGAAGAAAAATAGCTTGGAATTTTCGGCTATTTTCTTCGGGTTTCGAGTTGGAATAATCTTCAGGATTATTCCGGTAGCATATCAAGGAGGTCTGGCGGCGGGAAACACCATCCACTTGGTGTTTCTGGGAGACACACGTTGGAAGGCTGTGGCTGCTCAATCTCGTGTTCTTGGAGACCCTTTTGTTCTTGGAGTTAAGCACCATAAAAAGGTAGGCTCCTGAACCCCCTTGTAGATTTAGATCTTTAATTTATGTTTTTGTTTCGTTTAGATCTAGATCTGATGCATTCCGCTGCGTAATCGGGTCAATTTATGATTGATCCGACGATATTACATCTAACAATTATACTCCTACAATTATAGTTATTCTTCTGTTGTTCATAGTTGCAGGGTTTTAGCAAAATGATTTCCGTCTTGGAACTTCGAAATCGGGCAATCGAAGGAATTAATTGGAGGTTTTTGTGTGTGCAGATTTTTGGATTATGTTTTTTTGGGGCACTTCTACAGATGAGACGAGATACTCCTACAATTATAGTACATCTTCTGTTGTTCATAGTTGCAGGGTTTTTGCTGAATGATTTCCGTCTTGGAACTTCGAAATCGGGCAATTGAAGGTTTTTTTTGTGCAGGTTTTTGGATAATGTTTTTTAGGGGGGCACTACTAATGAGATAATGTAGTGAAAAGATATGCATTTCTGATTTATTGTTCTTAGTAGTTTGTTCATATACCACAGTTGAATTGTTGACTACACAGGCCAAATTTCAACCCTACGGTGTAAGGTTTTTTTGTGTCTTATTGTGTTGTTAGTTGATTTCATATTCTAAGCTTTTGTCTTGATGTCTCAGTTGAACAACATGGCTGAGTTGGTGGATGAAAAATGGCGTTGCTGAAGCTGAACGTTCAAGTTTATAATTTGGAGGAAGAATACTACCATTTTTACTGATTCAAGTACGCTTCTTCTTCAAGTATGCCCACTCTTTTTTCGCACTCTATTCCTTATTTATTGGTCTAGCAGGTTCCACATTGCATATTTTGAAAATTGGCATTGTTACAAAGCACGAGGAGCGAGACTCATTTTATTATTGTTGACAGGTTATAGACTAGAGGCTGGCTCCTGAACCAACCATCTCTCTTTTTTTATGGCATTTAAAGTTTTTTTATTTGTGTGTGTGGAAATTTGGCTACATAATGTAATTTAGAGCTCTTTTCTTTTTTATTGGTTGAATGAAAAATGTAAGAAAGGGGAATGAGTGGATCGGTAGAGAAAAAGAACCCCGAGTATTTGATATAATTTACTATCATTTCACTCAACGTCATGTTTCACGCATTCTATTTTTCTTTTCTTTTTTGAATTTGTTGCTTCCCTTTTAAAAAAGTTACGACGTGTTTATTATTTCCAGTACATCATACACGGGTTTTCTTTTTTTTTTTTTAATGGAAAGGAGATTGGAATTCTTATTTTTCATGGGGGATTTAACCCTTGTTCTCGTTTAAAAATGAAATAGCATTTATCACTAAACCAAATTCAATCTGTGTATAACATTTTTCTACTTGGTTTTTCCTTTTAGAACAAAGGCAGTATAATTTTATAAAGGATAACAAATCAATATTTTACAGATTTGACCTCTTTATATCCACCTATGTGCAAATGCTTCCGAATATGTTAACAAATATGCAAAATACATATTGTATTCAAAATGTTATGCATGTACTGCAATTTGAAGGAATTTACATACCAACATATTACTCATTCCGAATATATATATATATATATTGAAAAAGATTTTTTTGGAAAAAAAAAAGAGATTTTTTTTTTCAAATATCGAATCAATTTAATCTCATATTAATAATAATTACCATATATAGATCATGATGTATGAAAGAACATGATTTAACACTATCTTACCGTTTACAATTAATAATGACATGATAGTACTAAGGCCATGCACCATGACACTTCATATAAAATGTTCTCAATAATATATGGAATAATAACATAAAGATATCAAGGGAGTATTGATTACCATTTTGTATCATCTTACTCCTAATTTAAACTCAATACATGAAAAGATAATCCCTCGGACTCGATCACCAGAGTCTTCTTCAAAAGGCTCCCTCTCTCGATACGGAAAAGGTCTTAATCACTTATCTAAGCTCAAGCTCGCTAAACCAGAAAGTCTTTGGGAGTATCCGTAAGGGTCTTAATCGCTTATCTAAGCTCAAGCTCGTTAAAGACCGAAGCGAATATTTTGAAGAGTGTTCTTCTACCTCTAGTCAGGGGCGGCGCCATGTACAATGAAATGGAAATCAATCAATAGATTAAAAAAAAATATTACAGTTTTTTTTTTTTATTTTATATACACATTTTATATGCAGATCGACCCTCTTATTTTTATATATTGATCCCTATCACCAGAATGAACTATCATATGTAACATTACACTTAGTAATTGTAAAATACGACAAATTTCTGACCCGTATAAGTAATTTCCTGAAGCCGCCCCTGCCTCTAGTGATTTTGTTGACATCGCCAAAAGCCGGGGTTCTTGTGACAAATACTGTGGACTAATGAACTCGATGTTACCTTTGGTTGATTCTTTCTTGGGTAGGTGCAACCTTTGGGCTAAGGTTAGGTGGAGTTAAGTGTTTGGGGTAGTTTTGGGGCTCTATGACTTTTGTTCTTTTGTGTCACATTTTGTTTGGTGAGATGATCTTTATGTTGGGGAGATTTTTGGGGTTAGGCGATCGCTGCTCGGTTTTCTGCTTTGGTAGTTCGGGTCTTCGAGCTCTATGGTATGATGGCGTTGTGGTTTCATGTTAACTACCATCTCTCTTAAAAAATTTAAGTTTTTTAAAGAAATGATAATTCAACATGGTATCAGCGCGAAAGATCATTGATTCAAACCTCGCTCCAAACACAATTTTTCAAAAATAAAAACTATACTTACAAGTGTTGGGTCTATCTACTATTTTACTATCTACTTTCTTATAGGTTCACACAGACCTCTTTTCCCTCATATATAGGCTCATACGAATCTTTCTCCTCTCTTATAGGCCCACACTAGAGGGACGTATTGAGATATATTGTTAATTATCTACATCTCTTTGGCGCCACCCCTGCAACCAATTAACGTCATCTTGTGGTTATATATATGTGTTTCTATGTTTTTTAATTTTCTTTGAAAATAAAAAATAAATGAAGAGATGATAATTGTACTGCTTATGGAGACTCTTTAGAGTTACATGTACCATTGTTATGGGATGATAATAAAAAAAAGTCAGATATTGAATATATGTTTTCTTTCAATAATAGTATAAGTATATATCTCTCATAAATCCCTGAAAAACTTACCGCTTGATCTGCCGGAGGGAGAATATTCCGGAGAGACGAATACAAGCTATTGATTCTTTTCCGGCGATCACGTTCATTGGCGTTGTGATTAAGCTTCTTCTTCTTCTTAACCTCTTTGACTTCTATTCCATTATTATTATTATTATTTCCGGCCGGAGAAAATCCCGGAGATGCCATTGTTTCGTCGCCGGCAAATCTTTGCTCATCAAGAAAGTGAAGAAGTGTGTCTGAAAATTCTGCTTCTCCGATGATGCTGTAATTAAAACATGGGGGTGACATAGCTAGCATTTTTCAGTGACCTTAAAGTTTTTTTTTTCTTTCCTATTCTTTTTTGAGTAAATTTTGTTAGGGTTTTCATGGAATTTATATATCATCAGCTTTCTTCAATGATGTCATTAGCATGTGTGATGTGTAGAAGAATTATTTTTTTGGATAACAAATTGTAATTAAAATATGTCCGTACACGACGAAAATATCTTTTCACACCAATTTTTATCTTATCACTCAGAAATTTATTTTCAATTTCGCCCTTACTTTTTTTATTTTACGCTGCTCATTCGACCAATGTTTGGTGAAATGCGACATTATCCATACTAAAACACTGGTGAGAATATACGTGTTGAGAGCTTACACCTGGCCGATTCTCGACCATCTTTGCGAAAGACTCTACCGCATCAATTGTCATATCCTATAGAATATCGTTCATTTTTTTCCGAAGAACTATCGTTCATTTTAAATCATGCATGTAATTGCATTCCATCAATTTTGTTGTTGTTTCAATTGGGCTGATTGAAGAATTCGTTTACTGTTGTTTCAATTGGGTTATTGGAAGATTTACCACTGAACAAGGTGAGTGGAATGCCTGGATGAGAGAATGTGTTTAATTAATATACTTATATTAAGGATTTAAAGTTAGAATTTTTAGTTAAATTATTTTATTTATAGAGGAATCTCTTTTGGAATTTTCATATTGTCCACTCCAATCACGAAACAACATTATCCTCATACTTAACTGTCAACATGACTTCACTCTAATTAACTACATTCATAACTTCTAATTGTTTCTCAATCAATAATAACAAATATATATTACTTCATTCCAGATTTCAACGTCATGCAAAAACAATCCTATTATTGCGTATGATGATAGTCAACCCGAACTACGCCACGTGTCGTCCTCTTAGGACGTGTAATAAATGATTAGCCCCTAAATATAGGGCATTAAGGGCCAGGAGCCCCAGGAACATACTTAAGGGTAGATCCCTTACCCCAGGTGGGAGATCGGCAGGCTCTCTTCTCCAAATTAACGCAGTCGGCCAAGGCCTCGTGAAGAGGAGCTCGTCCAGGGCCGCCATATTAGGCTTGGGGGTGACGCAGACGCTTTCGAGCAACCCGGCTGTTATTCCACGAGTGGGATAACTGAGTATACACAAGGAGAGAATCCATAGTCATAAAGACTGTGACGTTGACATTAAATATATCCATAATTATCCCTAAATCATAGGGATTTAGGCGTGTATATCCTTAGGGAAATAATAATAATAATTATAATACTATTCCTTGCAGGACAAGGAAAAGGGATGAGACATCTCCTATATAAACAACCTTAAGGAACTACGAAAGACTTGATTCCAATTCAATTATTGGATACGTAGGCAACGCAAGAGAAATAACTCGAGAGTTCAGTCTAAATACACACAAAACACGTCCCTCTTTACATACGAATTAGGGTTCTAGGGGATTTAGGTCTTTATCACAAAGATAATCGACCCGGATTTATTTATAGACGAATTCCAGCATCGTCAATTGGCGCTAGAAGTAGGGCTCTTTCTGATAAACGATCAAACCAATCCCAGAATTCTAATCAGCAGCCATGCCACCGAAGAACCCTAGTAAGAAAACAGCAGATCCAACGGATCCAACCCAACAAGGTGGAGCTTCTACCACCCAGGGAGAAGACCATACTACAGCCGCACAAAAAGCTGCAAGTATGGCTGGAGATCAGACTCATCAGCCCGATCCAATCCTTCAAGATCCAGCCAACCAGGTGTTGGTGGAGGCCCTGAAAAACATGGATAACACCACCTTTAAGGTTATTTTTGAAGAGACGTTGAAAGGGAGAGACCCCCAAGAGGTCTCGGAAACAACCCCCTCAAGAGACTTATAAGAAGCATGAGGCAGATTCCAGTCTTAACACAGTAAGACGATCAGAACCCTAACAATACTGATAAGGCCGAACTGGATGCTCTGCTCGGAAGACGATCAGACGAACTACTCTGTGCGTCGCCCTTCACCGAGCACATCGACCTACCCCCGACCAGCGGGGTTTAAGATTCCTAAGATTGATTCTTCTGATGGGTTTAAGGATCCTTATGATCACATGCATCAGTACATCTCTCATATGAATTTGTACAATGCCTCAGATGAGATGAAGTGCAAAGCCTTCCCTGCATTGCTATCAGGAAGAGCCAGAGAGTGGTTTAACAAGATTCCTCCCAGGTTGATCTCTGACTTTGAGTCCTTAACTCGAAAGTTCGTCCATGCCTTCATCACAGCTCGTCCGTTCCAGAGAAATCAGACTCACCTGTTAACTTTGAAACAAAAGCATGATGAGTCCGTACTTCACTTTATAAAGCGCTTCAACGAGGAATCCACACACGTGTGAGATGCAGATGATCGACTTCTGGTCGCCTCTTTTGTGGTAGGTCAGCAAGAGGGACGGCTGCACGCCAAGCTCAATAGCAAACTCCCTCAGACAATGGAAGAATGTCTGGATATGGCCTATAAACATTGTCATGGAGAAGAAGCCAATAGACTCAAGAGAGAGATGGAAAAAGGTGAAGGAAAGAAAAGCATATCTGAGGATAAACAGGACAAGAAGAGGAAGCCAGTTTGGGATAGAGTAACTGCACCGGCCTCAGATTGGCTGGGCAAGAAAGGGACTCTGGAGGACAGCGACTTCATCCCTTTGAACAGATCTCGCGAGCAAGTCCTCGCTATTATGGAAAGGAAAGGCATAGCCTGTTAGGAAATCATTAGTTTAACGCAGCGGAATTTAAAATTTGAATTCCTTTTACTAGATCGTTCTTCGTTTAATGCAATAAACACGTTAAGTAGTTTGACGGTTATACCTTGATGATCTATAAGATCGTCGCTTTGACCGTCAACGGAGAGTAGTACCGTGTGCAAGCCATCCACGCGTTCGGCCTCTATCGCTAATCCACATGAACTCCTTGCCGGAATCCTCCTTGGATTGCTATTGGAAAAACTCCGGTTGCTAGACCGGCCCTTTTCCTCTCTCACAAACTCGTTATAGGATGCTCTCTATTTTACACAAGAACTATGAGCTCTTGCAATTGTGATGTATAAAAGAGCTTGACACCCACCTCTTATTTATAGTGAGAGGGGCACCCCTATGTAGAGTGGAGGAGAAGAAAACATTTTTCCAATAAAATAAGTAAAATCAATTAGATTGATTTATCTCTTATATTATAATTAATTTTGCCAATATCTTATATTGAATATAATTATCTTATTACCATAAATCTATTTTTCCAAAATCAATTAATATCTTATATTAATATTATGGTAATCTTATTAATTAAAGTGCACAATCCGATTGTATATTATACACAAGGAGGTGGCGCCCCAATAGTCAATAAATTGACTTCCGGAATATTCCTAATAAATCTTGTATTAGTATATTTGTATATAATTAATATCTTTAATTAATATAATTTGTATATAATTAATATCTTGTATTTTATTTATTCATAATAAATAAATACTACTATATTAATATTCCACTATAACATTTATAGTCTAGAGATAAACTTTCCTTATTTGGTTATCAACTGTAACCGCATTTTAATCAGACTCGATGTTCATTTGTGTGTGACCTGATAAGCTTCCGAATATGTTGGCCGTAGACACAAAGTGTAATTTACTAAAATGCCCTGCATGCCTAACGATCACGGGATAGCGTCTAGCAACACACCGTGACCCCCAATCATCGGAAGAGTCAAAAGAAATGACTACTACATTTCATGTGAAGCAGTTACCGTGTAACTTACAATCCTATCGCTGTAATAATATCCATACGATCGTATTTCAAGTGTCAATACATTAACGATCGTATCTTATAATCTGGATACCAAGCTCTCTCGGGATAACACATTTACTCCTACTTTGCAAAGATTCTCTAGAGCTAGACATTCTTTATAAGAAGGCCATTTCGGATATTCGATCCCTATCATAGGATACGCGATTCCCGGACGACCATCATGTATACTCCGCATCCTTCAATATCATACCCAATCACTACCGCATGATCGTCCCGTGGCTAGGGGAAATCTCAATAGTGTCAAAGCATGACAATCCACACCGTGATGCCATGAAGACTCCGGTCTAAAGGATAATTACACAACCGCCACATAGTGTGACACTTAATGTAAGTGGGTCAGTCTAACGTACGCATTCTCTAATACACGTCCACGTACAATCCAAGTGTCTCTACACTTCGATAGACGAGATCTATCCCTACCTTCTATAAGATAGAAGACATCCAATACGTGTTAGTCTGATTATACTATCAATGTCCCATTTGATAATACATAAGACTAGAGACCTTTAAGTATCAAACTTATTAAAGGGATTAGAGATCTCATCAACCATAATCGCCTATCAAGGTTTCTCTATCACAGTTTGATACTAGGGACGTTATCATATAACAATTCATAATTGGTTCTTTAAAAGAACATATATATGACAACTGAAAAGCCATTTTTTATATGTACAAACATAAAGAAATAGTAGAAATGATCCGACCCGGTCGGATCTGGTCCAACCCGATTGGGTTTAGGACACTATTCCAACATAGCCAAGGTCCCACCACCCGTGAGGGGGCCCAGAGAAAAGAGGGACCCTAACAAATTCTGCAAGTATCACCAAGACGTGGGTCATGATTCAGAACAATTTGGAGATCTGATCAGAGACATCGACGCAGCAGTGATGGATGGAAAGCTTGATGAGGTCGTAGATCGATCCCAGCAGGCCGATCCATGAGGTTGGTATGAATTCAAGAGCCGAAATAACTATCATGATGGAGATTACCGAAATGAGTTTCAGAGAAGAAGAGACCACTCACTAGATATTGATGGTCAGATGGATAACCGCTATGTGAACACGACCAATACGATCTTAGGAGGGCCAAACAACACAAGCAGAATTGAGGACACAGGCAGTAGCAGGTCTACTGCCCCACTCTTTGAATAAAAGGCAAAGAATGTCGGGAGAAGTGATTTATGGTACAAGGGATTCACTACCATTGGTAATTAACAATGAAGGACTAGTTATAGAAGCAGTGATCAGCAAGAATCTGATAAGGCGAATATGTGTGGACACAGGCAGTGCCGTGAATGTCCTCTACTACAATGTGTTTAAAGCTATGAAATGAAAGATTCCAATCTAACCCCCGTGTCAGTTCCCCTGTTCGGCTTCGCCGGACCGCCAGTTCCCCCATTGGGTGTAATCAAGCTCCCTACTACTTTTGGAGAAGGAACCACGGGCAGGACCCTGATGGTAGATTATGTGGTGGTTAAAGCACCCTCAGCATACAATGTGATTATGGGAAGACCAGTGCTCATCGATCTCCGAGCTGTAATATCACCGGCGTATGTAAGTATGAAGTTCCCAAGGAGAAGGCTCCATAGAGATTAAAGGTGATGTAGAAACAGCCAGTAGTTGTTACACAGCAACAGTAAGTGGGAAAATGATGGTTCAGCGGGTGAGCATTGAAGAACTACTTCATGAAGAGGAAGAGAACTGGTCGTCGAAAGATCAGACAGAGGCTGTTCGTCTATGGGACGAACATGAGGACTCAACAGTTAGCGTGAGAGCATGGGTTCCAACCTCACACAAGGAATCTCTAATAAACCTCTTAAAAGAATTCAGAGATGTGTTCGCATGGAAAGCAGAGGATATGTCGGGATTATCTCTAGAAATGGCAGTTCACAGGTTGAACATAGACCCGAACAGAAAGCCTGTTCGTCAAAAGAAAAGGCACTTTGCCTCTGATTTCATCTCAACAATTGACCAGGAGGTGACAAAGTTGTTGTAGGCCAACATAATCAAAGAAGTTATATATCCTGAATGATTAGCAAACCCGGTACTGGTTAAGAAACCAGATGGGACCTGGAGGATGTGCGTGGATTTCACAGATCTCAACAAAGCATGTCCAAAGGATTGTTATGCCTTACCCAAGATTGATCGTCTAATGGACTCAACGGTGGGATTTGAAGTGTTTGCATTCTTAGATGCGTAAAAAGGTTATCATCAGATCGTAATGGATCCAGAAGATGCAGAAAATACTGCCTTTATAACAGAGTTTGTGACGTACTGCTACGTCACTATGCCCTTTGGCCTGAAGAATGCCGGAGCAACCTATCAAAGGGCTATAAATGCGATTTTTACCAAGCAGATCGGAAGATGTATGGAGGTGTACGTAGACGACCTTCTGATCAAGAGCAGGTCTCTTGATCAATATTTGAATGATGTCAGAGAAGTGTTTGAGGTCCTGAGAAAACTCAGATGAAACTTAACCCCAAGAAATGCACGTTAGGGGTCAGATCGGGAAAATTCCTAGGATACATGATATCCAAAGACGGAATTAGAGCAAACCCAGATAAGATTGATGCACTGAAGACTATGTCACCGCCGAAAAACATCAAAGAAGTACAGCGTTTAATAGGATGGATAGCAGCTTTGAACAGGTTTCTATCCAGATCGGCACAGCGTGCCTTGCCATTTTTCAAAGTTTTGAGAAGAGCAAGTCCCTTTCAGTGGGACGAAGAAAGTCAGAAGGCCTTTGAAGAACTGAAATCGTACCTGGCCGAACTGCCTACCTTAATGGCTCCTCAGATAGGAGAACCCATTTACGTTTACTTGGCAGTATGTGAAGAAGCGCTGAGCGCAGTACTGGTTAAAGAGCAAGACGGACAGCAGGTACTGGTTTCTTTGTAAGCAAAGCACTCCATGGACCAGATGTCAAATATTCAAATACAGAGAAATTGGCATTGGCATTAGTGCATGCCTCCAGGAAGTTAAGATCTTACTTCCAGGCACATCCGATCACGGTGATCACCGATCAGCCGTTACGGCAAATCTTAGGGCGACAATTAAACCTCAGGAAGGTTGGCGAAATGGGTCATTAAACTGGCAGAATATGATATTGATTTCCGTCCTCAAACTGCCATCAACGCACAAGCCTTAAAGGATTTTCTAGCTGAAGGGATCGCTGTTCTCTTAGAAGACGATCAGCCAAAACCAGAAAAAAGCAAGTCGAAACTATATGTTGATGGTGCAGTAGGCAAAGAAGAGCAAAGCGTGTCTTCGCTCAAATACCTAAAAGGAAGAGTTCCCTATGCTTTAAGTTTTTGCTTTCAGGCCACCAACAACAAGGCTTAGTATGAAGCCTTAATTACAGGTCTCAAGTTGGCAAGCGAGCTCGAAGCAGATAGCCTGTAGGTTTACAGCGACTCACAGCTCGTTGTCAACCACATCAATGGAGAATATGAGGCTAAATAGGAGCCTATGAAGAAATACTTAGCAGTGGCTCAATATCTGTTAAAAAAATTTCAACAGGTCCAAGTTGACCTAATTCCCCGAGCAGAGAATAGAAGAGCAGATGCCTTATCAAAGTTAGCGTCAAACTTTGTGTCGGAGAAAAAAGTGTTGGTCGAACTCCTCAAAGAAAGAAGTTATGATCAACAAATCGTACAGCCGATCAGGCAGGCCAGTAACTAGATGGACCCCATTGTGTCCTATCTCCAAGATAACATCTTGCTTCAAGACAAAGTCCAGGCCAGGAAGATGAAGCTCTTAGCGACCGGATATTCGCTGTTCAAGAACGTCCTCTATCGCAGGTCGTATATTGCATCATGGCTTAGGTGCGCAACATGTGAAGAAGGGAACTACCTTCTCAGAGAGATACACTTAGGAATTTGTGGAAATCACCCTGGAGCTCGGACCTTAGCAAGGAAGTGCAAGCTGTTCGGCTACTATTGGCAAACAATGTCGGAAGATGCCAAATAGTTAGTGGGGAAGTGTAAATCGTGCCAGGTACATGATAATCTGTCACATCAGCCATCTCAAGACATGGTTCCAGTAGTCTCCCCATGGCCCTTCGATCAGTGGAGGGTAGATCTAGTAGGACCACTTCCGCGAGCTCCCGGCAATGTCCGATTTCTGATAGTAGCAGTGGATTATTTCACCAAGTGGGTCGAAACTGAACCGCTGACTACCATAATAGGGAAGCAGATACATAAATTTCTATGGAAGAATATAGTATGCAGATATGGGATACCAAAGACTCTAATTTCAGATAATGGAACTCAATTGAAGATAAATTTTTCAAAGAATGGTGTGCCGAACTACACATAATTCAACATTTCACTTCTGTTGGTTATCCCCAAGCTAATGGGTAGGTCGAACAAACCAACAGGAATATCAAAACAGGGCTGAAGAAACGCCTAGATGAGGAAGGAGAGAGTTGGACCGAGCATTTGCCCAACATTTTATGGGCCTACATAACAACTCCAAACTCGGCCACGGGAGAAACTCCGTTCAGCTAAGAATATGGGTGTGAGGCAGTAATTCCGGCCGAGATCGGCCTACCATCACCACGAGCAGCACTCTATTCTGAAGATCAGCAGTTAACCGAGCTCAGACACTCAAAAGATGACCTGGAAAAAGCTCAAAATATGGCCTTCATCAGGATAGCCAAGTACAAATAGCACATATCTCAGTACTATAACTCCCGGGTTAAACACTCATACTTTAAGGAGGGAGACCTAGTGCTCAGGAAGAACGAAGTTAGCAAGCGAAAACCTCAAGGAAAACTTGACCCGAACTGGGAAGGCCCGTACAAAGTGGTCAAGGTGCATGGGAAAGGAGCATATGAGCTAGCTCATGCAAGTGGCAGGACCATACCACGCAGCAGGAATGCAGCCAACCTAAGGAAATTTTATGTCTAGGACAGGTTCCAGACTTTACATATGCATTATTTACTTTTTAAAGTTTATGTTCCAATAAGATGTACTCAAACATCAGTTATTAAATAAATGTTTATTTGGCACATGTGCACTGTTTATTCCATATGATTGATCAATGTTTGCAAAGGACAAACTATATTAGTCTGCAGGACAGACCATACGAACTGAGCCGCAGGTTGGACTCAGAAAATTTTTGCAAAGGACAAACTCTATTAGTCTGCAGGACCGACCATATGAACTGAGCGGCAGGTCGGACTCAGAAAAAGTTTGCTAAAGACAAACTTTATTAGTCTACAGATGTACCATATAAACCGAGCCACGAGGTCGACTTCGAAAAAAGTTTGCTAAAGACAAACTCATTAGTCTGCAGATGTACCATACTGAATCGAACCGCAGTCGGACTCGTAAAAGTTTGCTAAAGACAAACTCTATTAGTCTGCAGGACAGACCATATGAACTGAGCCGCAGGTCGGACTCAGAAAAAGTTTTCTAAAGACAAACTCTATCAGTCTGTAGGACAGATCATACGAACTGAGCCGCAGGTCGGACTCATAGAAAGTTTGCAAAGAACAAACTCTATGCGAGCTGAGCTGCAGAGCAGGGTCAGAAGTGGGTAAAACCAACATTAACTGCAACATAGACGATCAGAGCTGAAATAAGCTTAGAAAATTTGAAATAATCAAACTTTCTAAGTCTGCAGGACAGACGATCAGAGCCGATGTATGCTCAAAACTGTGATACTTAGAAAGTTGAAATAATCCACTATCCAAGTCTGCAGGACAGACGATCAGAGTACACCGATCAGAGTACACCATTCAAAAAAGCAAAGCTTTTAAATGATGTACTTCAGGGGGGTACAGAGCCCCAAGTTATACTTAAAAAGAAAAAGAGAAAAGGCTAAAGCAAAGCCAAAGGAGAACAAAAAATAAAGGGCAAAAAGCCAAAAAAGTCATTACAAAAAAAATGCCTAAAAGACATATATTGTCGAAAATAAAAGGCAGTAGAAAAGTTGTAATTATTACAAAAAATTTCAACAGAATTACAAGTGCCTAAGCCTAAGAATCAGCAGCAGGATCCTGTTGAGAAGGCCGATCGAAGGCGCATCTTGGAGTCGAGCCGATGAAGTCTTGATTTGTTGAAATGCAGTCTGCGGGCATACTTCTTGGCCAGATCTTCACCGGCCTGAAACTCCTTAAGTCTGGCCTCATAGAGCTTATTGCCACCAGGATTCCGGAGCCCCCATGTTGGAGATCCTCAATAACCAGCTGAGAGCACTGCTCTTTGGTCTAGTCTACACCCAGGGTGTACCCATGACTTAAGATGGAGCCAAGTAAAACCTTCAAGGCCCCAGTAAAGTGAGCAGAGCTCTTATATTCATGAATATCCTGAGCTATCCGCGCAGGTATCGCGGCCTCAAGCCCCTCATGATCAGCATGGATTTTGGCTAGGGCCTCATCCCGTTCAGCACTGGCATTTCGTAGCTCCTTTAACTTAGCCTGCTGAGCGTGCATAATCTTCTCTAGATCAGCGATCTGTGAATCCTTGGCTAAGGATTCATCCTTGTGCTTTTGGCGGATGGCTGAGAGGTCAGCAATCCGCTTTTCTAGAGAAGCCTTCTGGGAGGAGAAATCGGTAAGTCTGTGTAAGACCTCCTTCCCAGCCTTAACAACCTGACAAAAAGCAAACAGGGTCAATACGATGCGAAGACATAAAAAATATAAGAGAAAAGCAAGGAAAAGACATACAATGGTGGCCAGATCCTTGTCCGGAAGGCCTGATAGAAATTCAGCTTGGGAGGAGGAAGAAGCCCCCTCAGAGGCGTCTTGACCAGACCTGGTCCTCTTTCTCCCAGATCGGGAGCGCGGTTGGATCTGCCCTCAGGGTTTGAGCCATCAAGGATGATCAGTCTATCATCCCGTTGATCGGTTCGCTGCACAGCAGCAGTCGAGTCATCTTGCTGAAGACCCTCCTCGGTATAAGGATCCTCAGGATTAATCTCAGGATTAGGCTGGCCCGGCTCCAGTTCAACACCAGCCCCAGGAGCCTCGGGGTTCAATACTTGTTCGTTGTGCTCAGGCACAACCTCTTCCTCGAGTGCTTGATCAAAAACGTCAGCGAAATCGGACACTGGAGGAAAAAAGACAGTGTCAATACAAGCAAAGAAGAATGCAAAAACAACAAAAATATGCAAAATTAAAGAAATATAAGTGCGGATAAACCCCTACAACTGTTGTACTCCTCTTGGGTAAGCCTCAGATAAGGTTCAGGTCCGGAATCGGCTTAGCGAGCTGCCTTGATCAGTTCAGGAGGCGATTGTTCAAAATCCAAGAGAAGACCAGACCCGGCGATATCGTTCAGCAACCCTTCATTAACCCCAGTGGGGCACACATCGGCTGGAAGTTGAAAGTAATTCTTTCATTCATGAATAGAGGTCTTCCCCATGGACAGTATAGGATGCTCCTCCGATGGTCAGTACGGCATGGAAAGTAATACCACGCCTTGTGTTTCCTAATCTTTTTGTCTTGGTAAAATGTCCTAAAAAGGTCTACCGTGAACTCCGTATCCATCAACCTACAGAAGATCATGAAGCCGAAAATTGCCCTAACTCCATTAGGGGTGATCTGGGCAGACCTTAGCTGATAGTGCCTCAATACGGCCACAAAGGCCCGGCAGAACGGGAATCTAAGTCCACAGACAAATTGTTCCTTGTACACAGTACAATACCCCTCAGGGGGCTGATGAGCATACAAATTTACACCCCCAGGAAGCTGGGGAGAGTATTGGTCCATATCAATGTTGTATTGGTTATAGATTTGCAGGATATCAACATGTTTGAGTTTGGATCTAACCCCAAAACAACCTACAGCTGACCTAGCAGTCATGTGGGCTCTTAGTCTCTGATTTTGGGAAGTAAATCCGAAAGAGTCACGGGGTTAGCAGGTTGTGGATCTACAACAAATTGCTCAAAATTACTGCGAGCATCAACTGTGTTAAGGGCATGGATATCTATTGAAGCCCTAGGTTGAAGAATTTCGACTTCAGACTCAGATTGGGACTCAAATTCCTTCTCAATCAAACTGCAAGACGCAGTGCTCGCCCTCATTAACTGGGAAAATAGAAGCAGAAAAGAAAAAGAACTCAGAAATTAGAGAAGAGAAGAGATGCTTACTTGAGAAAATGCAAAACCTTGAGAGGAATGAACTCTTTGATTTAATAGCAAAGGTGGAGAAGTGGGAAAGTCTGATATGAGAGGACAGATTATAACCCCCCCACCAGACGTGTAAACGACGTCAGTTATGGGGAAGAGGGAAAACGCCTCGTATCCCGCAAAAGTAATGATAGCCTAGTTAATATACTGCCACATGGCTGTTAAGCAATTCGAAACACGAGATCGGATAGGTCCGGCCGAACCACCAAAATAGTGCGGATCTGACCAGCAAAAAGTAAGATCAGATCTGGGGGGCTTATGATGATAGCCGACCCGAACTACGCCATGTGTTGTCCTCTTAGGACGTGTAATAAATGATTAGCCCCTAAATATAGGGCATTAAGGGACAGGAGCTCCAGGAACATACTTAAGGGTAGATCCCTTACCCCAGGTGGGAGATCGGCATAAACTCCTCCTCCAGCCACCGCAGGTCGGCCAAGCCCTGGTGAAGAGGAGCTGCCCAGTTCTCCATATTAGGCTTGGGGACTGAACGCAGGACGCTCAGAGCAACCCGGCTGTTATTCCACGTGTGGGATTACTGAGTATACACGAGGAGAGAATCCTTATTTATAAAGACTGTGACGTTGACATTAAATATGTCCATAATTATCCCAAAATCATAGGGATTTAGGCGTGTGTATCCTTAGGGAAATAATAATAATAATTATAATACAATTCCTTGCAGGACAAGGAAATGGATAAGACATCTCCTATATAAACAACCTTAAGGAACTACGAAAGACTTGATTCCAATTCAATTATTGTATACGTAGGCAACTCAAAAGAAATAACTCGAGAGCTCAATCTAAATACACACAAAACACGTCCCTCTTACATACGAATTAGGGTTCTGTCAAATTTGTGATCACAAAATAAATTTTTTCCGTGTTTCATTCATCAATACACCGTATATTTATACATCATGAAGGAAGCCCTACGCTCTATAAAATACCAATTACGCCCCTCACTGCCCAATAATAAGTATTACAATTAAAATTAAATATATCTTCCCGCAATAAAATATTTTCTACTTCCCATTTATTATATAATTGATAAACCCACACCGAATGAGAATAATCATCCACAATCGTCAAAAAATAAGAGGCCCCGCATGTAGAAAGTGTACCATACGGTCCCCACAAATCACAGTGCACAAGGTCAAAAATTTGACTAGCCCTACTCTCACTATTCGGGAAACTCTCCCTAGGTTGTTTAGCCCAAAAACAGACTTCTCACTCATCTTTATTTAAATAATTAAACTCACTCACATAGGGAAGTTGCTTCAAAACTTTTTCTGACGGATGTCCCAACCGCTTATGCCATAAATCAATTGAAACTTTTCCAACAGTCATGACCTCCACATGTGGAACTCCCCGGAAAAAGAAAAGTCCATTTTCGCGCTCACCCAGTCCAATCAGCCTTCTCGTCATTCGGTCCTGCATAACACATAATGTAGATGTAAGTTGAACATGACAGTCATAATCATCGAGTAACTGCGTTACAGACAACATATTGCAGGCTAAATTAGGTACGAAAAGGACATTTTTTAGTTTCAAACCACCGGGCAAAATAATATGTCCTTCATGAGTTGCCTGGGATGTACGACCATCAGGGAGCCCCACCGGGCAATTATTAATTACCCGAACATTTATTAAATTATTTAATATACCGGTCACATGATGTGTAGCACCGGTATCGATTATCCACGAATCCTTACTAGTCAACCGATCCTTAGGTTTTGCAAGATTTAAAATATCGAGAATGCCTTGCCATTGTGCAGGCGTTAAATTTGAAAGTCCTGCCTGCTCCGCCGTCATTAGCTGTTTCTGTCCACCGGAATTTGATCCCGATGAGCCGGCTGATGCAATTGTTGTGTTGTTAGCTCGAACCAAGCCGGAATCGGGCCAGCCCGAACCCAGAAAGCCCCCAGCCGAACTGTCTGCTCCTTGTCCTCTTCCAGCAGCTGTCCTTCCGCCACCTCTACTGCCACGTCCGGCACCTCCGCTCCTCCTCGGTCGGTCTCCCCACCAATCGGGGCAGCCATGTATCTCAAAGCAAGTTTGCTCATCATGTCCATTCCTGTTACACACACTACAGAATTTGGCTGCGTTTTCAGCCTTCATCTTGGCCTGTGTTTCAGCCTGAAGTTTGAAGGCCATGGTCATCTCTCGATCTTCTTTGCTCAGACCAGCGATTCCCCTTAATTGAATCGGTGTAATTAAATATCCTGGATTGTCGGCAGTGCTTAGAAAATAAGCATCTAGCTTCTTCTCCGTTGCTTCACCGGCAGCCATGGTGTTTTGCCGCCGTCTGTAACAGAGTTCCGTTGTTTTTTTCTTTTTTCTTTTTTTTTTTCACGAACCTGTCTCTGATACCATGTCAAATTTGTGATCACAAAATAATTTTTTCCGTGTTTTCATTCATCAATACACCGTATATTTGTACATCATAAAGGAAGCCCTACGCTCTATAAAATACCAATTACGCCCCTCACTGCCCAATAATAAGTATTACAATTAAAATTAAATATATCTTCCCGCAATAAGTTCTGGGGGATTTAGGCCTTTATCACAAAGATAATCGACCCGGATTTATTCATAGACGAATTCCAGCATCGTCAGCGTATAAGTCCATGAGTATTAACCCCAACCACATAATCCATTAAAACAAAGTAGGCTCAGTTGCTTAAGGGAGCTGAATCTTAAGCTAGGTGTGGAGGTTCAAAACCACGTAAATGGATAACTTCTTTCAGTTTTTTGGTATAATGGTCTGAATCATGTGTTTGCCGACGGCCAGGGGCGGAACCACCCTATAGCTAGGGTGGTCTCAAGCCCTCCCCAAATGGTCTCAAGCCCCCTACAAAATGTTCTCAAGCCCCCCTAAATTTTTATTATTGTATTAGTAGTAGTGTTAATATTAGTATGTTATGTGCTTTTTTTCGAACAAAAGACGTTATATCCTAGCCATGGTTTAAGACAAACCCTTTTCGGCCTCCATAATTACAGGTTGTAAGCTCAAATCCCACTACCAACATTTTTACCACTGCAGCTTTATATACTGCCACCACCTGCAATTTTTTTTTTTTCGCCATGCCATCGCCGACGGCAAGCATATGATTCAGATTCTTGATTAATATTTCCGTTCGCCCAGTGTGACAGAGAGAATGAGACCCAAAAATGTTGAACATTTTAGAAAAGCAAAGTTAGGCATAAGTTAAAGTTGAAGCATCGTGTTTGTATGCATAAAAGGCACGTGTTTGGAGCACTATTGAGTGAAAGAATCTGCAATGAATGTTGCCTTGCGAGTGGAATGATTTTTTAAAGTAATATAAAGAGCACTGCTATATATAGCACATGTATTGTCTGCCATCGCGCCAGCGTCGGGATTGATCTGCCATTGATTGATCGGTGTTAGATCTATATTATAATATGATCTAACACCGATCAATCAATACAGATCAGATCACGACCGCGCGGATATGCAGACACACACGCAAAGCACTATCATTTCCGTAATATAAAACCTCAGACAAACTCGTGCCGAATTGCTTCCACCACGCTCCTGTCCTTTTTGGCAATTAGTCCACTTCTTGTAGTTTAATTTGAATTAAGTTATATAAAAGTACGGTAACGATAGAGTTATTCTTTTAAATTTACAACATTTTTATACCTAATATAATTTTATGGTTATGAATTTTTCAAATTTTTTTAATCTTTTTTACAAGTGAAAAACATGTGGTGAGATGATGATGATGTAAAAATTATATGACTTTGAGAGAAAGAATCTATCATCATTATAATAAGTTTCATCCCCACCCCCTAGGTCCACTGGGGTCTAAAGAGGCACCGCCCAAGTACTGAAACTCCAAATATTATCATCATTCATAATCTAATTTACAGAATATCACTAACTATGGCCAATGAAATTACAATGATTGTCATATTACACTTATTCACTAAATAAATTCAACAATAAAAACCATGTATTTGACTTCTCTTTAGAACATCCACAAAGTAGCAATTTTGATCAATGTCGTATCCTCAATCCTTCATCGTCCCACACTCAACCATCTGGTTTGCTAATAAAAGAAAAATAAAAAAAGACAAAAAAAAAAAAGAAAAAATAGAAATAAAGAAAAAAACCCCAGATATGAATGCATATGCGTTAGTGTTACAGTTAAAACATAATGTCAAGAAAAGCTTTATGATAATAACACTTAAATACAAGAACTATCTACCAAGGAAATATGGGGGAATGCACCGATCGGTGCATTTTAAGTCATGTCATTGTTGTATTATCGTTATTTGTATTTACGTGAAGTTATCATTAGATTACTTGACACCGACTTGGCCTAGTCGATGAGTCAATATCAACCGAACTCCGGCACATGAACACGATTTTCTATCTCACTTCAACAAGCAAGCTCTTGCCTGACAACTCTGGCCGATTGTCAGGGAAAGGATTCAGACCTTCACCCAGTGAACCTCCCAAAGGGATCCAGCCAACCCCACTACCCTACAAACCATGACACAACCGTCAACCCTTACTTTCCCGGCCGTGGCATGAATCTTCGGGGAAAAGGTATCGTCCCCACTCCTACGAGTGAGCACTCTAGCTACTGTCGGAAAGACTTCGAGTCAAGAAGCCTCAAAACCGGTGACTAGCCATTCTCCGTAGAAGCGAAGAATCTAAATCTCCCTACCCACTGAGAGCTTAAACACTTTCGTGCTACTAGCAAGCGAGCAAGTCAAGTCCAAGGATTAAGTCTCAATTTACAAGAGAAATGTGCACTAGCACCGATCGATTAATCGTTACGATTAGTTTTATCTATACGATTACAGCCTAGGTAACAACTTTCGAGTTTTGTCGATAAATTAATATAATGCAAAATATTTATAATAATAATAATAACAGAAAAACATTGTGGCTTTGAAAATATATGAGTTAAAGTCTATTTGATAAAAAACAAACAATTATAAAGTATTATTGAAAATAAATCGATAAAAGACACACTTTTATTTGTATATAAAATAAGGACTCACATTTGTTTTATAATCAAATGAAACATTTTTATTGATGCAACTATGTAACAAAATTAATTAATAATAACACATTTTTCACTAACGAAAATAAGAGTAACAATTTTATATCTATATGTGTATATAATAGAAAATAAATTGATAAACACACATAGGCTTTTATGAAAATACAACTCAAAGATTCCTTAATGCTCTAATGCCTTCAAATGAAGAGTCTCGTCTCAGCTTATATTTCTCTCCTTATATGATTACATTAAGCTACTGGAGTTGGTGACGGTGCTAATGGCTGCTTGGTGGCAGATGAGTGGAATCGGGTGGCTTCATGGTGGTGATTTTGTTGGGGCGGGTTGTCCTCTAACAGCTCTTGATTTCCTCTTTCTACCTATCCTTTTATCCCTTCTAGCCATTTCGGTGGAAGCAAAGAAAGGGAGCGGAGGAGGCTGGTTGCCGGCGATGGTTTCCGGTGAGTCGGTGGTCACTTTCTGCTGGTTATGGCTGTTCTAGCAAGGGAATAATTACTCTAGGCTAGGCTATGCAGATTAACCGAAATATCTGCATTAGTTATTTTCGGCAGGGAATATGGAACTAATTTTAAGTGTAAAATTAGCATGTTGGAAAATATACCCGGTAGTAGAAGAGTGTTTACATTTCATCATCCCTATTATTTCATTATTACTATAATATTGACTACAAGAGGTTGAGTGTAATAAATTCCCATCCTATTAATACTAATATATACCAGGCAAATGTGTTTGTAACGTATGATTCCTCAAAAAAATATACAAATAAATATATTGTTTTAAAATATTGGTAGCAGATGAAGTATCAATTTTTAAAATTAAACCAACCATAATAATTTAATCCAGAAAAACATCAATAGAAAATATAATAAATAAAATTGATATGTATATTTTATTTTGATATTTAAATTACATATTAAAATTCAGGTGAAAACACTAAATTAATATCCTTTCGAATAAGGTCCAAAAATTGGGAGGTTACAATCACTCCCATAAAAGTAATGGTAAAAAGTAAACTAGTAATGTTATTATCATAATCATTCAGACAAACAAGTGTCACGACTTGTTTTTACGCTATAAATTATGATGTATGATTTGTTGATCCGGAGGTAGTACAATCATGATCAATATTGTAAAAACAAATCGTCTTCGGCCTTAGCACGGAAGAGTTGGTAACCCCGACTCCCGAAACATCAATAAATGCTTCTTATTATACATCTGATATCACATTACGTCTTTTTCAAAACCCTGAAAGCAGTAGTGATTGCAAAATTGGTGATTTTTCTTCCTTTCAAAAGTCTTCATTTCGCGATCTAATCGTTCCGTCTTCGCAGTTGGTCAACCTCACACGGATAAAAGCATCCAAGAGTAGTAAATTGATGCATCATCTGCGTTTTTCGCGGTAAGTTGATCCGTCTTTTCGTTTCTTAAGGATCTAAGGTTTTGTTCTTGTTAAAGTTATAGTTTTAATCGTAGATTCATGTTTTTCTAGGTGATCTTTCGTTTTGTACCGTTTTCTGGATCTGTATGGCATCCTTCAGAGGTAATGATTATATAATTGAAAAGTTGGGTATAATTTCACGATTTTAATTGATTATTTACACACTTAATCTATGAAAAAGTAATTAACTAATGCACGATTTTCGAGTTGATACTTTACTGTGAAATGTTAAAGCTAACTATAGAAATTCTAGAAACCATGTCCATATCGAATCTGCTGATGGGCTACAGAACCTTTGGCAGGGCTACCAAGGGTTCGGCACTGCCACCAAAGCTTCGGCAGGACCACCAAAGCTTCGGAACTACC
Source organism: Gentiana macrophylla (assembly GCA_026214975.1). NCBI lineage: Eukaryota > Viridiplantae > Streptophyta > Magnoliopsida > Gentianales > Gentianaceae > Gentiana > Gentiana macrophylla. The sequence goes on along the minus strand of CM047812.1, from coordinate 2,704,972 downwards.
ACCAAGGCTTCGGCCCAGCTACCGATTCTACAACATTGTCAGTTTCAATTTCATATGTAGATTGTCAATTGTTACACATTACACGGTAAACGTGTTGGAGATATTTGAATTAAAATTAATGGAGGGTTGCATCGGTTCGATAAAAGGTTACAACTACGTAAGAGGTTATAACTTTTTGGTTAAAGGTTGCAACATTTAAATGATCGGACACTTTTATCCTATAAATTCCCATCATTATTATGAAAAAAAAGATTTTTTGCAAGAATTTTCTTAAACAAAATTCTGGCATGTTGCATAAAAATATTCATACAAATACTTTGCATAAATTTGAGTCAAAAAGATTTTACAGAACATGATTGGTTCGCCGTCTTCTTCTCATTGAAGTGAAACAATTCGAAAAAAGTATAACTGTTGTATCTTGGGAGACGATTGTCATTACTGTAGCACATAATCGAGCAAAACGCCTCTTAGGACAGTCTTTGCCGCCACCTAAGTCTCAATAAGTTTTCGCATTTACTTTCGCGCTTTCGCATTTCATTTCAATGTGTTGCAGTATTTGCATATGTGAATAAAATTCGTTCTTGTTATGTGTTTATCTTGTTTGCAATATGTTTCTACAAAATGATTATTTTCATTTTCAGTAAAATTAGCAAACCAGTACTATTTTCCCAACAAAACGGCATATAGTGTTATTTTTACAGTAATTAATTATTACTTTGTTTAAATTTAATTTATACCACGTAGAAATATTAAATGCATATTACAATTATATGCATTACGCATGTCCGGTAGGTCATGGTTAGGTATTGACATCATTTTTACGTTAGCTCTGAGTTCTCGAGAATCCTCAATATCCATAATGCGTGCCCACACCCAAAGGTCATGTAATTTCGGTTGGATGTTGGGCCGGTTAGATGTGCTATGTGTTGTAGTAGGCTAAGGGCATTCACATGATAATCTTTATATTGTGCTATATCCCTAAAATAAAGATAAAAAGTGTAAATTTTCCTCAAATACCTTCACAACAGAAGCCTCACCCCTATTTATTTTTAGAGTCAATGAATAGTGTATCCCCATTTGTGGAGCACTATCCCTATTATAATGGTATTTGGTATGAAAATAGGGACAGTGATGCTGTTGTGAAGTGTTTTGAATTGAGATGCTGTAAAATAGGGATATATTATTTTGTATTATTTTAAGGATAAAAATAGAATTTCTGATGTGAATGCCCTAATAGCAAGCAGGTTAGTTTTTCTAGTATTTATTTATATTTATTATTTGGGTCATGAGTATAATCATTGTATATTTTATTACTTCCATTTGTGGTCTATACAAAGATATAATATCTTTGAATCATCATACACATTTTCACATATGTCACATATACACAGTGGCGGATGTATGTGTCGCTAGGGGGTCACGTGACCCCACTGAGATCCAATGAATTTTTTTTAGTATTAAAATGATGTAGTTTTATCGTTTAAAAGTGTCGTTTTGTTCGTAAAAAATGCAATTTTCGGTTCTGGTGACCCCACTGGAACAATCTTTTGATTAAAAATATAGCTTTAACTGGCCCACGACTTGGAAAAACTTCCCGGATCCGCCACTGCATATACATAATATGGTACGATAAGATAATTAACGGAAGATACCTATGATATTTTAAGTACAATTATGCAAATGCAATATGGTAAAATGATATGGACAATAATAATCGGTAGGTAGGGTAGGGCCCAATTTTTGATACCTTAGTATTTTAAGATTAATTGAATCATGTCATCTCTCAATTCCTTATTCCAATATTCATATGCTCCATTGTAGGCTTACTCAAACTGATTAATATGTTATTTTAAAAATATATTTGAATTAAAAGAGAACTTTAAGTATAGATTTTGATACTGCCATGGTTCTCCTTAATTATATTTTTTTCCATGGGTCGTCGTGCTCATTTTTTACTAAACATTTTCAAATGAAGATTATGTACAATCTGATGTGACACGAGAGGAACCGTTGGAAGATAATTATTATGCTTCTTAATTTATCTTGTTCTATGAGTTTTGTATTCTTCAGTTGATACACTGCATTTTATTTTATTTTATTTTTGGGATGTGCACGCGCTGTATCATCGATATTCATGTCTTTTCATTTTGTTTCCCTGAAAAACAAATAGTTGTTAGTTTGTACTTCATTTATTTGTAGAATTGAAGTTTGAGAATATTTGGGATTTATTACGGTAACTTTTGGACTATTCTTTTGTCATTTTGAGTAACAGATATATCTATAGTAGGAGTGATATTTCAGGATTTTGGCCCTACCGGTGGTGTGGCATGACCATTGCATTGGCGGCAATGTCGGGTTCTTGGTTCTTGATATTGTTTCATCCGTACAGTTCTGAGTATAACCAGTGTTGTTATTAAATGCTTGTTTTGTTTTCCATGCATTCTGATATGTTTTTGTATGCTTCTCGAATGATAAGACTATTTCGTAAGCCTTACATGTCGACCTTCAAGTCCAAATTATAGTTACATATATATAATACTAAACCCCAATACATGTTCCTAAAGAGAAAAAATGGCTATGGATTTATTTCGAGGAGAATTGAATGAGAGACCTTGAGATCAATCTCAGGACACACTTCTTAGACAACTCAATTCAGCATCATCAGTTCAAACTTCTCGCATTTAAAATGGAAATCCATTGATATATTCGACTTAATCGTTTAAAAGCATCATTTGAATCGACATATATAACTTCCTTTTACAAGCAACAGAGATTAAAGAAGATGGTTATCAATCGGCAACAAGAGACGCACCACACAATATTTACAAATATGCACAATTCAAAATGGCCAGAAGCAGTGGTGTACTGAAAAAAACTTCAATTGAGCAGGCTGCTATTGATTTCTTTGCTAACCTCTTGAAAGATGATGAAGTGTAGAATACTGAAGTTATGGGGATTATTTTTTTATAAATTTCATCCTTATTTGATTTAACTTGAATCAAGTAAAACAACTAATATTAATTCTAAATATAGTAGTTTTATATATCTATCTTAGTTTTCTTGTCACAAAAATTTCATCCATTTTACTTCATACCAAACTCAATTTAAACCGAATAACATTCGAACACTACTTTATTTCAAAATATTTCATTTAGTTTTGCATCTAAGTACACTTTTCTACCTTAATAAATTAGGATGAGTCTCGTGTTTATGTAATTCAAGAAAGGAATTTATTTGAAATATCATAAAAAATTCAACAATTTTCTTTTTAAAGAGGAGGCATAAGGGGTCGTTTAGATTAACCTAACGTACCTTTACTCATGCGAATTTCTTAAAAGATTACTCGTTATACGAAAACACAAATTTTAGTGGGTCTGATTCACACATTTAAGTATCTTTTTTGTTGGTCCCCGTGTAGAAATTATGATTATAAGATATTGGAAATTGTAGTAATGATATTGTAGAATTTTTGATATTGTAGAAATTATGATTATAAGATATTAGACATTTCGATTTATGTATATTGGGAAATTTGTATTGGAAAATTTGTAGAAATCTTGATGTTGTAGAAATTTTGACGTTGTAGAAATTTTGATATTGTAATATTTTGATTATTTGATTGGAAAATTTGTATTGGAAAATTTGTAGAAATCTTGATGTTGTAGAAATCTTGACGTTGTAGAAATTTTGATATTGTAATTATTTTGATTATTTGATTGGAAAATTTGTATTGGAAAATTTGTAGAAATCTTGATGTTGTAGAAGTCTTGAAGTTGTAGAAATTTTGATATTGTAATTATTTTGATTATTTGATTGGAAAATTTGTATTGGAAAATTTGTAGAAATCTGTTGTACAGATCATGACGTTGTAGAAATTTTGATATTGTATTTATGTTGATTATTTGATAGTTTAGAATTTTTTTAGAATGATATGCATTAATGTAATTATAGTGGCAATGTTATTATTAGAAACGATAATGTAGAAATGATAATGTAGAAGTTTTGATATCAGTATATACTTCGATTATATGATATCAGATGATGTTATAAGTTGTTTCAAATTTAGTAGTATAAATTCCTTTCATGGTCCATGCCTTAGTTCATTTTGAAATGTGTAGTTTGATACAACTTTAGTTTTCAAATAACACTCGAATAATTTAATTGTTACGGGCAATCACAATGAAAATGCCCTAATTTAATATAAAAAAAATTGAATTTAAAAACGAGTAACAAACGACAAATAATGTTGTTTGAAATTTCCAAAACAACAAAATTTTGACCTATTCTATGGTGCACGCCGACTGATGAGGCTCTTAGAAATGCATGCATCCTTGGGTGTTTTCGAATCCTTCCGATCCATTGTGTCATGCCTAATCTCCAGGCTTTGTATTGGGGCTCCTGGTAGGTAGCTCGTAGAATATTTCATTAGAGTCTCGCCAATAGAGCATCTTTTCCGCTTCAAAGAATTTTGGTAAAGCTTCCGCCGAAGTGAGACATCCGTTAGATCGAAAGTATAAGATATATTCTGTTGGCTCACCCAAAGATCTCGATCTCCTCGCTATCATCAAATATTCTATGACGCTGGTGAAAACAATCTTCTCTTCTATTACCCCGCTTCATCATTATAACATAACACAACACAACGAAACTTGAAAAATTTCTCTTCTCGTGTGTATATTGGTTTTTCAGCTTATATACACATATATTTACTTGTATATAATCGAATATTGCCAGACATCAAAAACACAACAATATTCCTAAAAATCTAACCATTTATATATATATATATATATATATATATATATATATATATATATATATATATATATATATATATATATATATATATATATATATAATGAGAGACAAATGGTTAGTATTTTTGTTTAATATTGATTTTTATGCTAGTGGTGCCTAAAATAAACACACCAATTAAAAATGATTGTTTAATCGATAACAACACGGGTGCAAAAGTTCTACATAAATATATATATACTCTTAATACATACATATATATATATATATATATATATATATATATATATATATATATATATATATATATATATATATACATAAAGATGACTAAAATGTATATTTTCTCGTATGTGTGTGTGTGTATATATTCCAGTACATTTATGTATAAAGTTATATATACACTTATTTTATCACATTTTTCTACACAGATATATTTATTATCAAGTGAAAGAAATTATACACACAGATAATTTTATATTTACGCACAGTTTAAGGACACACACAGACATATACACATACACGGGGAGAAATTATACACGGTACATATATATATAACATGATTATATATTTTGTCTCTCACAATGTATATATATATATAGTCAGTATATTTATATATAAAGATATATATACACTTATTTTCTTAAGTTTATATATATATATATATATATATATATATATATATATATATATATATATATATATAGTCTTCTTAACACATTTTTAATCACTCGCAGCTTACTAGTTATCCAACACCGCGTGGAACATTGATTCATCCGCCTGAAAAAGTTTTTAATGCCGAATTGCGGTTCCATGCGGAAAGTACTACTCTTACAAGACTACAAGAGTTATTGCATAATGCTACACCGAACGGAGCGTTGTGGAATAGATCGGAAGGATCAGTGTTTGGTCCGTTTCTTGGTTTTATATGTAACAATTGGGAATTCAAGGGGCGGCTAATAGCATACCTGTATTTCAATATGGTTTATCCAGACCGAGACGACGAGCTTCATTTTAAGATTGACGAAAATAGAGTGAAGTTGGGAAGAAGAGAGTTTGCATTCATAATGGGGTACAGATTTGGAGATTTGGATGTTGAATTGCCTGATCAGTCAAGGTGTTTTGATGTTAGTTGTACTCTCCATAAGTACATCAAGAATGTGACGTTACAAAAAATCGAAACAGCGATTCTGGCATCGAATGACGTTGAAACTATATACCGGATGGTTTTAGTGTACGTTATTTATGGGTTAATAATCGGAAACGACCCTGGAGTGGTAATACCGGCCCAGATTTTTTATAATGTCAAGAACCTACAACTGGTCGATATATTTCCATGGGGACAGTATTTTTTTAACAATTTAATGTTGAATTGGCGTAAAATAGTATTTGAGTGTAAGGGTCTTGTACCTAAAAGAAATGGGAAACCGTATAAGCCACAGTTCTCCGGTTGTTTATACGCGTTACAGTTGTGGTGTTTCCATGCAATGCCTAGACTTATACAGTACGGGGGATTTGCAATAGTGGTAGCAGGTGAAGCTAATTCTAGTCCAAGTTATTTGAGATGGAAATGCACCGAGGGCGGGGTCTATTACAAAACCTTGGTCAGTCCTACAGCCGCTGTTACTCCATGGGTATGTATTATATTATCATTGTTATTAATCTACAATGTCAGCAATATTTTTAAACATTGTATTTAAAATCGGATTTTTTTCCTTTATGCAGGTTGAAATGGTCGTTGATATTTTGACAACCGCCAAGATATAAGCGATTCGTAATTGGAATGGGGTTGCCGGAAGCGGAGGTTACAGCTCCTCCTCGTGAATTACCTGTTCCCCCCGTGGTTGTCCCGGATCCTGTCCCTGGTCAAAGACATGTGGATGCCATAGTCCGTGAGCGCCCAGAGTCGATGCTCGTGACGAGCGACCATCTAGCCAACCCCGCTATGACGAACACCACGAGCCCCCGTCTACATCCGCAAACCTCCAGGTACAACATCGCATCTTTGAACAATTCGATATAAAGCGGTGGTAGTATACCTATTGTCGGGGGCATTGTGCCGTTGGAATCACTGGTACCTGAAATCACGCGTATAGTTGACAATGCGTTAAGAGAAGTCAGGACTGAGTTGACGGAAATGAAGGCCGGGTTGATTGAAACGAAGGCTAAGTATGTTTGAAACGAATGCTAAGTTTGAGTGAAATGCAGTCGAAATGGCACGTCTGAGAGAGGCCAAGGTAACAACTACCAGAGTAGTTGAAAAACGACATACGCGTTACCTCGAGTCGTTAGAAAGGGCGGCGGTGCAACAGGTTCGAATTAACTCCTAAGTACAAATATAATTGCATTTATCTTGTTAACAGAAATTTAAATTCAAACCATTTCCTTTATTATACAGGGTACACTTAGGCCCCGAAGAGGGACATCTGTATCACAAGGCTCCTAGGACGGTGACTCACCTCCACATCTCGACAGGACCCAAAGCACACCAACCACCGAAGTTGGGCCGTCTTCATCTACACAAGGCAGCCGTGAGCCTGAGACTGAGACACCTTAAGGTTGTGATACAAACACGGACCAGACACCTCGAGGTTGTGATACAAACACGGAGCAGACACCTCTTAGGAATGTTCATCCAAGCGTCACCGTCCCAAGTTACTCCTTCCGGGATTCAGTATCGTGGTCCCAAGTCCGGGCCGTCTTCAGTCCACAAAGCACACCATCCGCTCAGGGTCAACACACCGAGATAGAGCAAAGCACCCATCTTGACCCATTGAATGATTTTTCATTTGAGTGTGCTTGATCAGTCCGTAATTTGATATTGATGATGTGCATGCGGAGATGAGTTCGACCAGACACCGGCACTCTTCTAGGGCCCCAAGCGATGCCAGTTTGAATACAATGAGGGAGGGGGGGGGAGGGGGAGGGGGAGGGGGAGCAACAAAGAGCCTGCACTTCAAATAAAATTAGGCCTTCGATCGACCACGGCCGACCGAGTACTTTAGGAAGGATAATACCCAGTGGATTCAACCTAAAAAAGCGGCCTGAGGACGATAGGCACACACCGCCGGAGGACTATCGAAGCAGAGTACAACGAATCAAAAATGGATCGGATCAAGTGAAGGTGATATGACCAAGTTATTAGTCGGGGGGGCTTAAAAGCGACGAGGAAATATTACCTTACCCTGCGGATCGAGAATTTTTCAGCTGTATTTTGTTTCAAGGTTATCAGATAAATGCGCAGGTAAACTCATTTAAACTTGTATTCAATTTTTAAACATGTATTACGTTTTTTTAATCGTAATATTGTGGATCGAGTAATAAATCCCATTTGCGGCACATTGACTCGTATGTGGGACTGTTGTCTGCTCGTATGGCAGCTTATCCTGATCGGTATGAAAAATATGCGAGTTTGTGTTATGCCTCATTCGCAAGTACTCTTGTGCCTGAACTAGAGAAATGGGAGGGCGACATGGATGCGGTGGTTCCGGCTGTTTTGACATTGAAAACTTCTAAATGGACCAAGAAAACGATCGCCTATGCTATCTGGATGATTAACACGGAGCATTGGGTGCTTGTGCGCATGTCAATCAGTGAATGGACAATAACGGTGCACGACATCCGATACAGAAGCGGTGACTCGACCCACATTGACCGGATCATACGGAAATGGGCTCTATACATGAGGTTAATGTTATTGGCATCACAAGATTGCAGGACAATCCAATGGATGATCGATCCATCCCAAACACCATTCTATACAGTCCTGCACGACGAGACTGGATGTCCACAGACGGAGTACCGGTACGTATCAAACCTTATTCAGATTTTTTAATTTCAAACATTCAATTCTAAAATTTATGGCTTTAATATGCGAGGACGCATTTGTCCGGTTTTCATCAAAGATTATGGAGCTTACAATCATCAACGACGCACACATATTTGAGTGAGTGATGCTACTTTTCATGTGCTCGGATCAAAATGGCCGTAGATTTATTTTGTTAACGATAGCGTGTAATTTGTATATTTGTTGTTCGGGAGTCGTGTACGTCCAACATTTGACATTTATTTTGGTTTTATCTCAACTTTTGGCGTTGTAATATTTATCTTCTAAATTCAGTTTGCTTTTTTTTATTGTAAATTTATAATATTTATATAAGAAATTTGAATGCGAGTCCACGGGTTTTTGGGCACCAACAAGAACACATAACACCTAAAAAAACTTATATAGTCGAGAGGACATAAAAATAACATCTATAGTAGATGAACATAAAAATTACAAAACAAAAATAAACCGAAATGAAACTTGATCTATCTAAAACATAAATACTAAAATAACATGAATAAAAGATGAACACTTTCATCATATTTAAGTTTCGTATGTGATCACGTCATCATGACCGTACGTCACATCATCTTCAACATATTCCGCACCCGGCGGACTGACGATGGAGACACGTGATCGATACGGGAAAAATATATATCCATCTCCTGCATTGCCCTTTGCTATCTGTCGAATCTTAGACAGAATATACTCTCCAACGTTGAAATAGGAAGCAATAGATGCGTAAGCAAGGGCGTACAAATCAAATGCCGGTGCGGTGTAATTCACCGTACCATACATATTGGTGGCAAGAAACATAAAAGGAAAGGAAGGAATGGACCGTATCAGGACCAGGGTGAAGGGCGGGTAGGCGGCGAGGCCTCACACGTTCCCACGATCGTCTCCCAAATAAATGTAGCCATGTCACGCTGTAGTAGTTCAGGGACATCCGGAAAAAGAAAGAAATCCAAACCCTGACGATATTCTGGAATGGCATACTCGTCGTTGATCCATGTATTATTCAAACGGACAGAAACGCCTCGCACTATGACGCATATTTCATTGAGCTCTGCCGTTGCTAGACAAGCGTAAAATTCACGCACAATAGACCGATTTACGTGATGAAAGCTTAATGCGCTTTGAGGGACACCAAGCCACCCGTTATCTTGGAACAAGTTTCTGATCAAAGTAGGTAGACTTTCCATATTCAATCGTCTCTCTGGAAAAATAGCTCTTGCCATCCAGTTAGTCACGTACTCACGCCTCTCCTCTTCTGTTCTGAAACGGATTATGAGAGACTGCTCGTCCAACGACAAATCAACTTCATCATTGGGAATTAACACAGGAGCATGGGGGCTAGCCATTGAAAGTTACACTAAAAAGAGATTATTCGATAAAAATAAACGAGAAATGAGAGGGATGAATGCTTTGGTAAAGGATTGGTTAATATATAGATTTTTTTTCTTCAAACAAGCATTGATTGAGAGGGTCGGTGTGAATTATGACTCGTGTGAATTCCAACGATCCCGTGTGAATTTTGAACGATCCCGTGTGAATTTAGCATGAACTAACATTGATGACTCACGTGAAAAGACGTGTCATTGTATCAATGACAATACTACCTCTGTCACCCTAATGCCCCTACGAACGCTGTCCGGTTTTCAGTCTGAAGACTATGGAGCTAATAATCATCAATGACGCACGCGTATTTGAATTGAGCGATGAAACTTTTCACAGGCTGAGGATCAAAATGGCCGTAGATTTATTTTGTCAACATATAGCGGTGTAATTATTTTGGTTTTATCCAACATTTGACATTTATTTTGGTTTTATCTCAACTTTTGGCGTTGTAATATTTATCTTCTAAATCTTCCTTGCTTTTTATATTGTACATTTCAAATATTTATATAATAAATTTGAATGCGTCCACAGACATTTATCTTCATCTTACGCTTTTATTAAATCTGTCGTCAAAACACTTTTATAGAAACAACATGATAGTTCCCTCATGTGATCGTCTAAGATCATCCATTACAATTGCGAGTAGATAAAACAAGAAATAATAGAACATAACTCGATGGCCTAAGAAAGAAAAAACAAGAAATAATGGAACATAACTCGATGGCTTAAGAATTCAGTCTGAAGACTATGGAGCTTACAATACTACCTATGCACCCTAATAACCCCTACGACGTACGACATCGATAGGACATCTATTACTAGTCAAAACAAGCATTAAAAGAAAACAATAAATACGATAGAATAGTTAAACAAACAAAGGTTGGTCACTATAGATGACAGGGGAGGTTTCCGAAGAAATGTCATCCGTGTCATACTCCGGTACGTTAAAATCTCTTGCGATAGCAGTGAAAAGAAAAGAAAAGTAGATATAAGTCTCTGATATTGTTCCTTTCTTACAGCAATACTACCATGTACTAGTGGATTACTGGGGTCTACTAGAGAGATAGCTGGTTTGCACCCTAGCATGCCAGTTTCCTTCAGCAGGTCCAACACATACTTTCTCTGTGAGGACCGAGATACCTGGGTCAAGCTTCTTGCTATTTCCATGCCAAGGAAGTAATTGAGGTTGCCCAAATCTTTAACTTGAAATACCTTTGCCAGTAGGGTCTTCAAGTGTTGGATCTCAGCAGGGTCATCACCAGTAAGGATGATATCATCCACATAGACAATAAGGATGGACCTTCTCTTATTGGTTGTTTTAATAAACATTGTGTGATCTGAGTTGCACTGATGATACCCAGCAGCTTTAACCACAGTAGTAAGTTTGCCAAACCATGCTCTTGGGACTTGCTTGTGCCATACAGAATTTTCTCGGTTACAAACCTTCCTTTTAGTGTGAGTGTTGGTAAAACCAGAGGTATCAATCATATATACTTCCTCAGTGAGGTCTCCATTTAGGAAGGCATTCTTGATGTCCAATTGGTGGAGTGGCCAGTCCAGTTGGACAACAAGGGAGATCAATACCCTGACTGTGTTGAGCTTTGCCACAGGTGCAAATGTCTCCTTGTAGTCAAGTCCATATGTTTGAGTGAAGCCTCTTGAAACCAGTCTAGCTTTGTACTTGTTAATAGAACCATCAGCATTGTACTTGATGGTGATAGCCATTTACAGCTGACTGTCTTCTTTCCTTGTGGGAGAGTGGTGAGATCCCAAGTCTGGTTGTCAATGAGTGCATTCATTTCAGTTTTGACAGTAGCCTTCCACCTGTCATGTTGGAGAGCTTCCTATATATTCTTAGGAATGGAATGAGTATCCAAATCCTGTGTAAACATAGAAAAACCAGGTGACAAGTGATCATATGACACATAATTATGAATAGAGTGGTCGGTGATATGATCTCTTTCCCTTCGGACAAAGAAATGGGTCCATCATCCATATCGATGGGTTCAGGATCACGGCCAGGTTGCCGAGGTATATCGGCGAGTTCGGGAGGTTGTGGAGTATCGGCGAGTTCTTTGAGGTTCGATAGATGTGTAGGGAGCTCAGAGTCAGCAGGCTGATGAGTCTCATGAGGTTGCTGAATATTAGGAATTGGTATAGGGATTGGCACGGCCTCAAGATTCTCAGCTGAGGGTGCATTTGGAGTTAGAGGACTATGAGAGGAGGGAAGAGTTATTGTTTCAATTAGGTTTCCATCTGTGACAGTCTCAGTAGGGTTGCTATAGTAAGGAGTTTTTTCAAAGAATTTCACATCCATAGAGTTGTAGAATCTTTTGTCAGTGGGAGAATAACATTTGTAGCCCTTCCTGTCTTTGGCATATCCAAGGAAAATGCACTTATGAGCTTTGGGTTCAAGTTTGCTTCTATGTTGGGCATGGATATAGACAAACACAGTACATCCAAAGATTTTTGGAGGCAAGTCAGCAATGAGACGAGGACAGGGATGAGTGGTCAGCATGGTTTGAATGGGAGTCTTGAATCCTAACACTCTGCTGGGTAACCTGTTGATTAGGTATGTGGCAGTTAATATAGCTTCACCCCACATATATTTAGGCACATGTGTGGTGAACATGACTGATCTAGCCATCTTCAGTAAGTGCATGTTCTTCCTCTCAAAGAACCCAATTTAGCCGAGGGTGTCTCTACTGCAGACTCTTGGGTGTGAACAATTCCCTTATCATTCAGGAAGGTGCTGAGGTTGGACTCATAGTATTCCAGGGCATTATCTGTTTTTAAGATTTTAATCTTAGTGTCAAATTGAGTGGATACCATGTTATAGAACTCTTGGAAGATGGTTCCAACTTCAGATTTATCTTTCATCAAAAACAGCCATGTGATCCTGGTGTGGTCATCTATGAAGGTGACAAACCACCTCTTTCCTGTTATACTTTTAACTCTTGAAGGTCCCCATACATCACTATGTATTAGAGTGAAAGGTGTGGAGGGTAAGTAAGATATTTTAGTATACACAGACTTAGTAAGTTTAGCAAACTGACAAATATCACATTGAAGGTCACTGAGGTTACATCCTTTAAACAATTCAGGAAATAAAGATTTTAAATAACCAAAACTTGGATGACCTAGTCTATAATGCCATAACATGATATTGTCTAAGGTTTGGTTGCAGGCTGCTGAGGCAGTTTCAGTCTTCAATCTTCTGTCTTCAGCAGGGTTGACCATAAACAGTCCTGAGTAAGCTTTAGCTCTCCCAATCACTTCCTGTGAAGAAAGATCCTGGAATATACACTGATTGATATTAAACAAGACTGTCCAATTTAGGTCTTTAGTGAGTCTACTGACAGATATAAGGTTACAGTCTAATTTTGGAACAAATAGGACATCCTGAAGGTAGATCTTATCAGTAAGTTTAACATTTCCAAAACCTTGTGCACATGAAATAGATCCATCAGCAATCTTAATATTGTGGGTCTGATGACAAAGCTTAAAATGAGATATGAGACTCTTGTTACCAGTCATATGGGATGAAGCCCCAGAATCAACAATCCAAGTATCATTACTGAGAGGCGAGTGGAATATACATGTTTTAGCATGAGTAGATATGTCAGTGATAGAACTAACTTCTTTTTGTTGAGCAATGAAGGCTTTGAAGGCAGCTAACTGAGCATCCAACGTGGTATCTTTGTTCCCTTCTTCACTGACATGCTTGCCCTGACTCTCCCTGGTTGGTTTGGAGGGTTTAAAAGAATTAGGCGTACCTTGTAGTTTCCAGCAAGTGTCCTTGGTGTGATTTGTGCGTTTGCAGTGGTCACAGAACAACTTTCCTGTCTTCTCAGTAGGTTTCCTGTAAGTCTCAGTAACCTTAGTAGGCTTCCTAACCACCAGAATTGCTGAGCTATCAGTAGAGTGATCAGCAGGGTTGCTTTGCAGCATTACTTTTCTCCTGCTCTCCTCATGTTTGACTTCAGCAAACACAGATTTGAGGTTGGGGAGAGGTTTAGTAGCAAGAACTCTACCTCTAACATCATCAAGGGATGAGTTCAGTCCTGTAAGGAACTTGAATACCCTCTTCTTCTCAATGATATCCTTATACAAGGTAGCATCCTCTACATCCTTCCATGGGTGAGTTTCCAACATATCTAGGTGTTGCCATGCCTTAGATAGTTGGTTGTAGTGCTGATCTTGAGTTACTGATGTGTCTCTCATCTGCGCAATTTTGATTTGGGCTTAAAGTTCATAGACCTCAGATGTATTGTCCTTTTTTGAGTAAAGGTCTCTGGCATTTTCCCAGATATCATTAGCGATGTCATACATCATGAAATTCTCATCGATCTCTTTTGTCATTGACCTCGTGAGGATGGTCATGACTTGGTTATTTTTCAGATTCCATGCTTCAAACTTGGGGTCGATTTGAAAGGGGGCAGTTTGGAGCCGACAAAGTATCCCATCTTGCTCGGCCGAGATATACATTTTCATAGATCTTGACCACAAGCAGGTAGTTGTTGCGATCAAGTCTGTGATTTGTAAAAGAATAGTTTTCAGTCACCCCAGCCTACTGAGGCTGCTGGGACTCAACTGAGGATGAAGAGGCGTCGGATAATGAAGACATTCTTGAAGAAACAGGGAGATTTTGCAGCGGATTAGAATGATTATGGCTCCGATACCATGAAGAGAGTTTGAGAAAGCAATAATACTTGAGTAAACTCAACTTATTTTATTCATGATAAAAGTATGAGTATAAATAGATACAAGCATGAGTAGAGTAATGAATGCTATTAAATGCTAGAGTCGGCTAGAGCATAATAAGACAAAATAGAGTTACTTTATGACATATTAATTGTTTATACACTACAATTAATATGTCATGTTACAAATAAGTAACGTGTTACAAGTAATGTAATATTTCCACCAATATCAGGGTTCTGTTCTAATGGTGCTCTCATAAAACTCGTAAACGATCCACCAATATTGGGACCCGGTTGAATCCTTGTTGGCATACCCTGTTCGAAAGGCCCTCTCAAAAAACTCGTAAACGATCCATCGATATTGGGACACGCTTGCATCTGTGTTGGCATATGAATGTTCTGCACAAAGGCGCTCTAAGAAAACTCGTAAACGATCCACCGATATTGGGACCCGCTTGCATCGGTGTTGGCATAATAAGAGGCGGACGGTCAAACTACTGGCTTGTTCCATTTATGTTGACATTATGACTTGTCCCGTGAAACTGTTGTTGGATGTATGGTGTGTGTGTTGTCTGGCTAAAATTAGGCAGAGGTGTGTGAATTGGCTGACGAATCATATTCGCAATTATTCCCCAATCGTAGTCAGGTTCACTTGTGATGTCAATGACTTGTTCAACTGAAGTTATATTCGGTCGGATGGCAGTTTCATGAGGGGATAAGGCTGATGTGGTAAGTACAACATGCTTTCGGGAATTTCGATTACAGTCCAACTTGGATGTAAAATCCTCAATGCCTCTATCATTTTCTTCGTGTAGTTGCTCATTTAAGTCAAATTCGTTCTCATATTCCGTATCATCATCGTGGCATAACTTGATTCGGCTTCAAATAAGTTAACGCATAGTTTCACAAACTTCTTTTCTCAAAATATCATCCATGTATCCTAGCCATGTATCATCGTCCAAAACATCAATCGGTTGGTCATAATCTACGTACATTAGTTTCATGATCAATGTGTTGTTTGAGACATCAATTCCTACTTTCTTACACACTTTGACCTTCACTTCATCCAATGTCGTATCGGTTTTCACACGAACCAAATACAATTTTCTTTTCTTATAAGACCATTTGTCGCTATCTTCATGGTATTTCCACTCTCCGCCAAATAAAAACTTAACGGACACCGTGTTGTTATCTCGCAAAAAACAATCATTTATCCACACGGTTAGGGTTTTTTTCCAAATATTGTTGGATTGACTAAATATTATTGTAAAATTATTACGGATTGAAATATATATATATATATATATATATATATATATATATATATATATATATATATATATATATATATATATATATGTGTGTGTGTGTGTGTGTGTGTGTGTGTGTTGTGTGTCTATATATATATATATATTGTCTGTGTGTGTTTATATATTAATATATGTGTATATAAATGAGAAACCAATATATATATACACTTATATATGCTAGTAGTATATATGTGTGTGAATATTGGTTTCTCGTTTATATACAAATATATTTACTTGTATATAAGTGCATATAGCCAGACATCAAAAAACACATCAATAATCTTTAAAATAAATAAATATTCTTTAGCATATATACACACACAGTTAGGTTAGGTTACGTTAGGTTAGGTTAGGTCAAAAAAATTCAAGTTTCGTTGTGTTGTGTTATGTTGTAACAGTAGACGGGGGTAATAGAAGAGAAGATTGTTTTCACCAAATACATAGAATATATTTGATGATGACGAGGAGATCGGATCTTTGGGCAGAGCCAACGAGCATCTTATAATTTCGATCTAACGGATGCCTCACTTCCGGCGGAGGCTTTACCAAGCTGCTGAGAACGGAAAAGATGCTCTATTGAGCAGACCTAATGAAATATTCTACGAGCTACCTACCAGGAGCCCCAATACAAAGCCTGGAGATTAGGCATGACACACGGATCGTAAGGATTCAAAACACCCCTTAGGGATGCATGCATTTCTAAGAACCTCATCAAAGTCGAGGCGTACCATAGAATATGTCAACATTTTGTTGTTTTGGAAATTTTTCAAACAACATTTATTTGTCGTTTGTTTCTCGTTTATAAATTCAATTTTTTTTATTAAATTAGGGCATTTTCATTGTGATTGCCCGTAACTTTAGGAAGGATAATACCCAGTGGATTCAGCCTAAAAAATGGCCTGAGGACGATAGGCACACACCCGCTCGGAGGACTATCGAGCAGGAGTACAACGAACTGAAAAAATGGATCGGATCAAGTGAAGGTGATATGACCAAGTTATTAGTCGGGGGGCTTAAAAGCGACGAGGAAATATTACCTTACCCTGCGGATCGAGAATTTTTCAGCTGTATTTTGTTTCAAGGTTATCAGATAAATGCGCAGGTAAACTCATTTAAACTTGTATTCGATTTTTTTTAACATGTATTACGTTTTTTTTATCGTAATATTGTGACTGAGTAATAAATCCCATTTGCAGCACATTGACTCGTATGTGGGACTGTTGTCTGCTCGTATGGCAGCTTATCCTGATCGGTATGAAAAATATGCGAGTTTGTGTTATGCCTCATTCGCAAGTACTCTTGTGCCTGAACTAGAGAAATGGGAGGGTGACATGGATGCGGTGGTTCCGGCTGTTTTGACATTGGAAACTTCTAAATGGACCAAGAAAACGATCGTCTATGCTATCTGGATGATTAACACGGAGCATTGGGTGCTTGTGCGCATGTCAATCAGTGAATGGACAATAACGGTGCACGACAGCCGATACAGAAGCGGTGACTCGACCCACATTGATCGGATCATACGGAAATGGGCTCTATATATGTGGTTAATGTTATTAGCATCACAAGATTGCAGGACAATCCAATGGATGATCGATCCATCTCAAACACCATTCTATACAGTCCTGCACGACGAGACTGGATGTCCACAGACGGAGTACCGGTACGTATCAAACCTTATTCAAAAATTTTAATTTCAAACATTCAATTCTAAATGTTGGTCCCAGAGAAGGGTAAAACTATAGTCAGAGGGGGGGTGAATGACTATAGTGGAGTTTCAAAAACTTTTCTTGTGTTTAAAAGCTTTTGGGCAGGGGATAAGTCCCTTCTTACTATGTTATTTCAAAGTAGTTTAGACAATCACAGATATAGATTATAATCTTGGCAATTTAAATGAATGCAGTAAAGTAAATTGCAGAAAGTAAATTGACACAAGGCTTATAGTGGTTCAGGGTGGTGTAATCCCTTAATCCACTCTTCTCCTGTGATGATTGGAGGAATTGACAGACCTAAACCTAACCTTGGAAACGGCGCCAGAGAGCTGACGGACATTACCTAGGCTATACAGATCCTAACCGGCAGTGTACCGGGTCAAATTGTAGTGCTAGTCTGGTGAGTCAGGTCGTATTCCTCAGGGAAAACATGGTAATTCTTTTAAGTGGGGTTAAACACCAAGAAGCTATTATTAACTCGATCTAAGTCGCATGTTTATCATTTTCCTAGGGTTAGATTATGTTAGATCGGTTAGATTAGTTAGTAATGTTAGAGTTAGATGTTAGTAAAACAGAAAAATAAAACAAATAAATACTAATATAATATATATTTTTTGGATCTAGCCAAGAATACGTTCTTCGAATCAATATATCTTTTTTTTAGTTAATAAATGAGATGCATCTTTCCTTGATGCAAGGAGGTCAATTATATATGAATCGGTGTACTCCTAAGCTAGACAACTCCTCCTCACACGAGCGTATGAAATCATCATATGTCCATTGTCATCGATCCAAGGTCCACAATCATTACGGTTTTTCCGAACAGTCCCGAGTACAAATCTACCTTTAGATAAAAGGAGTCATTCCGTTCACAAACGGTCAATTTTATTTAAAAGGCTCCGGTTGTCAAAGCCGGACGATTCAACTTTCCGTTTAAGTTTCAATTAAACGTGATTTTAACATTATTACGATCTCGAGTACAAATGTCAATAAAATTTATCTTTCCCAGACAAATCCGCCTTCGGGTAGGAAACTGGTTCCGTTGTCACGTTTTCACTCGCCAATTTTACCTCCGGTCTTTCAATTTTAACGTTTCATTAAGCGCAGAAAGAAAGAGATTCATTATAATTGATTTTAATCATTATTACCAGAAAGTCGATCATTCATTTTACCAAAAGATTAACTAATTGATTCATATCTTGGCTAGATATATTTTTAGTTTAATATCATATATAAATAGAAATAGAAATAATAAACATAACAATTTTAGAATATATTACCATGTTATGACTATCGAATCGAATCGTTTCCAATTTGGATCTAACATGCCAAAGCTTGAAATCAACAATCTTCGATAATTATTCCGCCATTACAACGATAGACTACAACCATTTTATTTATATATGTGAAAAACATATATACATACATACATGGACATATATATATATATACAGTAGAAATAAAAATAAAAGAAAAACGAGATGAAAAGATCTAGATCTAGATCTATATACATATATAGATAGATCTATCACATATATATTCATATATAGAATATATATATATACATGAAGGGTGTGTGTATATATATATATATATCATATATGTATATATATATATGATCATCAAAACAAAAAAATAAAAAGAAAGAAAGAAAAAACACAGACGAGAAGAAAGGAAATAAGATGAGAAAAGAGGGGCAGCTCATTCTGTTCAATTGGCTCTGTTTATATAGCCACAAATTGAAGTGCCGGATCGATCCGGCTTTTCACCGGATTGATCCGCCTTTCTTTTAAATTCGTATCTTTTTGCGTCGACTGACTTCAATCTTCGCTTTTCGCTCAAGAAAATTTTATTTTTCTGCACGATCACATAGAAACGAACCACAGGCAAATCGACACCAAAAGTTTTAATGAAAAAATCCTTGGGCTCCAAGTATCGACATAACTCTCGCCTCGTTATTCGATCTTGATTCTGCTTCAAAGAAAATCTTATCTTTTGTACCGAACACAAAGAAACGAACCACGAGTAATTTCGACAATAAAAGTCCAAAAGCACAGATTTGCAATGTGGAAATTTATTTTTATTAATATAAATAAAATACAATAAAAATACCATAATTTATATAAAAATTACTACTTTCAAAGATCTACAACTTTCATGAAGGACTCTTCTTCAGAAAATGTCGTTTTGATGAGCCATTTGTTCGTCGAAGATATAATTCGTTAGTAATAGTATACTAACCACTCGAGCCACTTGACCACTTAAGTTAGTGGCAGACACTCTTATATCCCTAAAAATACCACTTTTAGGCCTCAAACGTGTCGTCACTCGGGGTTTTGGTCATCCTAAAGTTCTGCAATAAATTACCAAAATACCAAGCGTAGATCCGACATGACACTCCGGTTACTAAACCGGTACAAAACTTATAAAAACTTATAAAAATACGATATTTTATATAATAACCACTATTTATACATTTGAATAAAACTTAGTATTTTTGACTTGATTTGATATAATAATGCTCAAAATGGTATCAGAAATGGGGCGAAATGTCATAATAATGATCATAAATTTATCTCTCATCACAACCCCCTACTTAGCTTTTGGTCGTCCTCGATCAAAACAAGCGATAAAACAAAATGAATGAGAGATAAATTCATGAAGATAGAAGGTATAAGGAACAACCAGATAATACAACCTTTAGAATTATAACCAGGCTTTAACCTCAATATAAATGTATAACAGAGTGTGTGTGTGACAAGCCTTTTCAATTTCCACTATCCTCTTGAATAAATCAAGCAAAACACACAAATATCCATTCAGCATGATCTAATGACTTTCCTAGGTATAAGTAGTAATGTGATTCCACACAAAGTTCTCCCGTGTATTTATTAGGATAATCCCTAAAGCATATCATTCAGTTTATACTGGGGATAGTCATAAGATAACTAAGTTTTTAACCACATTTAAATTTTTTATTTTTATTTTTATTTTTTTCTTTTTTTTTTTTTTGATGAACTTAATTTCACATGTGTAGCATATGCCTTCATTCCCAAAACAATAGGCGTTTCGTGATAACACCCTAGTGGACTACTATCATCGAGCAATCGAGAGCTTTTAAACCTCATAGTGATATAGGGCGTTTCGTGATAACACCCTCATCGCACTCAAATCATTGGTAGCTACAACCGACATATATATAGTTCATCTTATTTTGGTATTCTTCCTTAACTTATATCCTTTCTATCACATTCAAACCTTCGATATTCACAATTACACGCGCTCAAAAGTTAGGTACTAAGTTATCGCTATCTCTAGAATAACCACTAGGATACCGAATGGATACTGATTTAAAATTTTCGCTTTCAATATCAAAGGCTTTACGTGAAGGAATTCATGTTACACAAATATATTTGGAATTACAATGCACTTACGGTTCACATTGGTTATACACATCCAAATTGATCATTACATCTTCAAATCCATGAAATATATGCCTTATACGCTTTATTTTAATCAACTAAATAATGCTCAAAAAAATCGAAAACTAAGAGATTTATTGATACAAAATAAACATTAATGCCATTGCTAGACCAACGACTCCACTCCCCACTTACGAACTTACATTGTCCTCAATGTAAAGTGAGTGTAAATAAGTTGTTGGGAAAGCAATGGTACACGAAAACAAGTCAAAACAAATACTCGGATGATAAAAAAGGGTGGGTGGGTGGGTCAAAGTTATGACCGTTGTGTGTGCAAATGAAATAAAAGTGTGTGGAGTGTGACAGTGTAATGCAAAAGGGTAGATAAACACACCACATAAACTTTTATTGATTTAAAACACACAATATTCCACAGTAGTTGAACTAATACATGTCACACATTATTTGAAATTTAAAACAGACTAGATCATGATATGAAATATGTGACAAAGTATTAACTCTGAGTCTTTTATACCCAGATCCTCAAGGGTTATTTCAAATCGTTCTAACTACCTAAGTCCTAGAAATGATGCATTTGAATTTTCTCAGTTTTCCCTCGGGATTTTCGGATAACCACCTAATCGTTCCCGTTTTAATGATATTCAAACATTCACCCTGAGACTTGGTGAAACAAAATGAAAATCAATCCGAAGTATTCGCAAAGTATCATCCAAAGTATGAGTAATTATTATATTTAACATTTTACGGGTCGCCTCCGGTAGCGCTTTTTTGGTTAACGTCGTTTGCTCGACAAACTTAAACAACCAAAATGATAATGATTAACTAATATAATATACTAAACAAAACAGGTTACTTCTAACAATTACTCACAAAAGCACGTAACAATTAAGCACATAATCCATTAAAAATAAATGCTTAAGGAGTAAAAAGGAAGGATAGTACCCGTCATTGACTACATTTATAGTCTATAGCCAGACTTTACCGTGCTTCAGTTTTCTAATGTACTGGTGGTGGGTCATCCTCACACACCACATCCTTCTTCAATACTGGTTTCCAACAGAGGTTAGACAATTTCCACCAATCCAAACGATTCTTGACCTTTTCCTTTGATTTTCGAGCTTTAGGTTTGCGAGCTTTCACATTATTGCTGAAGTCATCTTCTTCAATTACCTGCGTGTTAGTACAATCCACAACAAGGGGACACAAAGTGTCTACACAAGAACTAGATTCTAGTGTAATGTATGGATATTTCAATGAATTGTAAATGTTGAAGATAACGCTCTCATGATTAACTCCCAAACTAAACTCTCTCTTACAAACATCGATGAAAGGGGTATTAATAGTTAAGTGCCGAAAAGTGTTAAGAAAACGTGCATACTTCTTATCCAACTTCATCTTTTTAGACGAAGATGGTAAAGCTTCCTTGAATGATTGTGCCTTTTGAGGACATTGTGTGTCATCATTCAAGACTTTTTCTTCAAAATATGCAAAGTGGATGTGGTGATGCCCTTCCAGTTGAACCGATGTGAATTTAGGTTGAGCCGGATAAGGTTCGGTTTGAAATGGCCCTTTAGATTCCATATTCTTCTTATATTTACCATCTAAATCATCATCTACTTCATTATTCCCGAATTTTTCTAATCCATTACTTCCACGTATCCTTCCACTTCGTAATAATGAATTTACCCCACTCGATTTCTTTCGATATTACTTGGCAATCCTTCCGAGGTTTCACTGCTTTTACGTTCTACTTCTACTCAAGTGATATTCCAGTTCCTCAATGAAGCTTCTATAATTCTTATTCTTGTATCATGTCCACTCATATATGTTTTCAACGTGCTCATATCCTTAGTGACCGTACTTTTATAGAAGTTATCATAATTTCCATATTTTGAGCTTGAGAAGATATCATACCTATCAGATTTTCCATTAATTTCTCCCATTTGTTAACTCCTTCAGGTTGAGTTGAACTCTGAGTTACTGGTATGCTTTGAGTGGTATGTTGTGGATACGGTTTAGGTAATGATTGTAGATTTTGATTCGTGGTATTTCCTTGATAAACTTGATTATTATATGGATTCTTATATTGGATTGGATATGGTGGTTGTCCTTGCTTACTAGGGATTTCATACCAATGAAAAGTAGGGTGATCTCTTCTACTAGCATTAAACGAGTTTGAATATGCATCGTTCAAATTCCTATGCTGTAAACAACTCACCTTTTCCCTTGAATATCCTTTTGGTTCTTCCATCCCTAATGACACATTATCATGATTTGAGTAGTCATTCGATATGATATTTTCTGAGTTTACATTTTTACTGGCTAATAAGCCGTCAAATTTCCTACTCAAATTCTCCAAGTGTGCTAGAACTTCCGTATTCGATGTACATTCTCCTGCAAATGCTACTTTTCTTGTGCTAGAACCGGTTTCCCACATTCTGTTATTTTTGGAAATCTTTTCTATAGCATCGTAAACTATTTGAGCTTCACTCATCATTAAAGAACCACCACATGCATGATCTACATCCGCACGTGAGTCTTTCCTTAATTTACGACGTAAAAGTTGGATTTGCATCTCTAAGGAATAACCATGATCGGGACAAGCTCTTAATAACTTTTAAACCTTCCCAAAGCATTCCCAAACGTTTCTTCGGATCCTTGTCTAAAGTTGGCAATTTCGACTATTAATTCCAATTTTCTACCAGGAGTAAAATATCGCTTTAAAAACTCGGTTTGAATATCCTCCCAACTAGTCGATGAATGATGTGGAAGTGACAAAAACAATCTCGTGCTCTTCCTTTTAAAGAAAAAGGAAACAAAGACATCCTCGTTAATTCATAATGAGCACCATGACTTTTGGTCAGATTACACAATTCTTCGAAAAGATAGAGGTGATGATGTGGATCCTCATCATCCTCTCCTAGAAATTGGGCTCTTGTGTCAATTAAACCAAAAGATGAGATTTTATTTCAAATTATTTGCTCCTTTATTGGGTAAACGAATTGGATTATTAATCTGTACCTTCTACGGTCCGATCACATATAAGTCTCGGTTAGGTTTGGTTTCGATTATTACGATTATGCTTATTCCGATTCGATTATTTCTATTATTCGATTCGTTATTAGGTTGAGGTAAATTCGATTAAGGTTTTGGCCATACCTCGAGCATGAGCAATCCCTTGTTCAGTGTCTCACCAACGGTTTCGCCATTTTCTTAACTCGATTTGACAATTCTTGTGGAATAGAAAATATCGAATAGAAAATAACACAAAATCGATAAAAAAAAACCACATCTTTTTTTTCCTCGTAATTACCGAATCCACTCGATATTTACCGAGCGCTTTTTTTTTTTTTTTTTTTTTTTTTTTTTTTTTTTTTTCGGTTTTTTTCTCTCTCTCTCTCGTAAATACCAAGCCACTCGGTATTTATCGAGTATTTTTATAAAAAATTGATATCTTACCAAATAGGTAGGTACCAATGAAAATAAAAATACAAATGAGATTGAGAAATGTATTGACTTATCCTCATTTTATTATGACCACGCTTACTTTCTACTATCGAAAATAGAAAATAACTCGAATTTAATAGAAGAAGAAAATTGGTAACTAAAAGAAGGTAGATACCAACGGAAAAATAAAAAAAGAAATGTGATAAGAAGAGTGTTGACTTATCCTCGAGAATTTTGAGCTAATACAAGTAGTAACCCTAGACACAAAGAAAGAAATTAGCGACGTTTTCCCCGGCAACGGCGCCAAAATGTGCTGACAGACCTAAACCTAACCTTGGAAACGGCGCCAGAGAGCTGACGGACATTACCTAGGCTATACAGATCCTAACCGGCAAGTACCGGGTCAAATTGTAGTGCTAGTCCGGTGAGTCAGTCGTATTCCTCGTGGAAAACATGGTAATTCTTTTAAGTGGGGTTAAACACCAAGAAGCTATTATTAACTCGATCTAAGTCGCATGTTTATCATTTTCCTAGGGTTAGATTATGTTAGATCGGTTAGATTAGTTAGTAATGTTAGAGTTAGATGTTAGTAAAACAGAAAAATAAAACAAATAAATACTAATATAATATATATTTTTTTGGATCTAGCCAAGAATACGTTCATCGAATCAATATATCTTTTAGTTAATAAATGAGACCAGATCTTTTTCCTTGATGCAAGGAGGTCAATTATATATGAATCGGTGTACTCTAAGCTAGACAACTCCTCCTCACACGAGCGTATGAAATCTGTCATATGTCCATTGTCATCACCCAAGGTCCACAATCATTCATGGGTTTTTACGAGCAGTCCCGAGTACAAATCTACCTTTAGATAAAAAGGAGTCATTCCGTTCGTCAAACGGTCAATTTTATTTAAAAGGCTCCGGTTGTCAAAGCCGGACGATTCAACTTTCCGGTTTAAGTTTCAATTAAACTGTGATTTTAACATTATTACGATCTCGAGTACAAATGTCAATAAAATTTATCTTTCCCAAGACAAATCTGCCCCCGGGTAGGAAACTGGGTTCCGTTGTCACGTTTTCACTCGGCCAATTTTACCCTCCGGTCTTTCAATTTTAACGTTTCATTAAGCGCAGAAAGAAAGAGATTCATTATAATTGATTTTAATCATTATTACCAGAGTCGATCATTCATTTTACCAAAAGATTAACTAATTCAGATTCATATCTTGGCTAGATATATTTTTAGTTTAATATCATATATAAATAGAAATAGAAATAATAAACATAACAATTTTAGAATATATTACCGGTTATGACTATCGAATCGAGTGTTTCCACCGGATCTAACATGCCAAAGCTTCAAATCAACAATCTTCGATAATTATTCCGCCATTACAACGATATTACAACCATTTTATTTATATATGTGAAAAACATATATACATACATACAATGACATATATATGTATATACTTACCCCAAATAAAAATAAAAGAAAACGAGATGAAAAGATCTAGATCTGTGATCTATATACATATATAGATAGATCTATCACATATATATTCATATATAGAATATATATATATACATGAAGGGTGTGTGTATATATATATATATCATATATGTATATATATATATGATCATCAAAACAAAAAAATAAAAAAGAAAGAAAGAAAAAAACACAGACGAGAAGAAAGGAAATAAGATGAGAAAAGAGGGGCAGCTCATTCTGTTCAATTGGCTCTGTTTATATAGCCACAAATTGAAGTGCCGGATCGATCCGGCTTTTCACCGGATTGATCCGGCCTTCTCTTTTAAATTCAGATCTTTTGCGCCTGACTTCAATCTTCGCCTTCGTTCACAAGAAATTTTAATTTTTCTGCACGATCACATAGAAACGAACCACGAGCAAATCGACACCAAAAGTTTTAATAAAAATCCTTGGGCTCCAAGTATCGACATAACTCTCGCCTCGTTATTCGCTCTTGATTCGCTTCGCAGAAATCTTATCTTTTGTACCTGAACACAAAGAAACGAACCACGAGTAATTCTGACAATAAAAGTCCAAAAGCACAGTATTTGCAATGTGGAAATTTATTTTTATTAATATAAATAAAATACAATAAAAATACCATAATTTATATAAAAATTACTACTTTCAAAGATCTACAACTTTCATGAAGGACTCTTCTTCGTAAAATGTCGCTTGATGAGCCATTTGTTCGTCGAAGATATAATTCGTTAGTAGTATCACTAACCACCGAACCCACTTGACCACTTAAGTTAGTGGCACACTCTTATATCCCTAAAAATACCACTTTTAGGCCTCAAAACGTGTCGTCACTCGGGGTTTTGGTCATCCTAAAGTTCTGCAATAAATTACCAAAATACCAAGCGTAGATCCGACATGACACTCCGGTTACTAAACCGGTACAAAACTTATAAAAACTTATAAAAATACGATATTTTATATAATAACCACTATTTATACATTTGAATAAAACTTAGTATTTTTGACTTGATTTGATATAATAATGCTCAAAATGGTATCAGAAATGGGGCGAAATGTCATAATAATGATCATAAATTTATCTCTCATCAGGAATTCACTATTGTTTTCACAGATACAATAGTAAGATTGCCCTTGACTTCCCAAGCTTCACAATCTACAAGACTATCACTCCTTGGTCGCAATGCGCCTTGGTGATTTAGTCTCTTTCACTTTGCTCCCTTCGAGATCAAATCCTTCAAAGAGCCTATCACAAACACAACTCCTTCTCGATGACTTCGATTCGATTGCTTGATTTATTGTGAATGAGATTCACAAGCTTGATTGATCAATCTCAATGCTAAATATAAAATTGTAGTTCGATGTCCGAGTTGATCTCTAGATGAATCCTTGTAAGTTCAGAGAGAAGGCTTTTCAAATTGACAGAGTTTCTGCTTGGTATTTTTTTTCTTTTCTCAATCGTTATTTTTATCTGTCTGTCAATGCCTTCTATTTATAGCCTTGAGTATCCTTGATTTGAAATTCCGTCCGTTGGCTATATTAATGAGGGGAATAATCTTTTATTTTATTCTTGATTCCCCCTTAATTACATTCTCCTTGATTTCAGTGATCTGATTTTTCTTCAAATGTATAGCAGAAAATCCGTTCTTGATTGATCCTCTATTGATTGTGCATTAAATGCATGATCCTCTGAATCTTCATCATATTTCAATACTGTTGTGATAAGGATTACTTCTCCGTTCTCTGAACGGTCGAGTGATCCATCTGACTTTGCCGTTTAGATCTTCCTTAACTGTTTTTGCCTTCACTTAGCCGAAAGTCAGTTTACTCTGCCGATTCACTGTTTCCTTCATTACTTTAGTTTAAGGAGAATCTTTGTACTTCACTGATAATTGGTTTGGGTGAGATCTGTGTACACCATATTTGAACATTAAGTTTCATCACTTGAACCATAACTTAGACTTATCCAAGGTCATCACAGACTTCCTTGGTTATAAGTCATACCATTAAGTCTTCATTGCTTCTCTGCAAGTTCTTGGCTGGCTTCACTCTGCCAAATGTCTGTTTTACTTTGTCGTCCTACCAACTAGTACAATACTTGTCTGATTTAACTTATACAATATGTCAGACTCTAAGTAAAGACTTATACATAGAATTCTAACTTATTTCAGGCTTGCTATAATAGCTAGTATGGCCATCATCAAAACATAATAAAATGTTCCTAACACTAAAATTTATGGCTTTACTATGCAGGGAACGCTGTCCGGTTTTCAGTCTGAGGATTATGGAGCTTACAATCATCAACGACGCACACATATTTGAGCTGAGTGATGCTACTTTTCATAGGCTCAGGATCAAAATGGCCGTAGATTAATTTTGTCAACGTATAGCGGTGTAATTTGTATATTTGTTGTTCGGGAGTCGTGTACGTCCAACATTTGACATTTATTTTGGTTTTATCTCAACTTTTGGCGTTGTAATATTTATCTTCTAAATTCTGTTTGCTTTTTTTATTGTAAATTTATAATATTTATATAAGAAATTTGAATGCGATTCCACGGGTTTTTGGGCACCAACAAGAACACATAACACCTAAAAAAACTTATATAACATCTATAGTAGATGAACATAAAAATTACAAAACAAAATTAAACCGAAATGAAAGTTGATCTATCTAAAACATAAATACTAAAATAACATGAATAAAAGATGAACACTTTCATCATATTTAAGTTTCGTATGTGATCACGTCATCATGACCGTACGTCACATCATCTTCAACATATTCCGGCAGACCTGACGCATAGACCTGTGATCAGATACGGGAAAAATATATATCCATCTCCTGCATTTCCCTTTGCTATCTGTCGAATCCTAGACAAAATATACTCTCCAACGTCGAAATAGGAAGTAATAGATGCGTAAGCAAGGGCGTACAAATCAAATGCCGGTGCGGTGTAATTCACCGTACCATACATATTGGTGGCAAGAAACATAATAAGGAAAGGAAGGAATGGACCGTACCAGGACCAGGGTGAAGGGCGGGTAGGCCGCTGAGGACTCACACGTTCTCACAGATGCGTCTCCCTAAATAAAACAGCCATGTCACGCTGTAGTAGTTCAGGGACATCCGGAAAAAGAAAGAAATCCAAACCCTGACGATATTCTGTAATGTCATACTCGTCGTTGATCCATGTATTATTCAAACGGACGGGAACACCTCGCACTATGACGCACATTTCATTGAGCTCTGCCGTTGCTAGACAAGCGTAAAATTCACGCACAATAGACCGATTCATGTGATGAAAGCTTAATGCGCTTTGAGGGACACCAAGCCACCCGTTATCTCGGAACAAGTTTCTGATCAAAGTAGGTAGACTTTCCATATTCAATCGTCTCTCTGGAACAACAGCTCTTGCCATCCAGTTAGTCACGTACTCACGCCTCTCATCTTCTGTTGTGAAACGGATTATGAGAGACTGCTCGTCCAACGACAAATCAACTTCGTCATTGGGAATTAACACAGGAGCATGGGGGTTAGCCATTGAAAGGTACACTAAAAAGAGATTATTCGATAAAAATAAACGAGAAATGATAGGGATGAATGCTTTGGTAAAGGATTGGTTAATATATAGATTTTTTTTCTTTCAAAACAAGCATTGATTGAGAGGGTCGGTGTGAATTATGACTCGTGTGAATTCCAACGATCCCATGTGAATTTAGCACGAACTAACATTGATGAATCACGTGAAAAGACGTGTCATTGTATCAATGACAATACTACCTCTGTCACCCTAATGACCTCTACGAACGCTGTCCGGTTTTCAGTCTGAGGACTATGGAGCTAATAATCATCAATGACGCACGCGTATTTGAGTTGAGCGATGAAACTTTTCACAGGCTGAGGATCAAAATGGCCATAGATTTATTTTGTCAACATATAGCGGTGTAATTATTTTGGTTTTATCCAACATTTGACATTTATTTTGGTTTTATCTCAACTTTTGGCGTTGTAATATTTATCTTCTAAATCTTCCTTGCTTTTTATATTGTACATTTCAAATATTTATATAATAAATTTGAATGCGTCCACAGACATTTATCTTCATCTTTCGCTTTTATTAAATCTGTCGTCAAAACACTTTTATAAAAACAACATGATAGTCCCCTCATGTGATCGTCGAAGATCATCCATTAAAATTGCGAGTAGATAAAACAAGAAATAATAGAACATAACTCGATGGTCTAAGAAAGAAAAAACAAGAAATAATGGAACATAACTCGATGGCTTAAGAATTCAGTCTGAAGACTATGGAGCTTACAATACTACCTATGCACCCTAATAACCCCTACGACGTATGACATCGATAGGACATCAATTACTAGTCAAAACAAGCATTAAAAGCAAACAATAAATACAATAGAATAGTTAAACAAACCAAGGGTGGTCACTATAGATGACAGGGGAGGTTTCCGAAGAAATGTCATCCATGTCATACTCCGGTACGTTAAAATCTCTTGCGATAGCCGTGATAAGAAAAGGAAAGTAGATATAACCATCACCACTACTGCCAAGCGATATGTCACATCCTACTAATGATGTAACGTCCAACGTCAACTTCGTAATGGAGAAATGCGTACACCAAAATGTACAAATCAAATGGCGGTTCAAGTGTGTGTATAGTACCATAGAGGCTATTGGTAAACCATTGGATCATAACACGCTCCCATTCGGTAGGCAATTGACGGCGAGCAATTAAACGTTGCAATACACGAACGTTGGAAGCCCCGTTGAAGAAATCACTGGATGGTTCAACTCCACTTACACCATAGTAGTTATTGATCCAATCTACCTCCAAGGAAACATCTACTCCAGATAATTTGTGCACCTCTGATGCTATGGGCCTGTACTCCCCAGCTATGTTTGACCTGACAACTACATAGAATTCACGAACAATTGATCTATTCATAGTCGTTGTCGATGCGGGACTATTTGCGAGGCCCTCCAACGAAAGTCTGCATACGAGACGCTTCATCTTGGTAGGTAGACTCTCCCATTCAATTCTCTTCTCTCCGATAATAGCTCTATCTTGAAAGATCCAAATCCAATTATGACGTTCTTCGTCTGTTCTAAACCTCAACCTCAGTGTCTGAAAGTCGTAATAATGACTAATATCACCCCTCATACGGTCATTAACAAACACAGGTTGATGAGGATTGAATGGAGGATCCTCATACTCGGGGGAATTCGGTTCATTCCATTCCCGATGAGGGGAAATCGGTTCAGACATTGTGATTAAGGCGATGTAAAGTAGAAGGTTATACAGAGGTAGTTTAATAGGTAATGGTATATATAGAGTTAACAAGTGAATTGACGTCCCCATGACTCCATGACATCAATGACTAGTGAAAACAAGCATTCAATGAGAATTCCAACGATCCCGTGTGAATCAAAAAGTCGTGTGAATTCCAACGATCCCGTGTGAATTTTCAACGATGCCGTGCTAATTTAGCACGAACTAACTGAAGAGAGTTTGAGAAAGCAATAATACTTGAGTAAACTCAACTTATTTTATTCATGATAAAAGTATGAGTATAAATAGATACAAGCATGAGTAGAGTAATGAATGCTATTAAATGCTAGAGTCGGCTAGTATTAAGAGCTAGAGTCGGCTAGAGCATAATAAGACAAAATAGAGTTACTTTATGACATATTAATTGTTTATACACTACAATTAATATGTCAAATAAGTAACGTGTTACAAGTAATGTAATATTTCCACACCCCCCTCAAACTGGGTTGTATATGTCAATACAACCAAGTTTGCTACTTAGCCTCTTTGAACATAAGTGGTGGAATGGCCTTGATGAGAATATCGACGATTCAGTCTCATTGAGGAACATATTGAAGTTGAATGATCTTGGCATCAATCTTCTCTTTAAGAAATGTCTGTCAATGTCCACATGTTTTGTCTTATCATGATGAATGGATCCTCTGCCATGCATAATGTCAATTATTGTCACAAGAGAGTATGATAGGTTCTTTGAAGTGGTCTCAAAGGTCAAGAAGGACTCTTTTCACCCACAAGTGCTTCACAAATGCCCAAAACAAGTGCCCTGAGTTCGGTTTAAGATCGCTTCAGAGACGAGAGGTTGTTTCTTGCTTCTCCAAGTGACAAGGTTACCCCACACATATGAGCAATAGCCGGCGGTAGATCTTCTATCTATGTGGCAACCAAATTTAGTCAAGATCAAGATAGATTTTTACTGATCTTTCAGTAGACTTAGTGAAGTGCAAGCCTTGGCCAGAGTGGACTTCAAGTATCGTAGGATTCTGAGACAAAGATCCCAATGGTGCTCAAGAGGGAAATGCATGAACTTGACTAACAAGACTAACTCCATATGCAATATCAGGTCTTGTATGAGAGAGATAAATGAGTTTCCCTACAAGTCTCTCGATATTGTTCCTTTCTTACAAAGAATACTACCATGTACTAGTGGATTACTGGGTTCTACTGGAGAGATAGTCGGTTTGCACCCTAGCATGCCGCTTTCCTTCAAAGAGTCCAAAGACATACTTCCTCGTGAGACCGAGATACCCCGGCCAAGCTTCTTGCTATTTCCATGCCAAGGAAGTACTTGAGGTAGCCCAAATCTTTAACTTGAAATACCTTTGCCAAGAGGGTCTTCAAGTGTTGGATCGTGGTCATCACCAAGAGGATGATATCATCCACATAGACAATAAGGATGGACCTTCTCTTATTGGTTGTTTTAATAAACATTGTGTAATCTGAGTTGCAATCGATGATACCTGCAGCAGCTTTAACCACGTAGTAAGTTTGCCAAACCATGCTCTTGGGACTGCCGTGCCATACAGAGATTTTCTCGCCACAAACCTTCCTTTAGTGTGTGTGTTGGTAAAACCAGGAGGTACAGTCATATATACTTCCTCAGTGAGGTCACCATTTAGGAAGGCATTCTTGATGTCCAATTGGTGGAGTGGCCAGTCAAGTTGGATAGCAAGGGAGATCAGTACCCTGACTGTGTTGAGCTTTGCCACAGGTGCAAATGTCTCCTTGTAGTCAAGTCCATATGTTTGAGTGAAGCCTCTTGCAACCAGTCTAGCTTTGTACTTGTCAATAGTACCATCAGCATTGTACTTGATGGTGAATAGCCATTTACAGCTGACTGTCTTCTTTCCTTGTGGGAGAGTGGTGAGATCCCAAGTCTGGTTGTCGATGAGTGCATTCATTTCAGTTTTGACAGCAGCCTTCCACCTGTCATGATGGAGAGCTTCCCGTATATTCTTAGGAATGGAATGAGTATCCAAATCATGTGTAAACATAGAAAAACCAGGTGACAAGTGATCATATGACACATAATTATGAATAGAGTGGTCAGTACATGATCTCTTTCCCTTTCGGAAAGCAATGGGTCTGTCATCCATATCAGTAGGTTCAGGACTGTCAGCATGTTGCCGAGGTATATCAGCAGGTTCAGGAGGTTGTGGAGTATCGGCGAGTTCTTTGAGGTTCGATAGATGTATGGAGCTCAGAGTCAGCAGGCTGATGAGTCTCATGAGGTTGCTGAATATTAGGAATTGGTATAGGGATTGGCACGGCCTCAAGATTCTCAGCTGAGGGTGCATTTGGAGTTAGAGGACTATGAGAGGAGGGAAGAGTTATTGTTTCAATTAGGTTTCCATCTGTGACAGTTTCAGTAGGGTTGCTGTAGTAAGGATTTTTTTCAAAGAATTTCACATCCATAGAGTTGTATAATCTTTTGTCAGTGGGAGAATAACATTTGTAGCCCTTCCTGTCTTTGGCATATCCAAGGAAAATGCACTTATTAGCTTTGGGGTCAAGTTGCTTCTATGTTGGGCATGGATATAGACAAACACAGTACATCCAAAGATTTTTGGAGGCAAGTCAAAGAATGAGATGAGGACAGGGATGAGTTGTCGCAGGTTTGAATGGGAGTCTTGAATCCTAACACACTTTGGGGGTAACTGCTGGTTAGGTATGTGGCAGTTAATATAGCTTCACCCCACATATATTTAGGCACATGTGTGGTGAACATGACTGATCTAGCCATCTTCAGTAAGTGCCTGTTCTTCCTCTCAGCAACCCCATTTTGCTGAGGTGTCTTTACACAGCTACTGGTGTGAACAATTCCCTTATCATTCAGGAAGGTGCTGAGGTTGGACTCATAGTATTCCAGGGCATTATCTGTTTTTAAGATTTTAATCTTAGTGTCAAATTGAGTGGATACCATGTTATAGAACTCTTGGAAGATGGTTCCAACTTCAGATTTATCTTTCATCAAAAAAATCCTTGTGATCCTGGTGTGGTCATCTATGAAGGTGACAAACCACCTCTTTCCTGTTATACTTTTAACTCTTGAAGGTCCCCATACATCACTATGTACTAGAGTGAAAGGTGTGGAGGGTAAGTAAGATATTTTAGTATACACAGACTTAGTAAGTTTAACAAACTGACAAATATCACATTGAAGGTCACTGAGGTTACATCCTTTAAACAATTCAGAAATAAAGATTTTAAATAACCAAAACTTGGATGACTAGTCTATAATGCCATAACATGATATTGTCTAAGGTTTGGTTGCGGGCTGCTGAGGCAATTTCAGTCTTCAATCTTCTGTCTTCAGCAGGGTTGACCATAAACAGTCCTGAGTAAGCTTTAGCTCTCCCAATCACTTCCTATAAAGAAAGATCCTGGAATATACACTGATTGTTATTAAACAAGACTGTCCAATTTAGGTCTTTAGTGAGTCTACTGACAGATATAAGGTTACAGTCTAATTTTGGAAAAAATAGGACATCCTCGAAGGTAGATCTTATCAAGAAGTTTAACATTTCCAAAACCTTGTGCACATGAAATAGATCCATCAAAGAATCCTAATATTGTGGGTCCGATGACAAGGCTTAAACTTAGATATGAGACTCTTGTTACCAAATCATATGGGATGAAGCCTGTAATCAACAATCCAAGTATCATTAATGAGAGGCGAGTGGAATATACTGCTTTTAGCATGAGTAGCTATGTCGTTGATAGAACTAACTTCCTTTTGTTGAGCAATGAAGGCTTTGATGGCAAAGAAAGCGAGCATCCAACATGGTATCTTTGTTCCTTCTTCAACGACATGCTTGCCCCGACTCTCCTCGTTTGGTTTGGAGGGTTTAAAAGAATTAGGCTTACCATGTAGTTTCCAAAGAAGTGTCCTTGGTGTTATTTATGCGTTGCAAGTGGTCACGAGAACAACTTTCGTGTATTCTCAGTAGGTTTCATGTAAGTCTCATTAACCTCAGTAGGCTTCCTAACCACCAGCATTGCTGAGCTATCAGTAGAGTGATCAGCAGGGTTGCTTTGCAGCATTACATTTCTCCTGCTCTTCTCATGTTTGACTTCAGCAAACACAGATTTGAGGTTGGGGAGAGTTTTAGTAGCAAGAACTCTACCTCTAACATCATCAAGTGTTGAGTTCAGTCCTGTAAGGAACTTGAATACCCTCTTCTTCTCAATGATATCCTTGTATAAGGTAGCATCCTCTACATCCTTCCATGGGTGAGTTTCCAACATATCTAGGTGTTGTCATGCCTTAGATAGTTGGTTGTAGTACTGAGTTACAGACATGTCTCCTTGTCTGCAATTTTGGATTTGGGCTTCAAGTTCATAGACCTTAGATGTATTGTCCTTTTTTGAGTAAAGGTCTCTGGCATTATCTCAGATATCCTTAGCAGTGTCATACATCATGAAATTCTCACTGATCTCTTTTGTCATTGACCTCGTGAGGATGGTCATGACTTGGTTATTTTCTGTATTCCATGCTTCAAACTTGGGGTCAGTTTCAGCAGGGGCAGGTTTGGATCCAGACAAGTATCCCATCTTGCTCTGGCCTGAGATATACATTTTCATAAATCTTGACCACAGCAGGTAGTTGTTGCCATCAAGTCTGTGATTTGTAAAAGAATAGTTTTCAGTCATCCCAGCCTGCTGAGGCTGTTGGGACTCAACTGAGGATGAAGAGGCATTGGATAATGAAGACATTCTTGAAGAAACAGGGAGATTTTGCAGCGGATTAAAACGATTATGGCTCCGATACCATGAAGAGACTTTGAGAAAAGCAATAATACTTGAGTAAACTCAACTTATTTTATTCATGATAAAAGTATGAGTATAAATAGATACAATCATGAGTAGAGTAATGAATGCTATTAAATGCTAGAATCGGCTAGTATTAATTAAGTGCTAGAGTCGTCTAGAGCATAATAAGACAAAATAGAGTTACTTTATGACATATTAAAAGTTTATATACTACAATTAATATGTCATGTTACAAATAAGTAACGTGTTACAAGTAATGTAATATTTCCACACTAACCATTGATGACTCACGTGAAAAGACGCGTCACTGTATCAATGACATTACTACCTCTGCACCCTAATGACACCTACGACGTAAGACATCGATATTACATCAATGACTAGTCAAAACTAGCATTGATTGAGAAGGTAAGTGTGAATTATGACTCGTGTGAATTCCAACGATCCCGTGTGAATTTTCAACGATGCCGTGCTAATTTAGCACGAACTAGCCATTTATGACTCACGTGAAAAGACGTGTCACTGTATCAATGGCAATACTACCTCTGTGCCCTAATGACACCTACGACGTACGACATCGATATGACATCAATGACTAGTCAAAACTAGCATTGATTGAGAAGGTAAGTGTGAATTATGACTCGTGTGAATTCCAACGATGGGAATGCAAGTACTAGTGTTGGAACATGGCAATTATTGTTGTTATATAAGTACGAGCCATTTCTCTCATTTCTTCAAACTCTTTTAAGTTCATCTGAATTTTCTTCATCATTCAAGAAGTCAATTTAAACTAACCACTTCTTCACCTTTCAATTTATAATCTACACTGAAGCAAATGGATAATGATCGTTTCTTTAAAGTTCTTGATGGCGGTTTCGCAACAAGTTTGGTATGTCATTATTAATTAACTTTCATTTATATCACTTGTATTATGATTGAACAAACGTGAAATGTTTCTTTTTTCATAGACACTACCTCCAACATACGTTAATAGGTTGAACGACACGCTGAGGAACCTAGATAGGGCCATTCTCAAAAGCCAATTAGGGACATGGGAAGGTTGGGAGGAGTATGTGGAGGCTCATTACTTGAATGAGAGGGAGTTTATAGTGTTTGAACACAGGGGGGGTTTCACTTTCGACACTATTGTGATGGATCACACTTATTGTGAGAAGACTTTTTCTGAGTCCGAGAGTGAAGAAGATGATGCAGGTGCAGGTAACCAAAATCCCTATTTTCAGACGACGCTGCCAAACTGGTATTTTCACATGGTTGTTATTATGTGGTGAGATATTTAAAATATTTTAGTTGTTTTCTTGTTTGATCTTTTTTTCCCCATTTTGAAACAGTATTTAAATTTATTTGTGATTTGTAGAATATTCCAAAGGCATTTGCTAGAACAAACGACATGTTGCGAAACAAAACCGTGGAACTGTGAATTGCCACAGGGGAATCATGGCCTGCTAGAATTGTCTATATGGTAAATCAAAAAGTTTGTTTAAGCGGGTTGAATGATTTCATTACGGACAATGACCTAAATGATGAATGCGGCCTTGAAGTCATTGATCAACCTATATAAAATCACATCGTGTTTGATGTGGTGATTACTAAATATTGAAGATCATTTATTTAGGTGTCATCCTATGGTATTTAATGATCACCCTTAGTTTATTTAAGCGTCATCTTATTGTTATCTCAATGTATCATTACTCTTTGTTTTTATGTTTGTAAGCCCTGTTATCACTTGTTTGAACTAGAATACCCATTTGCTATTATAATATAAAGATACAAAACATATAAGATAGTCACGATCGCGCTAGTATCAATGTCCCCAAAAAGATACAAAACATGTATAAAAACTTTCACGACTTGAGATAATACTAAAAAACATGAAAAAAGTCGAACAAAATGACTGTATCAATTAGGAACAAGAACTGTATGAAATGACATTTAGGCCTTTTGTGTCCGGTGTTTCCACACAACGAGCAACGCCTACTGTGAGCCTGGACTGCCCTCTCATTAGGCAACTCTCTTGTCCTACCGCCAGGGCGTTCACCTTGAGAAGAAATCCTCGAGGATCTGGGTCGGCCCCGCCGCAACCGTTGTTTGTGTTTCCTCCTTCGCTCGATCCCAGGCTCAGGCGGTGGAATGCGCTGGTTTCTAATTGAAGTGGGAACAATCCAATCATCCTCGATTGGAACAGGGTATACGCGTCCTTCATAAATACGCTGGAAACATTGAGATTTGTAGTAGTCAGAACAATAATCGTACGGGCTCTCACAACGCTCACTTATAGCAGCACACGCATGTATACAAGGCATCTTAAGCCCCTGAAACTCTCCACAGTAACACTTCCATTCAGCCATATTTACCTTTGCGCTAGTATCAGCATCCCCAACTTAGAACTGGTCCCGGTCGATCGCCTTTAGTCTGAAGGTTCTTCGGGCATGCGAGACTTCAGTCAAGAATTTTTAGGCTTCAGGGGCTAACACGGAGCGACATGCCAATGCAATTTCTCTCCTCTCGCAATGCCATTTCTCGCAACGCGTTGCCCTTATGTAGTCTAACAAATTCACGATACTCAACTTACGCGTATCCCGATCACGTTGTTAAAACTTTCAAAGATAGTTGCTTGTCATTATTGCATAACGTGTCCCTGGAAAATGCGATCGTGCCCAGTAACGAAATCCAATAGCCTCCAAATAACTAGACACTCTATTGTTTGGATCTTTATCCTGCTCTTTTAACTGCTGAAACATTATTGTGAATCGTGTTTTTGAAAAAGTATACGCGGCTTCCCAGAAAGTGTATGGACAGTATCCTGTGCTTCCGAATTTTTTATTGAGGTTCATGACAAAGTGGTGGTAGCAAAAACCATGGTGAGCGTTTGGAAATACATCTCTAATAGCACCAATGATGCCAACCTCTCTGTCTGATACGAACACCATGTCTTCACGTTCCCTGATTACCCCCTTCACTTGAAGCATGAAATACATCCACGCATCCCTCGCTTCTCTCCGCTCGGTCACGGCAAACTCTACCGAAAGAGTTTATCACCGTGGTCCACACCGATAGCTACTAACAATGTCCCTTGCATTTTGTTTTCGATGAGTACCGTCCCACGACTAAGACAGTCGACAGCATTTAAACCCGTCAATACTAGCTTTCAAAGCCATGAAATAAGATTTGAACCTCGCCAAGAACATGGTCGGTCTCATGTCTGCGTGATGATTTGAGGATTTTCACTCTTCAACATGTAAAAGTAGGCGGGTAATTTAGAATACGATAGTGTTACGCTTCCTCTGATTAATTCCAACGCTTTCTGTCTACAATGATATGCACGCTAATAATCAAGGTCTATGTTGAATACTCTTTTGACCTCCACTATTAAATGTTTTATCGTGAAATGACTGCCAAGTTTTAAGAGGTCCTCTCTACGAGATGACCTATAGTTCTGGGTCTGGCTTGCCTATGATCGCTGCTTAATCGCTCCAATCCACAAGTGTGAGTTTCAGTGTACTCGGTTATCTCGAAGTTATTGCAATCAAACACCTTTCTACCCACAACTTCCCATTCGCATCTCTCTCAAGTAAAGCATCGTAGTTTTAACTTCCCTTGTCGACCGGATAGGTTTCCACATGTAATTATTTTTCAATGCATGATAACTCATTTTCATCTGCATATCATCCTTGTCCTCGAACCTTTACCAATATACAATAATCCGAGATCTTGATCTGAAACGCCCAAATTTCGTGGACACGGAGGAATTTCCGAATCCGAATGTCCGAACCGAAATGAACACCTCTATTGCGATTAATACTTGCCATACTAAATCTAGGACCAATATCAGGGTTCTGTTCTAATGGTGCTCTCATAAAACTCGTAAACGATCCACCAATATTGGGACCCGGTTTCATCCTTGTTGGCATACCATGTTCGAAAGGCCCTCTCAAAAAACTCGTAAACGATCCACCGATATTGGGACCCGCTTGCATCTGTGTTGGCATATGAATGTTCTGCTCGAAAGGCGCTCTAAGAAAACTCGTAAACGTTCCACCGATATTGGGACCCACTTGCATCGGTGTTGGCATAATAAGAGGCGGACGGTCAAACTGCGGGCTTGTTCCATTTATGTTGACATTATGACTTGTCCCGTCAAACTGTTGTTGGATGTATGGTGTGTGCGTTGTCTGGCTAAAATTAGGCAGAGGTGTGTGAATTGGCTAACGAACCATATTCGCAATTATTCCCCAATCGTAGTCAGGTTCACTTGTGATGTCAATGACTTGTTCAAATTGAAGTTATATTCGGTCGGATGGCGCTTTCATGAGGATAAAGTGATGTGGTAGGTACAACATGCTTTCGAGAATTTCGATTACAGTCCAACTCGGATGTAAAATCCTCAATGCCTCTATCATTTTCTTCATGTAGTTGCTCATTTAAGTCAAATTCGTTCTCATCTTCCGTATCGTCATCGTGGCATAACCGGTTCAAATGCTAACGATAGTTTCACAGCTTCTTTTCTCAAAATATCATCAATGTAGCCTAGCCATGTATCATCGTCCAAAACATCAATCGGTTGGTCATAATCTACG
Organism: Gentiana macrophylla; assembly: GCA_026214975.1. Lineage (NCBI taxonomy): Eukaryota > Viridiplantae > Streptophyta > Magnoliopsida > Gentianales > Gentianaceae > Gentiana > Gentiana macrophylla. Next base: position 2,664,144 of record CM047812.1, on the reverse strand, counting down.
TACATTAGTTTCATGATCAATGTGTTGTTTGAGACATCAATTCCTACTTTCTTACACACTTTGACCTTCACTTCATCCAATGTCGTATCGGTTTTCACACGAACCAAATACAATTTTCTTTTCTTATAAGACCATTTGTCGCTATCTTCATGGTATTTCCACTCTCCGCCAAATAAAAACTTAACGGACACCGTGTTGTTATCTGCAAAAAAACAATCATTTATCCACACGGTTAGGTTTTTTTTCCAAATATTGTTGGATTGACTAAATATTATTGTAAAATTATTCTGGATTGAAATATATATATATATATATATGTGTGTGTGTGTGTGTGTGTGTGTGTGTGTATATATATATATATATGTATATATATATATACATATACATATATATATATACACACACACACACACACACACACACATATATATATATATATGTGTGTGTGTGTGTGTGTGTGTGTCTATATATATATATATATTGTCTGTGTGTGTTTATATATAAATATATGTGTATATAAATGAGAAACCAATATATATGTACACTTATATATGCTAGTAGTATATATGTGTGTGAATATTGGTTTCTCGTTTATATACACATATATTTACTTGTATATAAGTGCATATAGCCAGACATAAAAAAACACATCAATAATCTTTAAAATAAATAAATATTCTTTAGCATATATACATACACACACACGCACACACAGTTAGGTACGTTAGGTTACGTTAGGTTAGGTTAGGTCAAAAAAATTCAAGTTTCGTTGTGTTATGTTGTGTTGTAACAGTAGACGGGGGTAATAGAAGAGAAGATTGTTTTCACCAGCATCATAGAATATTTGATGATGACGAGGGAGATCAAATGCTGGACAGAACCAACAGAACAGATCTTATAATTTCGATCTAACGGATGCCTCACTTCCGGCAGAGGCTTTACCAAGCTGCTGAGAACGGAAAAGATGCTCTATTGAGCAGACCTAATGAAATATTCTATGAGCTACCTACCATGAGCCCCAATACAAAGCCTTGAGATTAGGCATGACACACAATGGATCGAAGGATTCGAAAACACCCTAGTGGATGCATGTATTTCTAAGAACCTCATCGCGCGGAGGCGTACTATAGAATATGTCAACATTTTGTTGTTTTGGAAATTTTTCAAACAACATTTATTTGTCGTTTGTTTCTCGTTTATAAATTCAATTTTTTTTATTAAATTAGGGCATTTTCATTGTGATTGCCCGTAACAATTAAATTATTCGAGTGTTATTTGAAAACTAAAGTTGTATCAAACTACATATTTCAAAATTAACTAAGGCATGGAACATGAAAGGAATTTATACAACTAAATTTCGAAACAACTTATAACATACATGCAATATCATATAATCGAAATATGTACAATATAAAAACTTCTACATTATCATTTCTAATATTAACATTGCCGCTATAATATCATTAATGCATTTCATTCTAATTTTTTTCTAAACTATCAAATAATCAAAATAATTACAATATCAAAATTTCTACAACATCAAGATTTCTACAAATATATGAACTACATTTTCCTCCAACGAATGACAATTTTATTATTGAACGATCTCATTATAATTAATCATTTCAATAGCTTAATAATCAAAATTTTATCCTTTCACTACCCTAAAACTATAAGCTTTTACCTTTTCACCATACGAAAAATCGAAAATTTATATCTTTATAAGGTTAATTACCTCAAATTAAAACAAATACGATATTTAAAATAATTCAAACAAAAGTGCTATACGAAATGCTTATCCATTTGTTTAAAGGCGAAAGACCGGTGTAGATTGATGATATCCCGTAGATTGATAATTTTTGTCTGAAAGTTTTGTGAAGAAAAATTCGAGTGAAAAAGATTGATGATTTTGGGTGAAGAAGATGATGGTATTGACTAAAATGTAGAAAAAAACAACAGTTGGAGCATTTATTCATTCAATTTCCTTATTCCACGGGCCCGTGACAATTTTCCACGCCGCGCTTTTAAATTTCCACGTGGCGTAGGTTGCTTTTCCCCCAGGTCACGTGGAATTGAAACTTTTGCCATCACTTGAACTTCCACGTGGCCTTTATAAAATTCCACGGGATCTGGTGGAATTTTACACGGACCCGTGAAAACAGGCACGGGCTACTTAAAAAAATGTCAGTCCGAGCAGACTGACTTCAAATACGGGTCATTCACAAATGATACGAATGTATATTTTCTCGACTAATGTATATTGAATTATATTGATTATACGTGTGTTGGACATTATTTTCCAGATAACGTTTTGGTATCTGGGATTGAGGCATCACAATATTGAACCACGTACAATTCTACTGATGAAACAAGTCTTGTTCTTGTTTTTGGCCTTATTTTGAGTTGTGGTAGAACCTTTGATTGTTGACGCCTTATTATTTTTTGATTTCTTCAAGAAATATCAAGAGAAACCACAATGCAGAATAAACCTAATGTGACAAGCTCTGATACCACGTAAAAACCTTGTTCTAAGAATTAAAGAGTAAAGAACCGCATCGCATAAAATAAGAAGATGAACATTTATTCTTGAATTATTATTATTTTTTGTTTGCAGTGAAGCACATAAATGCTTTCATATAGAAAAAAAAACACAAATATATTCTAATCTTTCACGACAAATTAACCCGTTTAGAATACCTAACAACTAACTGAACTATTATCTTAGTGACTTTCTGTACAATGTTTTCGACGAAATACACTTTGAACTCAACCGTAAATATTCCTTGTTGAATTACCAATTCTTCTAAAAACATAAGCTGATTGGATGTATATAATTGACATTTTATGCATTTTAATACGCATCGATGCTCAAGTATGAGCCTATAATAAAGCCGAGAGAGGGCCAACACTTAGAATCAATATATATGAATGGGAAGCCAATGTTTTTGAAGAGGTTTGAACTGCTTTGATGTCATGTAGAATTACCGATATTTGTCCCAAAAGCTTAAACTGATAGTAAAGTAATTAATTAACCTTTTTATACATTTCAACCTTCATTATCTTGCTTTGTTTACTACTTTTGAAATAAAGCAAAGAGTTTTGGTTTTAATCCTTCAAGTTCCAATATTTGAGTTCCTTCCACCTGTAGATTAGAAATGTAAATCATTATTATAAAGAAATAAAGGAATTAAGATTAATATCACAACCATCTGAACACAATAAATGTTACGATATGTCGTGGCAGTATGATTTTCATAATGTGACAACTATTTAAATAAAAATAGGATCCTATGGTCACATCATAAATGGTTTTACTGTTAAATCAAACTGTTATATTTATTATGTCAGAGTGATTATAACAGTAACATACTTACTATTTCTACATTATAACTAATTACAAATATATTTTCTACCAAAAAAAAGGAGAATTTACCTGTAGATGCAAGTTGTAGAAAACCCTATCTTCAGAAGATTCAAAGACTGATGAATTTAACAAAATAAATCCATTTTGCTCCAAATTGAACAATATTTGAGCAAATGAAAAAACCCTACTTGACGACTTCATTGTAGAAAACAGAACCATTATTTCCTTATCATTTAATTGTGTTGCTGAAATTGCTGAAAAATTGTTTTTAGAGCCACTTTCCATTTTCTTTTGAAAATGAAATGAATTTTTCTCATGGGAAATTATTGTATTTAATAACTTTTCTTTCTTCTGAATCAATGACTCCACCTCCTTTTCTAGCTCCGGTATGTATTTCACCACGCGGGAGACGGTGGCCGGAATGCTTAATTTCTTCTGGAAAAAAAACAATGAAAACAAATACACACATTAATATATTAATAAGAACATATTAAATAATTACTAGAAATACTAAATCAATTACACGATAATCAAAACAAATAACTTAATGTTTAGTCTATATTGATGACGTACTGATTGTTAAGATAACCTTTGATTTAAGTTCAAACAACACAACAACAATTTTGGATAAAGAAGAAGAGGAAGGTCAACAGATAGCAGAAGCAGCACGCCGTATTTGAATTTACAACCCTATCTTTTCTATTTTATCTTTTCTTTGTTTTCTATTTTGTAATTCAATTATAGTTTAAATTATTTCCTATTTATCCTATTTTTCTTTATAAAAGCATGTACTGAAACCTTACATTGAATCATTGAATACAGCAAAATCCTTTTCTCCGTTTATTTGTTTATTTACTTTACACGTAGTATCGTGTTCTCTTGCAAACGCAACACAATATAATGTCTGCCACCACATCTGCCATTAGCAGTTCATCTTCTCCATCTATTCTTGCAATTCCTAATTTAAACCAACTTATCACAGCAAAACTTGATGAAAATAATTATCTAATGTGGATCTCTCAAATGGTTCATGTTCTTAAGAGCCATGATCTGATGGGCTTCGTGGATGGTTCTCAACCGTGCCCATCAAAATTCGTACTTGACAATGCAGGCAGTCCTACAACAACACCAAATCCTGAATTTTCACTATGGCAGAGAAAGGACCAGCTCGTTTTGGGTTGGATCAATGCAACTTTATCTGAAAAAACTGCACCAACCGTCTATGGCCTCTCCTCCGCACAACAAGCATGGAGTGCCCTTGCTCAGAAATTTGCTTCCCCATCCAAATCTAGAATCAATCATCTCAAACGACAACTTCAAACTCTCAATCAAGGTTCTATGAAGTGTGCTGCATTTTTGGATCAAGCCAAACAGCTCGCCGCTCAATTACGGGCCGTAGGCAAACCGGTGGACGATGACGACCTCATCACCTATGTTGTAAGTGGTCTTAACTATGTTTATCACTCATTTGTTACCTCACTTTCGCTTTCTACCCGAGACAGGACCCTCTCCTTCGAAGATTTTCAAGCCGAGTTGCTCAGCTGTGAACTGCTCCTAGACACACAGTTAAACACCCTCTCCCCTGAACCTAACTCCATTGCATTACTAGCTAAACAAAACAATCCACAACCTACCCCACACCCCTCCAAGCAATCTGATACACCTGCTCCTTTTCAACCGTACCAGTCCAGGCCCAAATACCCACCACGCAGCCCACAATCTAATTACCCACCCCACAGTCCACCACCTCATTTCCCTCCATCCACCCAATATAATTTTCAAAATTCATACCCAAATAGCAGAACCCCCTCACGACCATATACAAGTCCTAGAACCCCCTATCAGGTCACCCATAGACCACAATCCTCTACTCCATCTTCTACAACACCGTCCCCACCTCCTCCTACTCCCCCTATGAACACTTTAACATCCAGCCCCATTATTCCAACCTCTCATGTACAGCCTCCAAATTCAACCCCCCTCCCCTATCCCCGCCCTCCCTCCACCACCGATTCCATCTCCCTCACCTCCGACCTCTACCCAACCTCCACCTCCACTGCATCCCATGATAACCCGATCCAAAACTGGCAATCTCAAACCTACAACCTTCCCCGACTTTCACACATATTACTCGACCAAATATCCTATGGCAGCATTTACCGGTATTCAAATTCCCTCTGAACCGAAAACATTCCGACAAGCCTCTGCTCATCCTGATTGGTGTAAGGCTATGCAGGAGGAATACGATGCCCTTATTCAAAACAACACATGGACCCTTGTACCCAAACCCCCTGATCATAACATTATTTCAAACAAATGGGTGTACAGAGTTAAGCAGGCTTCTGATGGTTCTATTGAACGGCTCAAGGCTCGCTTAGTTGCCAAGGGATTTGAACAAGCAAGTGGGATTGACTTTCACGAGACATTCAGTCCGGTTATTAAACCCGCCACCATCCGTGTTATCCTCACTCTTGCAGCTACTTATCATTGGGAAATTCGACAATTAGATGTTTCCAATGCCTTTCTTCATGGTACCCTCAACGAAGAGGTATACATGTATCAGCCCCAAGGCTTTATTCATCCCGACAAACCGGATTACGTCTGCAAACTCTATAAATCCTTATACGGGCTTAAGCAAGCTCCGAGGGCATGGTTTCTCAAGCTATCTCATACATTGTTGGAATTGGGCTTTACAGCATCACAGGTTGATACCTCTCTGTTCACCTTCAAATCCGGCCCACTCATTCTCATGGTTCTTATCTACGTCGATGATATCATGGTTACTGGTACTCATAGCACTGCGATTACAACATTGGTCACTCATTTGCAGCAGGAGTTCAAGCTCAAAGATCTCGGCCTTTTGTCCTTCTTTCTGGGCATTCAGGTTACTAGTGCCTTCAATGGCATACATATTCGGCAATCGAAATATGTCCTTGATTTACTGGAACGATCCAAAATGGCTGGGGCCAAACCGACAGCCACACCATGCTCTCCCAACCTTTACTTATCTCAATATGACGGCGACCCTCTCTCCCCTCAACAAACCACTGAATATCGACAAATTGTAGGTGCTCTACAGTATTGCACACTTACCCGACCGGATATTGCATTCTCAGTAAACCAGTTATGCCAACACCTCCATGCTCCGACCACCGTTCATTGGACCGCTGCAAAACGTGTGCTTCGTTTCCTCAAGGGCACCATTGATACTGGCATTCTCTTCACATCCGGCCCTCTCACCTTACAAGCTTTCTGTGATTCCGATTGGGCCGGCAACCCTGATGATCGACGTTCAACCATGGGATATGCGGTTTATCTTGGTCACTGTCTCATTTCATGGATGGCCAAGAAACAATCGGTTGTGGCTCGCTCTAGCACCGAAGCAGAATATCGGGCTCTTGCGCTTGTCACTGCCGAACTCTATTGGCTTCGGATGCTTCTCAAAGACCTGTACATTCCCATCGTTCAGCCTCCCCTTATTCGCTGTGATAATTTGGGAGCTCTTGCTTTAGCAGCGAATCCCGTCTTCCATGCCCGGACTAAACATATCGAGGTTGATTATCATTTTATCCGGGAAAAGGTCTTCAATCGAGATGTTCTTCTCCGTCACATTTCTTCCGACGCACAGGTCGCCGATTTGTTCACGAAGGGTGTATCTAAAGCTCGTTTTCGGTTTCTTTCAGACAAGCTTCCCGTTCGAACACTACCTGTCAGCTTGCGAGGCGCTGTTAAGATAACCTTTGATTTAAGTTCAAACAACACAGCAACAATTTTGGATAAAGAAGAAGAGAAAGGTCAACAGATATCAGAAGCAGCACGCCGTATTTGAATTTACAACCCTATTTTTCTATTTTATCTTTTCTTTGTTATCTGTTTTGTAATTCAATTATAGTTTAAATTATTTCCTATTTATCCTATTTTTCTTTATAAAAGCATGTACTGAAACCTTACATTGAATCATTGAATACAGCAAAATCCTTTTCTCCGTTTATTTGTTTATTTACTTTTACACTGATTACAAGAAACTCAAGAGATCTGATTAACAAGTTTGTTAAACAACCAAATGAGAAATTTGCCTTAAAGGACTTGGACCTATATTTCATTTTCTGGGAATGCAAGTTCTAGGGATTTCGTTGGTCTGTATCTCTCACAAGCTCATTATGCTGCATAGATTCTAAAGAAAGCGAACATGCATGGAGAAAATCTGAAACCCTGTCCTGCACCAATGGTGGCTAGGACTCAACTTACACTAACTCGGTGTGATCCTTTGTCCAATCATATAGCTTATAGAATCATGATAAGGGTTGTTCAGTATTTGACGTTGACCAGACGAGACATTGCATGTGTTGTCAATCATCTAAGTCAATTTTTGCTATCTCCCACAAGTGATCATTGAAAGGCTCTTAAGAGAATTCTGAGGTACATCAAATGAACTTTTCATCATGGAATGTAATTTGTTATCTTTTAGCTGAATACAGTGCTTTTGCAAATCTTTCAGCTGAGCAGATTTGGGTGAAACTTCTCTCTGAAATGAAGAATACTTTGTAGAATATCCAAGTAGCTTGGTGTGATAATACCGGAGCTGTCTCTCTATCTTAGAGCCCTTTTTATCACTCTAAGACCAAACATGTTGAGTTGTATGCCCATTTTCTAAGAAATCATATATTGTTTCACTATCTCAGAGTACATATATTAATTATCAGTCAATATGTTTTACACAATAATCAATATCGTAAAAGTGTTGTTACTATTTGTTGTAACAGTTTGTTATGACACTAACCAAAAAAGAAAAAGAAAAAAAATCAACCCTGTAAGTGGATATTCCTTAGAGTGACATCATCTTTATCAAGTTGAAAAATATATGAAGTGTGATAACTTATATTTGGTGGTCAACTCCAGTTAAAATTGTTACTTAATACCATTATTGCATCACCCCCCAAAAGAATATTTTGTAAGTACATCAGTGGTTGCTCTGTTTTTTTTTGTTTTTTTTTTTGTCTTCTCACTACAGACTTTTGATTCATCTATGTATTTTGCTCAAACAAAAGTCCATACAAACAAATCGACCATGTTGATTTTCTCTACTTTTTCTATCTACAAACCAACAAATGACAGAGCTATGTCCGTTCGGAAAAAATGGACTATAAACTAATTTTTCCTATAAAAAAAACCTTATATTTTGGCTTTCCCTGGGCGTCAGTGGATAATTAGAGATGCATACTCGGTTGAGTATTAATTCTGTGTTTTCCGATTAACAACCGAACCCTCAATTTTCTTTTTCGAACGATGAATTAGGGTTTATTTCTCTCAATTTTCCGAGATCGTGATCGTGATCGCAATTGCAAGAGCTTGATCATCGTTTTTTGTTTTATCTTCTCATTCTTTCACAGCTATTCGAAAGGTCAGAATTTTTGCAGAAATCGAATGAAGTGTCGATCGAATTTCTATTTTGTTGTTGCTATTTTCTGTTATATTTTTCTGCTGTACGGATTTGGATACATCAATTAAAGGTGCCTGTTGCTCAATTTCGTTCTTATTTTCCTGCTTTATTAATTTAGTGGCTTTTTGCATTAAGCCAATGAGGAAACTTTCTGGGAGATGCCTACTGCCTAGGCAGATAAATAGCAGGAAATTAGAATTATATCTTCTCGTCATTTTGAATGCTTAAATCCCCTTATTGTCCTCTATTGGAAGTGGAATTGAATTGGCCTTTATTTTCTGCTTGTTGTTGCCACAGATAGTTGCTTGCTTTCTCTTTTAACCCGTTGTATTCACAGTCTAGGACCATGTGATCATAGGCTCCTCCCCCCTTCGTTGAACATTGCCTCTGTACTTTATATGTGGGGCAAATCTTTGTATTTTCAAAGGTAGGTTACTTGGCTCTGTGGGATTGCATTTAGGTTTAATTTGGATTTATATGGTCTCTTAAGAGCAAATTTCTTTTATGTTGCATCCTTGATACTTGGAAGGCGTTGGCGTTTCAATCAGTATCTCTAATTGGCCGTCTGGGGTGTTCTGTTAGTGAATGAAGCATCTGATAGTATGCATGTTTAATTGAAACTCAAGTGGTTCCTAAATTGATTTTCTTCTATTTTGTTTTCTTTTGCCAACAACAACAAAATATATATATATATATATATATTACTGAGTATTTGTTTAGGTTCTTCCTATTAAGGACAATTAGGCTAGCCATTATGTTATTTCTTTTTCCTATCCATGTCAAATTTTGTACTCAGTCATCCTTTGAGTAATTCTACATGTTTATTATGATTGTCGCTGTAAGAAACCATCGAGTTCGATCACCTTGGAACTGAAATGCACAACGAAATGTAGCACGTTTCGATCACCTTGGAACTGAAATGCGCAATGAAATGTAGCACGTCAGGGCCGTTCTTCACAGCACGTCGCAGAAAATGGTGGAAGCTGTCGAATAAAACTAAAGTAGCAGGCCTCACTCCAATCCAGTTATCGTAACATCCTGTCAGAAAATGGTGGAAGTTGTTTGCTTGACTTTTGCTTTTAATCATATATTGAGTTCCAAAGGTTGTTGTTTGCTTCGGTTTTGCTTTAAACGTTTCCGATGTTCCTAATAATGGAATATAGTTCAGATAGGTCACTTTAAAATATTGACCAACTGTTTTTGCAGCATTGGTGAAGGCGGAAACATTAACCTCCCTAATTTTTTGTTATCACAGCTGTAGGATTCGGTCTAACAATGGCCACCAGAGTAATTTCGTTGATGAAGCAACCATAAAAACGACTGCATTTTGAGGTTTGATTACCATTTTCTGTCATTCTCTCTCATTCCCCCTAGATGTTGTTGGGGTTACTCCCGTTATATTTGGTCTTCTTCCTCCCCTCCTCCCCAAAAGAGACCTTTGGAATATTTAGTTAACATGTAAAAATTTTTACTTCATATTTTCATAATTCATGTTCGACTATTATTACCTTTGTTCTTTTTTATTCACCAAACCGACTTGTTTTACATTGTGTGTAGATAAAAGTTGAGATAAGCTATATTGATATCCAGCTCCTGTGGTATGAGGCCATGCATGCAACGGTACAATAATCTAAATGGTTTTGCAAATATATTTCTAATATTTTTTAAGATTCATTATGGTGTAAAATTGTTGTATACATAATTTTGTTTTGCTACTAACCAATATTTATAATAGTTCCTTAATTACCAACAATCTTTTTAGGGAGTAAGTACATCCTATTATATCTGAGTGTCATGCACCAACATACAGATGATAAATCTTGAAACTAAAGTCATCGAAAGTGTGAAACTTCTGTTTTATCGAATTCGTTTTTAATTAGTTTATTCTGAATTTGATATGAATATTCGACAGGTGCATTAATTACGTGTAGTTATTTTGGCGGTATGTGAATGCAAGGGTGCCTGAAGATTTTTACGGCACATCCTTTTTAAGGTTTTACGTACAAGGGGATGATTTCGGTGTGCAAGTTTTGGCTAAATTTATAGAACTTATATATACATGTTCTCGGCATGATTTAAGCAACTCAAATAGCTCAGGCTACATGTTCTTCTATTTTGAAAGGCAGATCACTAATTTGTGCTACATTAAGTGTAGAAATTATATCATAAATTTATCATGTTTTAGCTTATTCTGTATTAAACATATTAATGGGATATCTTATTCCCTAATATGTTTTAATTATGTTGCCTCACCTAACTATATATCCAGCCGTTAGATTCTTTATGATTTAGTCGGCTGTTATATTTGGCAGACACAATATTTAATGTTGTTGTCTGCATGTCTGCTGCTGCTTTTATTTACTATCCAAACCCCTAGACTCCCCAAGTGTAATATTGTAATCTATTTAAACTCATCTTTATCTCATAATAAAATAGAAGAGTTCTTTCTCCTTTTTTTTTCCATTGTTTCTCAAACTCTTCATGGTATCAGAGACTTGTGTGCTCGATCTCTAAATCACTTCTCCACCGTGTCTTCTCTTTCTCGAAGTTTCATCAGCGAGAACCACGAGATCACACGCAAATTCTCGGGTTGTCGGATCAATCTTCACTCCTTTCACTAGCCACAAATTAATTAGATGGCAATAACTATCTTTTATGGTCTAGGACCATGAAAATGTTCATCTCCGGCCAAGGGAAAATGGGGTATCAAACTGGTAAGAAACCCGCTCTAGCTGCTAATGATGACAAGTTCGAAGCATGGGATACTGAGAATAATCTTGTCATGACATATCTTCTCAGATCCATGACTAAAGATATCAGTGAAAATTTCATCATGTATGAAACTGCCCAAGAAATATGGACCTCTGCCAGAGATTATTATTCCAAGAAGGATAATACATCTGAGATCTATGAGATAGAGGCTCAGATTCAAGGATACAAGCAATGAGACCTCACTGTCACACAGTTTTTTTAATCAACTCACCAGAGCATGGCAACACCTGGATATGTTCGAAGAGCTGCCTTGGAAGGATGTTGATGATGCTACAATCTACAAACAAGTTGTTGAGCAAAAGAGGATATTCAAGTTTTTGATAGGCCTCAATCCATCCCTTGATGATGTTAGAGGAAGGATTTTGTCCACCAAACCCCTTCCATCTCTAAAAGCTGCTTTCTCTGAAATCAAGCATGAGGAAAGTAAAAGAAAAGTAATACTTAAAGGACTTACCTCTGAATTTGTGATTGAAGGCTCTGCTCTTACAACACGAGGGAGTATGTTGATAATTCTGACAACTCAACTATGGCCTCTAAGAATTCTGCCTCATGGAATCCTAACAGCGAGAACAAGAAGGATAAACTGTGGTGTGGTCACTGTAGAAGGACCAACCACACCAGGGAAAAATGCTGGAAAATGCATGGTAAACCTGAGAATTGGAAGTTCGCAAAACAGAATACCAAAGAGAGTCATGGAAGGTTGGTATATGAAGATAAGAAGGAAGGTCCCTCATTCAACAAAGAACAACTTGAGGCCCTCAAGAGTTATCTCATACAACATGTATCTGATTCTACCATAAATGAGTCTGCCACTCATGCTAAGTCTGGTATGTTTCTCTCAGCCCTTAGTACATCTGAAAAGAAGAACCCTTAGATCATAGATTCAGGGGCATCTTCTCACATGACTTGTACTAAGAACCTTACTGTTAATTACAAACCTTGTTACCACATCCACAAAGTTAAGATTGCTGATGGTTCCATCTCCTATTGCCAAGGGACTGGAGATGTAACCATCACTGATACTATTATACTAAAAAAATGTCCTCTATGTTCCCAAGCTTGATTGTAATTTGATCTCTGTAGGCAAATTAACTCAAGACCTAAACTGGAATGTTGTGTTTTCTTCTAACCAGTGTTTATTTCAGGATCATTCCTCTCAGAAGATAATTGGAAATGCTAAGGCATGGTCAGGTATATTTATCATTAATGAGCATGAAGATTCTGGAAAGAACAAGTTGCAGTTTTCTTCAAGTGTCAGTAGCTTTAATTTTGATGATGTAATGGTGTGGCACTATAGGTTAGGCCACCCAAGTTTTGCCTATTTGAAAACCTTGTTTCCTGAAAAATTTAAGGGTTGTAATCTTAATTCTCTGCAATGTGAAATTTGTCAATTTGCCAAAATTACTAAGTCTGTTTATGCCAAACTACCTTATGTGCAATCCCAACCTTTTGCCCTAATACACAGTGATGTATGAGGTCCCTCAAGGATTAAAAATGTGAACGGTTGTAGATGGTTTGTTACTTTTATAGATGACCACTCTAGGGTTACTTGGCTATTTTTGATGAAAGACAAGTCTGAAGTTGGTGCTATATTTCAAAAAAATTATAATATGGTAACTGCTATGTTTGACACCAAAGTTAAAGTTTTAAAAACTGATAATGCTAAGGAGTACTTTGACTCTAATTTAAACACATTCCTAAGAGATAAAGGTATTGTCCACATCAGTAGTTGTGTTGAAACACTCCAGCAAAATGGAACTGCTGAAAGGAAGAATAGACACCTACTTGAAATGGCCGGGTCCTTAATGTTCTCCATGAATGTGCCTAAATATCTCTGGGGTGAGGCAATCTTAACGGCCACTTATTTGATTAATAGATTGCCTTTTAGACCTTAAAACCCCCCTGTAAACTCTGATGACTGTTCACCCTTGCACACATCTCACCACAAATATACCCCTTAAAGTCTTTGGCTGCACAGTGTTTGTGTATATTCATGCACAACACAGAAGTAAACTTGATCCTAAAGCCCATAAATGTATCTTTCTGGGGTACTCTGCTAATCAAAATGGATATAAGTGTTATTCCCCTAGTACTAAGAGGTTTTTCAATACTATGGATGTTAAGTTTTTTGAGGAAACACCTTTTTATAATGACCAAACAGAAACCTTTTCTGAAAGTACTGATAACTGGGACATCTTTGATATTCCTGTTTATGTTGTTCCTCATCCACTAACATCTGTGCAGTATAATCAAGAACCTGAAGATCAACCTTCAAACTCTTCAAAGAATGAGCATCCTGATCCTCAGCAGACTGATCGACTCCCCATTGAAAAAGTCTATCAGAGAAGAAAAGTTAAATCCATACCTAATGTCCCTCAAGGTACTTGCACCACACCTTCAGATGACTCTACAAACAGTTTGCCTCCACAATCAGGTATTATCTCTCCACTTAAAGTCGATGACAAGCCAATTGCTCTTAGGAAATGTAAAAGGTTGTGCACTAAACACCCTATTTATACTTTTATGTCCTATGATAAACTGTCCCCTACATTCTGTTCTTTTACCAAAAGTTTGGATAAAGAGTGTATACCTAAAAATATTCATGAAGCACTCAATGATCCTAACTGGAAAAGTGCTATTAAAACTGAGATGTCTGCTCTAATGAGTAATCATACTTGGGATTTGACTACTTTGCCACCAGGAAAAAGGCTAGCAAGCTGTAAATGGTTGTTTAATATTAAGTACAATGCTGATGGTAGCTTAAACAAGTCTAAATCATGACTTGTTGCTAGAGGTTTCACACAGACATATGGCCTAGATTATAAGGAGACCTTTGCCCTGTTAGGTGTAGTGCCCGAAAGACAATTTGTATAATTGTTTTTAATAATGGATGACAGAATTTATCTCACCTTATTACTTGCTTTGTGCTTGTAAAGTAATACACTATCAAGCAAACCCTAAGTATATCAGATGATAACGCTTAACTCGGTGTATGGCATGCACAATGAGGATTGAGTTAGTGGTGATATACATAAATCTGTTAGTCCGTGGTGAACTTAATCGAGTTTAGGGTCTCTTGATTAAAACACCAATAATGCGCCTGAGAACACCTTAGGTGTGACGATCTTATCCCGATTGGCCGGTAGAGGGTACCTACGTGGGGCATTTATATATGATGGCATTCATATAGATCGGACGATTTAATCTGAATTTCTCGATATAATTCCGTAATCGAGGAATCTTATTAAATCATTAGATGATCATATATGGATCAACCTTAATCCCGAGGTGATCACCGGAGTGCCGCTTGTCTCGGGTAGTGTTTGATGTGTTAGTTACGGTTCACTTCAATATGTTTTCCAAGCCACTTCTCGTTGGCACTATCTCCGATGAGTGAGTAGTTCGATTTTCACAGACATGGAATCCATTCCTTCCTCGGGAAGTAGAGACAGATCCCCTTATTTGTTAGCCTCGAGAAAGTGATCGATCCCGGAGTTCACATTTGACTAATTAGCTACTAGTCGATATGTGTACTAATTGATCATCGAGGGTTAATGGTAAATAAGGATAAGATATTCTCGAAGTCGGGTTCACGGAGACTTCCCACTCATAATGGACGATCTATGGAGGGTTAATCCGTATGTAGTGATTATATCAATGGACGCTTATTCACTCTATGGGTTGACTATAAGTATACATCTATAACCGGTAGAGTTCAGTTTCGGGTTTATGGTGGCATAATCCCGGAATTAATAATTAATGTACTTATTCGCTCGATGAATAATTAATTATTGGAGCTACCGGTTATAGTCCATGGTCCCCGATGTGGCTTCTATAATTGGAATGATATTCTTGTTATTTGGGCCTCATGATGATTAATTGGTCGGGCTAATTAATTGATATGCATGGATATTATTTAGTTGCATTAAATAATATAATACATGAAAGTTACATTTTCAGGCTCAGTGGCTTAGTGTGGCGCCAATATGTCTTGGATTTTCCAAGAAATTAGTTTTCTTGGATAATGACATATTGTGTAATTAGTTATTTATTTGTTAAATAATTAATTGGATAAATAAAAGAAAATAATTTATTTATTATTTATGTCTTAACTATAAGGATAATTATATTTTCTTATTATAAGATTATAATTATCTCTTATTTTTATTGGATAATAATAATTAGAATTATCTCTTTTATTTTGTTAAACCGATTGGGTATAGGTTTTCTCTCTTGGATTTTCTATAAAAGAGAGTTCTCCTGAGCCTAGGTGAAGAGAGAGGCCACGAAATTCATAGAGAAAAAGGGTAAGGAGTTCGATCCTTAGCTCCACCCGGTTGGAGAAAAACTTAGGGTTTTTCTCGGTTGCATATCAAAGAGGTTCGTTTATCAAGAAGGGTGTCCACCAACCGCCGTTTGGAGAATACATCGGAAGATCAAGGCTTCTCTTCCCGATATTGGTAACATGATCTTAACCCCCTTGTAGTAGTTTAAGTCCTTTAATTATGTATTGTGATGTATAAGTCGTGATCCATCCGCTGCGCATAGATCTAACTCGTTTAGATCTAAGATCCTACATCCTTCATGTGGTATCAGAGACAGGTTCCACGGTTTATATAGTCATAATCATAATTAAACGATTTAAAGGAGTGGAATTGCATGTAGGTAAATTTTATTTATTGTTTTATACTTTGATAATGATTAATTGCTATGGTTGAATAGATGGATTGGGGTTGTATCAAGTTTACCCGATCTATCTATTAAAACTCATATAAACGATGAAAATTCGTTCATATGAGTATAGGAAATTATGTAATTTATTTTTATTGCAATTTTAATTTTCGAAAAATAGATATGTTTAGTAGTTGTTTAGTTATATCGTTTTTCCGTTGATCGAGCCGTTGAAACGACGATCCCTCCGGTCGAATCAAGATTGGAAGATGATGAACGATTCCCAAAATTTGGCGTCCATCGGAGTCCGTTTTGATATCCGTTCTTTGCTGCAAAGAAGTCACAAATGTAAAACGCAGGATTCACAAAACCCTACATGTGACTTCCTCGAATTTACGGGAGAGTTTGAACTTTTGAAACGCAAATGCGATCGGTCGATTGATAAAAATGGAGTTTTTGACCTGGCATAAAATTTTAGGTCGATCGGGATTCATCTCAATTCTGATCGACCTCGGAAGTCTTTGATGCGCTTCTTTGTAAAAGTCGATTCAAAGCAGACAAGTTGGGCGGCTCACTTGAGAAAATTGACAAGTCAAAGCTCCGATCCAACCGTCCATATTGAAGCCTCTAGGAACCGTTTTACGCTTTGGTAGTTCGGGTCTTCGAGCTCTATGGTATGATGGCGTTGTGGTTTCATGTTAACTACCATCTCTCTTCAAAAATTTAAGTTTTTTGAAGAAATGATAATTTAACATGGTATCAGCGCGAAAGATCCTGGATTCAAACATCGCTCCAAACACAATTTTTCAAAAATAAAAACTATACTTACAAGTGTTGGGCCTATCTACTATTTTACTATCTATTTTCTTATAGGTTCACACAGACCTCTTTTCCCTCATAGGCTCATACGAATCTCTCTCCTCTCTTATAGGCCCACACTAGAGGGACGTATTGAGATATATTGTTAATTATCTACCTCTCTTTGGCGCCACCCCTGCAACCAATTAACGTCATCTTGTGGTTATATATATGTGTTTCTATGTTTTTTAATTTTCTTTGAAAATAAAAAATAAATGAAGAGATGATAATTGTACTGCTTATGGAGACTCTTTAGAGTTACACGTACCATTGTTATGGGATGATAATAAAAAAAGTCAGACATTGAATGTTTTCTTTCAATAATAGTATAAGAAAACATAAATCCCTGAAAAACTTACCGCTTGATCTGCCGGAGGGAGAATATTCCGGAGAGACGAATACAAGCTATTGATTCTTTTCCGGCGATCACGTTCATTGGCGTTGTGATTAAGCTTCTTCTTCTTCTTAACCTCTTTGACTTCTATTCCATTATTATTATTATTATTTCCGGCCGGAGAAAATCCCGGAGATGCCATTGTTTCGTCGCCGGCAAATCTTTGCTCATCAAGAAAGTGAAGAAGTGTGTCTGAAAATTCTGCTTCTCCGATGATGCTGTAATTAAAACATGGGGGTGACATAGAGAGCATTTTTTAGTGAGCTTGAAATTTTTTTTTTTCTTTCCTATTCTTTTTTGAGTAAATTTCGTTAGGGTTTTCATGGAATATATATAACACATCAGCTCTCTTCAATGATGTCATTAGCATGTATATATGATGTGTAGAAGAATTATTTTTTTGGATAACAATTAAAATATGTAATCTTTTCTTGTGTGAGGAAATTTTTAGGTTGATGACGCTTCCGAATACACGACAAACAAGAAAATGACGCTTCCAAGTCCAGTAAATTTGGCATAAGTAATCTTTTCTTGTGTGAGGAAATTTTTAGGTTGATGATTTTTGAAAATCGTCGGGTTTGATTAAGGAATAATCGTATTCTTTTGAGATAATTCCAATAAATAAAATGGAGATTTTGTTGATAATTTGTGGTTGGGGATGTGATAGGTTTACTCCATTAAATCTATACCATTTCTACACTATTATTATCTTATTGCTAAAAACTGAAAACTGAGGAAATATATATATGAAACTTTTATTAATCAGTGATTTTTCCTTAACAAATTACAATGCTATTGCCTTGCTTTTATAGCCTTTCTAGTCCTAATAGTGATAAACTCTAGTTTATCTGAATTTAGCTCGAAATAATTACATAGAAAAGATAATCACATATGAAAGGTATTAGATCACTCTTGAACTCTTGAATACTCCACATATCCAGCTTTATTTTAAATAATATTGTAATCCTTGCAGATAATTTGGTTTGAATTGAACTGATGGACGACTTGTTTGAATTATGGCAGCTTTATCTTGGAGGAGTTTGAATGCTGCCAACTGTTTGTCAAAATGTCTAGTTGAGGTTTGCCTTTATCTTGAATTACAGATTTTTTTCTTCGAATAGATTTGTTTGAGTGTCAAAGCATTTGGACTCTGTTTCTGTTTCTCAATTTCTTGTTCTGTAATCTTTCCTTTTCTGTCACTTTCCATTTCTGTTTGTTGTTATGCCTTGTGTTTTGTATGATGTTTTGTATGAGTTGCTGCTGCTATTGTTAATACTTATCACATATTTTTCATTTGTAAAAAAATCAAAAAGAAAATAAAAACAATCACAACCACATGATTATTTTGGGTGTAAACATGATGTAGATTTGAGGAAATAACTCTATCATTACCCTTTATGGCTGTCATTGACACAACCTACGTAAAAATCCCTGATTTTTTAGGTCTGTGTTTGAGAGTCATTATGATGCCAACATGGGACAGTCATGGATCATTTATGGTAAAATCGTGGAATGTAATCAATTATGGAATCCGATGCTTAATGAAGAATACAAATAGGGATCATGCCCAATAATATGTTGTAACCGCCTTTGAAGGTTACAACCAGGATGAGTGGGTCATCATATGTGGGGCCGCAGATAACATGTGTCATGCCGGCTTTTGGGATATATATAGTGATAGCTTGTACCAAACTGAAATGATGTCGGCTGAGTATGATCTAAGAATAATGAATGACATGAGCTCTACGAGCGATCAGAGAATGTGAGTTTGACCCTGGCCAGAGCCTTGGAGCAAAAAGCCCAATTGTCTTCTATTAACCACCACCGCCACAACCACCACCTTTTAACACCACCACCCGCCACATTCGTCATCACACCCGCCACCACCTCCACATCCACACACTCGTCCATAAAAGAAAATTGAAGTAATTTATTTTAGTGGGTCCATAAATAATTTTTTATAGGTAAATTTTAGAGGGGTCTATGTACCCCTTACAATACATGTATATAGATCATCAGCACCTACCGCATCAACCGTCATATCCTATATTATATCGTTCTTTTTTTTTCCGAAGAACTATCGTTCATTTTAAATCATGTATTTGCATTCCATCATTTCATTAGCTACTTGACCGTTAATGGATGTGGTAACAACTTAAACCCGTCATACCCGTTTTGTCCTAAAATGTTTACCTCGAATCACCAATTTTGTTGTTATTTCAATTGGGTTATTGGAAGATCTACCACTTGTGGTAATTTACGTTTTGTATCAATGAATCAAAGTATTACAGTAGTGGGTATATATATACTAGTACAATGGGTAGTAAAGTAAATACACATTATCTAATTATTAACAATATCAGTATTAGTGATTATATCTTCAACACGCCCCCGCAATCCCGTGGGTAGAGAGTAGACACGGAGATTGGTCTTCAAGGTAGCAAAGCGTGGGTTTCCCAACGGTTTGGTGAGGAGGTCCGCAAGTTGATCTTTTGAGGTAAGAAAGGCAACAGTGAGCTTATTGGCAGCAATTAATTCTCGAACATGGTGAAAGTCGATCTCAATATGCTTGGTGCGAGCATGGAAGACAGGGTTGTGAGCAAGGTACGTGGCTCCAATGTTATCACACCAAAGCGTGGAGGTAGGTGTAGTGATAAGCATGTCAGCGAGGAGGACGCGAATCCATTGTAATTCAGACGCAGTGTTGGAGAGGGTCTTGTACTCGGCTTCGGTGCTGCTCTTGGAAATGGTGAAGTGTTGTTTGGAACGCCAGCTAATAAGGTGATCACTGAGAAAAATGCAGTAAGCACCGATAGATCGTCGATTATCCGGGTCAGCAGCCCAATCAGAATCGGAATAGGCCCGCAAATGTAAGGTGGAGCGGCGTGAGAAATATAAACCCTCATAAATCATGGCCTTGAGGTATCGAAGTAGACGCTTAACCGCTAACCAATATGCTTCGGTCGGTGCATGCATGAACTTACTAGCCTTGTGAACCGCAAAGGCAATGTCCGGACGAGTAAAGCTCAAGTATTGGAGACCTCCAACAACTGTACGATACAGGGCAGGATCCGAGAACAAAGGCCCCGGATCATGATGTAAAGGCCGAGGCAGCCATAGGGGCGCCGGGGTTTTCGATTTATCCATATTAGCCTTTGCGCAGGAAAAAATGTACTTACGCCGCGTGAGAAATAAGCCATCCGTGTGTGAAGTGCTTCAATGCCAAGGAAGTAGGGCAGGTGCCAAGATCCTTAACCGGAAAATGAGTGCCAAAAAACCGAATAACCTCTTCAATGTGAGTAGAGCTATTGCCTGTAATGATTATGTCATCCACATAAATAAGGATATAGAGTTGAATAGTGCCATGAGAGTAAACATACAAGGATGTATCAGCTTTGGAGCCCACAAAGCCGAATTTGGTGAGAACATCAGTAAACTGAGAGAACCATGCGTGAGGTGCCTGTTTAAGACCGTATAAACTCCGCTTCAAGCGGCAGACATAATCAGGATGATCAGGGTGAGCAAACCCCAGAGGTTGCGTCATATAAACCGTCTCAGTGAGATTACCATGAAGGAACGCATTTTGAATATCAACTTGACGGGCGACCATCCCCGTGAAGTAGCAGAGACAACAAAAAAATCGCATATAGTAGATTAGTTTCACAACCGGACTAAACGTCTCGGTGTAATCAATACCGGCTGCCTGATGAAAGCCTTTGGCAACAAGATGGGCTTTGTGGTGTTCAATGTGACCATCCGCATGGTGCTTAGTGCGAAACACCCATTTGTTACCGACTACATTCATATTTGTGCGATAGGGCATTAGGTCCCATGTGTTAGTACGAAGCAGAGCATTAATTTCATCTTGCATGGCCTCACGCCACACTTTGTGTATGGATGCTTCGGTGTAGGAGGTGGGGTCAAGGGTTGGAGTAGTGGTGACAAGGGCTTTGGGTAAAGGGTATCGGATAAAGTCCGGTGTTTGTTTGGCTTTGAGGGTTTTGGTTCGGGTACGAGTTGTCATAGGGTGACGTGGAGGAGGAGGTGGGGGTGGAGGGCTCGGGATTGGAGAGGTGGGTGGTGGTGGAGTAGGTGGAGTTGTTTCGGGTAGAATGGGGTTCTCGGGTGGAGGGTTGGTTGGGGGGTTTGGGTTTGGGAGTGGTGGTTCGAGTAGCCGTTGGGTTGGATGGTAAGTAGGATGGTAAGGAAACTGTAGTGGTGGTGGGAGAAGGGGTAGGCAACGCAGGAGTGTAGGGAAAGACATTTTCATCGAAGATGACGTGACAGGCGATGTAGATACGACCGATAGAGAGGTCAAGGCACTTATAGCCATGGTGGGAAAGGCTATAACCAAGGAAAAGACAAGTTTTAGAATGGAAATCGGTTTTGTGACGGTTGTAAGGGCGAAGGTAGGGCCAACAAGCACAGCCAAAGACTCTGAAAAAGTAATAATCAGGAGTGCGGTTGTAGACAAGTTCAAAGGGTGACTTGTTGTTTAGGACACGAGTAGGTAAACGATTGATAATATAGGTGGCTGTGGTGAAGGTGTCTTCCCAATAGGTTAGAGAGAGATTGGAGTGGGCAAGAAGGGAGAGGCCAACTTCGGTTATTTGGCGATGGCGGCGTTCGATAGCGCCAACTTGTTCGTGTGTATGAGGGGCGGAGCAACGATGGTGAATGCCAAGGTGAGTTAAGGTGCGTTCAAAGTGATGGTATTCGCCACCCCTGGTAGCTCCTTCAATAACCGTGGTCGAGGCCACTTTCCCAACTATAGGGGACGTGGTGGTCGTGGTCGCGGACGTGGCAATCCTCGTCCTCCTACTAATACTGGTAACGATTCTTCTCCTATTTGTCAAATTTGTGCTAAAGTAGGGCATACTGCCCATGCATGTTATTACAGATATGAGCAATCTGGCGACCCGCAACCACCCCGCACCCCACTCCTGTGCCCACGTCCACCCCAAGCTTATGCCACCCAACCCCATTATAACCCCAACTCTGAATGGCTCCCCGACACTGGTGCCACCCATCATCTCACCAATGACTTCCGTAACCTAAACGTCCACTCTGAAGCTTATGATGGTCCTGAGCACGTACACATCGGTGATGGATCCGTCAATGAAACCGAAGACTCCTTGTCCTCGTAGGTAGGGCAAGATCTGAGCTCGCCATAGGTTGTAGTTGCCACGCGTCAATTTGGTGATGTGAAGCGAGGAGGAGCGAGTAAAGGTTGGGTATTTTGCTGACGCCACGGTGGATAAGCCATCGTCGGACATGGTGATGCGCAGAAGGTGAAGACAACGCATGTAGGTTTTTTTTTATTTATTTTGGATCACAGTAGCTCTGATACCATGTGGTAATTTACGTTTTGTATTAATGAATCAAAGTATTACAGTAGTGGATATATATATACTAGTACAATGGATAGTAAAGTAAATACACATTATCTAATTATTAACAATATCAATATTAGTGATTATATCTTCAACACCACTGAACAAGGTGAGTGGAATGCTTGGATGAGAGAATAGTATAATATACTTATATTAAGGATTTAAAGTTGGAATTTTTAGTTAAATTATTTTTTATTTCTAGAGGAGTATCTTTGGAATTTTCATTTTGTCCACTCCAATCACGAAACAACATTAGCCTCCTACTTAACTGTCAACATGACTTCACTCTAATTGTTTACTTCATTCCAGATTTCAACGTCATGCAAAAACAATACTATTATTGCGTATAAGTCCACGAGTGTTACCCCAACCACATAATCCATTAAAACAAAGTAGGCCCGGGTGCTTAAGGCATCTGAATTTTAAACTAGGGTGTGGAGGTTCAAAACCACGTAAATAGATACTTCATTCAGTTTTTTGGTATAATGACCCGAATCATGTGTTTGCTGACGATAAACACATGATTCTGATTCTTGATTAACATTTCCGCTTCATTCAGTGTGACAGAGAGAATGAGACCGTTAAATGTTGAACATTTTAGGGAAGCAAAGTTAGGCATAAGTTAAAGTTGAAGCATCGTGTGTGTATGCATAAAAGGCACGTGTTTGGAGCACTATTGAGTGAAAGAATCTGCAATGAATGTTGCCTTGCGAGTGGAATGATTTTTTAAGTAATATAAAACCTCAGACAAACTCGTGCCGGCAATTAGTCCACATGTTGTAGTTTAATTTGAATTAAGTTATATAAAAGTACGGTAACGATAGAGTTATTCTTTTAAATTTACAATATTTTTATGGAAAATTAGGGATAAGGACACAATCTGAAATATTTTTAAGTAACAGGACAACTACATATTTTTTTATGAGGAAGAACAACTGCATAATTTTATAATGCGAGAATGACAAATGAAATGAATCCCGAAAATCGGTGAATCTCCTCAATGAATCCCAAATCATGAATTTGATGTGAATTTTGATGATGAATCCCAAAATCAAATGAATCTATAACAATGAATTTTGAAAATTAGTGAATTTCGATAGTGAATTTCGGCAGTGAATTTAAACAAATAATTTTAACACAAGTGAATTTCGATGATGAATAAATAGTTTTGTCCTTTATGCAAAAGTTTCAAAAAAATGTCCTTTTACTCAATTGATGAAATATTTATGTCCTTCTCCCTCATTCCCCCATATTTTTATTCCTAATATATTTTTATGGTTATGAATTTTTCATGTTTTTTTAATTTTTTTTGGACAAGCGAAAAACATGTTGTGAGATGATGATGGTGTAAAAATAATATAGACTTGAAGGAGTAACTATATCACTGTAATAGGCCCATCCCCGACCCCTAAGGTGCACTGGGGTCTAAAAAGGGACTAGCCGACGATCCATAGCCCAGGTATTGAAACTCCAAATATTATCATCATTCATAATCTAGTTTATAGAATTTCACTAACTATGTCCAATGAAATTACAATGATTGTCATATTACACTTATTCACTAAATAAATTCCACAATACAAACCATGTATTTGACTTCTCTTTAGAACATCCACAATGTAGCAATTTTGATCAATGTCGTATCCTCAATCCTTCATCGTCCCACACTCAACCATCTGGTTTGCTAATAAAAGAAAACAAAAAAACAAAAAAAAAAAAAGTAATAGTAGAAAGTAAGAAAAAAACGCCAGGTATGAGTACGTATGCGTTAGTATTACAGCTTAAAACATAATGTCTAGAAAAGCTTTATGATAATAACACTTAAATACAAGAACTATCTACCAAGGAAATATGGGGGAATGCACCGATCGGTGCATTTTAAGTCATGTCATTATTGTATTATCGTTACTTGTATTTACGTAAAGTTATCATTAGATTACTTGACACCGACTTGGCCTAGTCGATGAGTCAATACCAACCGAACTCCGGCACATGAACACGATTTTCTACCTCACTTCAACAAACAAGCTCTTGCCTGACAACTCTGGCCGATTGTCAGGGAAAGGATTCAGACCTTCACCCAGTGAACCTCCCAAAGGGATCTAGCCAACCCCACTACCCTCCGAACCATGACACAACCGTCAACCCTTACTTTCCCGGCTGTGGCATGAATCTTCGGGGAAAAGGTATCATCTCTACTCCTACGAGTGAGCACTCACAGCTATCAGAGGAAAAGACTTTGAGTCAAGAGGCCTCCGACCGATGGCTAGCCGCTCTCCGTAGAAAGCGATGCTTCTAATCTCCTGCTCACCAGAGCTTAGACGCTTTCGTGCCACTAGCAAGAAAGCAAGTCAAGTCCAAGGATTAAGTCTCAATTTACAAGAAAAATGTGCACTAGCACCGATCGATTAATCGTTACGATTAGTTTTATCTATACGATTACAGCCTAGGTAACAACTTTCGAGTTTTGTCGATAAATTAATATAATGCAAAATATTTATAATAATAATAATAATAATAGAAAAACATTGTGGCTATGAAAATATATGAGTTAAGGTCTATTTGATAAAAAACAAACAATTATAAAGTATTACTGAAAATAAATCGATAAAAGACACACTTTTAATTAATAATAACACATTTTTCACTAACGAAAATAAGAGTAACAATTTTATATCTATATGTGTATCTAATAGAAAATAAATTGATAAACACACATAGGCTTTTATGAAAATACAACTCAAAGATTCCTTAATGCTCTAATGCCTTCAAATGAAGAGTCTCGTCTCAGCTTATATTTCTCTCCTTATATGATTACATTAAGCTACTGGAGTTGGTGACGGTGCTAATGGCTGCTTGGTGGCAGATGAGTGGAATCGGGTGGCTTCATGGTGGTGATTTTGTTGGGGCGGGTTGTCCTCTAACAGCTCTTGATTTCCTCTTTCTACCTATCCTTTTATCCCTTCTAGCCATTTCGGTGGAAGCAAAGAAAGGGAGCGGAGGAGGCTGGTTGCCGTCGATGGTTTCCGGTGAGTCGGTGGTCACTTTCTGCTGGTTATGGCTGTTCTAGCAAGGGAATAATCACTCTAGGCTAAGCTGTGAGATACAACAGCCTGCAAGGCTAGGCAATCGAATGAGGGAGGAGATTAATTCTTTGTTTGAAAAATAGTTATTTTCGGCAGGGAATATGGAACTAATTTTAAGTGTAAAATTAGCACGTTGAAAAATATACCCAGTAGTAGAAGAGTGTTTACATTTCATCCCTATTATTTCGTTATTACTACAATATTCACTACAAGAGGTTGACTGTAGTAAATTCCCATCCTATTAATACTAATATATACTAGGCAAATGTGTTTGTAACGTATGATTCCTCAAAAAAAATAGTGCAAATTAGTTATAAGGCCAGTCGTTAGAGAAATTAATGATCATTTAGAACACTCAAATCTTATTTAGTTATAAGGACATTCTAATTTTAAGAAGGAAAACTTATTTAGTTATAAGCGACATTCTAATTTCAGTGGATAAAGAAGAAAAAAGGAATGAAGGAAGGGAAAAAACTAAAGCGCTGGAAAAAAAAAAAAAAAAAAAAAAAAAAAAAAGCGCTGTAAGAAAAAAAAAACGCTGGTGACATTGAATTTTTTTTTTTTTAAGATGCATGGACATTGATGAATTTATGCAATGACGATTGATTTACGAAGCGATGGCATTGATGACTTATGCAGCGGTGACATTGATGTATTTGCAGATGATATTGATGAATGATGCAGGACATTAAGCTAAACATTCAAGATCGTGTTAAAGAATTGAGGGATTCCACAATGAA
Organism: Gentiana macrophylla; assembly: GCA_026214975.1. Lineage (NCBI taxonomy): Eukaryota > Viridiplantae > Streptophyta > Magnoliopsida > Gentianales > Gentianaceae > Gentiana > Gentiana macrophylla. The sequence continues at coordinate 2,637,426 of CM047812.1, read as the reverse complement.
TCCAATTATCGTGAGGCACAAAACAACGTGTGGCCATTACAAGAAGTCATAGTGAAGAGTCTTTGTAGTTTCACCAAACTTGTACTTCTATCCATATTAAAAGCTCCACATTTGGAGAAATGCAAAACAAGAGCAGAGTCGATCGATGCATTGTTAGGTTTTATGCAAAGTGACATTGACGACTTATACAAAATGACATTGACGACTTACGCAGTGGATATTGATGTCTCGATGCGAGGACATTGACGACTTTTGCAAAGATATTGATGTCTCAAGCGGTGACATTGATGACTTATGCAGCGACATTAATGTCTCAAGCGATGACATTGATGATCGTATTTACAATTAGATAATCGATGCAATGATATTGATGTCACCGCATATACAACTTGATACACACATTTGATAACTTTGTAAAGTAACTTTATTTCTTTGTTATCTTTAAATATTTGATTGATGTTGGTTTATTTGATTAGTGTTGGTTTAAATTTTCGATAACTTTGTAAAATAATCATTTTTTTTTTTTTTTTTGTTTAAATGCATATTTTTACAACCAAAGGTATACATAAATTGTTACAATAACACGCCATCGCATAAATCGTTACAATAACACGCCATCGCATAATTCGATACAATAAGACATCACCGCATAGATCGCTACAATAAGAAGTCATCGCGATAAATCGCTACAATGAGGCGTCATTGCATAAATTGCTACAATGAGATATCATCGATCAAGGTTGCCAATGGATCGCGGCGGTCAATACATCATGGTAGCTAATGAATCGCGCGCGTGAATGCATCGGGGTGAGTTAATGGATCCCGTACCAATGCATCCGGGTAGGTGGTCAATGCATGACGCGGTGATCAATACGCCACGTCGATTTTATGAAGAAAAAAATTGATTTTATGAAATTTATTCGGAAAAATATCAAATTTGATTTTAGAATAAAGCAGACGAAAAAAAATGAATTTTAATGAAAAAATTATGATGATCCGAGTTTTAGATCAAAATATATGACATTTAGAATATGGTGACCAGATAGAAGTGTGTTGAAAAAATAAAGCAAGATTGGTTGCCAACGTTATCGTCTTAAATCTTCATATGAAGAATTGGCTGGGAAAATTTACAATGCTCCGGTGAAAATAGTTGATTTAAAAAACAAGGTATATATATATATGTCAATTATTTTTTGGGTTTTCCTGCAAATTTCTCTTTGTTATATGTACAAAACTCTCCAGGTTTATAATCCGGCAATGGAATAGTTATTCAGAACAATAAAAACTAAACATAAATATCAAGATTTTTTTTAACAGTACACAAATATTACCCATTAAAAAAAAAAACAAATATTAATCAGCGCTTCTTCTTTTTTTTTTTCCCTTGTTTTTTTTTTTTTTTCCTTCTTCCTCTTTATCTATTTGAAATTAGAATGTCCTTATAACTAAATAAGATCTCGGAGTGTCCTATTACCCCTAATAAATTGAAAATCAGTCCTTTTAAATAATTGGCCCAAAAAAATATACAAATAAATATATAATGTATGTACATTATATTGTTTTAAAATATTGGTAGCAGATGAAGTATCAATTTTTAAAATTAAACCAACCATAATAATTTAATCCAGAAAAACATCAATAGAAAATATAATAAATAAAATTGATATGTATATTTTATTTTGATATTTAAATTACATATTAAAATTCAGGTGAAAACACTAAATTAATATCCTTTCGAATAAGGTCCAAAAATTGGGAGGTTACAATCACTCCCCATAAAAGTAATGGTAAAAAGTAAAACGGTAATGTTATTATCATAATCATTCAGACAAACAAGTGTCACGACTTGTTTTTACGCTATAAATTATGATGTATGATTTGTTGATCCGGAGGTAGTACAATCATGATCAATATTGTAAAAACAAATCGTCTTCGACCTTAGCACGGAAGAGTTGGTAACCCCGACTCCCGAAACATCTATAAATGCTTCTTATTATACATCTGATATCATATTACGTCTTTTTCAAAACCCTGAAAAGCGTGAGTGATTGCAAAATTGGTGATTTTTCTTCCTTTCAAAAGTCTTCATTTCGCGATCTAATCGTTCCGTCTTTGCGCTTGGTCAACCTAGCTCACATGGATAAAAGCATCCAAGAGTAGTAAATTGATGCATCATCTGCGCGTTTTCGCGTAAGTTGATCCGTCTTTTCGCTTCTTAAGGATCTAAGGTTTTGTTCTTGTTAAAGTTATAGTTTCAATCGTAGATTCATGTTTTTCTAGGTGATCTTTCGCTTTGTACCGCTTTACGGATCTCAGATGGCATCCATTAGAGGTAATGATTACATAATTAAAAGTTAGGTATAATTTTACAATTTTAGTTGATTATTTACACACACTTAATTCTATGAAAAGTAATTAACTAATGCACGATTTTCGAGTTGATACTTTACCGTGAAAAGTTAAAGCAAACTATAGAAATTTTGGAAACCATGTCCATCGAATCTGCTGATAGGCTACAGAACCTTTGGCAGGGCTACCAAGGGTTCGGCACTGCCACCAAAGCTTCGGCAGGACCACCAAAGCTTCGGCACTACCACCGAGGCTTCGGCCCAGCTGCCGATTCTACAACATTGTCAGTTTCATATGCAGATTGTCAATTGTTACACATTACACGGTAAACGTGTTGGAGATATTTGAATTAAAATTAATGGAGGGTTGCATCGGTTCGGTAAAAGGTTACAACTACGTAAGAGGTTGTATCATTTCGGTTAAAGGTTATAACTTTTTGGTTAAAGGTTGCAACATTTAAATGATCGGACACTTTTCTCCTATAAATTCTCATCATTATTATGAGGAAAAAAAAAAGATTTTTTGTAAGAATTTTCTTAAACAAAATTCTGGCCTGTGTTGCATAAAAATATTCATACAAATACATTGCATAAATTCGAGTCAAAAAGATTTTACAGAACATGATTGGTTCGCCGTCTTCTTCTCATTGAAGTGCAACAATTCGAAAAAAGTATGACTGTTGTATCTTGGGAGACGATTGTCATTACCGTGTGCACATAATCGGAGCAAAAACGTCTTAAGGACAGAGTGTTGCACTCACCTAAGTCTGAATAAATTTTCGCATTTACTTTCGCTTTCTGCATTTCATTTCAATGTGTTGCAGTATTTGCATATGTTAATAAAATTCGTTCTTGTTATGTGTTTATCTTGTTTGCAATATGTTTCTACAAATTGATTATTTTCATTTTCTAAAAATTAGCAAACCAAGATTATTTTCCCAACAAAATGGCCATATAGGGTTATTTTTACAAGAATTAATTATTACTTTCTTTAAATTTAATTTTATACCATGTAGAAATATTAAATGCATATTACAATCATATGCATTACGCATGTCTGGTAGGTCATGGTTAGGTATTGGGGAGCTTTGTCGATCTACCACTATTGAGACAAGGCAATTTCAGGCATACTACTCTCTTGACGAAATACCACTCCCTTTTTTGCGTTTTAGGTGTTTTTGGAACCAAACTAAACCCTAATTGGGAAGGGAGAACCCAATAGGAGATTTAAGGACCTTAAGATCGTGCACATTTGTGAAAAAGATGGGAGAAAATCGCGAACCAAAATTGTTTTTTTTTGCCTTGAGTGGTATATCCACAAAATGCAGCAGAAACCAGTGGCATATCAGGCAAAATCCCTAAGTATTGTCATCATTTTTACGTTAGCTCTGAGTTCTCGAGAATCCTCAATATCCATAATGAGGCCCACACCCAAAGGTCATGTAATTTCGGTTGGATGTTGGGCCGGTTAGATGTGCTATGTGTTGTAGTAGGCTAAGGACATTCACATCAGAAGCCTTATATTGTGCTCTATCCCTAAAATAAAGATAAAAAAATTGAAATTTTCCTCAAATACCTTCACAACAGAAGCCTCATCCCTATTTATTTTTAGAGTCAATGAATAGTGTATCCCTATTTGTGGAGCACTATCCCTATTACAATGGTATTTGGTATGAAAATAGGGATATGGATGCTGTTGTAGAGTGTTTTGAATTGAGATGCTGTAAAATATATATTATTTTATATTATTTTAGGGATAAGAAATAGAGTTTCTGATGTGAATGCCATAATAGCAAGCAGGTTAGTTTTTCTAGTATTTATTTATATATTTATTATTTGGGTCAAGAGTAAAATCATTGTATATTTTATTACTTCCATTTGTGGTCTATACAAAGATATAATATCTTTGAATCATCATACGCGTTTTCATATATGTCACATATACACAGGGGCGGATGTATGTGTCTCTAGGGGGCCACGTGACCTCACTGAGATCCGATTAATTTTTTTTAGTATTAAAACGATGTAGTTTTGTCGTTAAAAAATGTCGTTTTGTTCGTAAAAAATGCAATTTTAGACTCCGGTGACCCAACTGGAACAATCTTTTGATTAAAAATATAGTTCCACAGTCCGGTGACCCCACTGGAAAAACTTCCTGGATCCGCCACTACATATACACAATATGGTACGATAAGATAATTAACGGTACCTATGAAATTTTAAGTACAATAATGCAAATGCAATATGGTAAAATGATATGGACTATAATAATAGGTAGGTAGTGTGGTGCCCAAATTTGATACCTTTAGTATTTTAAGATTAATTGAATCTCTCAATTCCTTATTCCAATATTCATATGCTGCATTGTAGGCTTACTCAAACTGATTAATATGTTATTTTAAAAATATATTTGAATTAAAAGAGAACTTTAAGTATAGATTTTGATAGTGCCATGGTTCTCCTTAATTATATTTTTTTTTAATGGGTCGTCGTGCTCACTCCTTACTAAACATTTTTAAACGAAGATTATGTACAATCTGATGTGACACGAGAGGAACCGTTGGAAGAGAATTATTATGCTTCTTAGTTTATCTTGTTCTATGAGTTTTGTATTCTCCAGTTGATACACTGCATTTTATTTTATTTTATTTCTGGGATGTGCACGCGCTGTATCATCGACATTCATGTCTTTTCATTTTGTTTCCCTGAAAAACAAATAGTTGTTAGTTTGTACTTCTTTTATTTGTAGAATTGAAGTTTGAGAATATTTGATATTTATTATGGTAACTTTTGGACTATTCTTTTGTCATTTTGAGTAACAGATATATCTATAGCAGGAGTGATATTTCTGGATTTTGGCCCTACCGATGGTGTGGCATGACCATTGCATTGGCGGCAATGTCGGGTTCTTGGTTCTTGCGTACAGTTCTGAGTCTGACCAGTGTTGTTATTAAATGCATGTTTTGTTTTCCGTGCATTCTGATATGTTTTCTACGCTTCTCGTATGATACGACTATTTCGTAAGCCTTACGTGTCGACCTTCGAGTCCAAATTATATATATATATATATATTTATAATACTAAACCCCAATACATGTTCCTAAAGATAAAAAATGACTATGGATTATTCCGAGGAGAATTGAACGTGAGACCTTGAGATCAATCTCATGACACATCTTAGACAACTCAGTTCAACATCATCAGTTCAAACATCTCGCATTTGAGGAGTTTTGTTTAATTATGAGTAGGAAGCATAAAAAGGAACATTCAGCGCAAAAAACGGCCTACAAGGAATAGATCCAAACCAGCTCGTTGTAATGTTAATCGGTCTTTTCTGGAATAATAGAGGAATCAGAGGAAAACCCTCGTTTAATTTTGAAGACAAAAAGCTAGTAAAATTACATAGAGTGGACTATCTTGCTATATCTGAGCCTATGATTGATGTGCATTGGTTGATTGGTGGAGACTTCAATGTTATCAGATCCTTAGAGGACAATAGTGGATCATCTCAACCTAATAGAGGTGCCATGGAAGAAATTGATGGCTTCTCTGGGAGTTTCTACAGACATTACTGGGATTTAATTAGGGTTGATTTATTGAAAATTGTCCAGGACTTTTTTTAAAGGTAATCCTTTGCCAAAAACGATCGGTCTACCCTTATTACCTTGATCCCTAAGTCGGATACTCCCACTAGCTTTTCTGAGTTCAGACCAATTGCTCTTAGTACTTTTGTCAACAAGATTTTTACTAAAGTCATGAGTACTAGACTTCAGCAGGTGCTGCCTCTCTTAATCTCAGAAGAACAATATGTTTTTTCTGAAAGGGAAGGACATTACGGATAACGTTTTGCTGGCTCAGGAATTGGTATTACAAGTTTCTAATGCATTATATAACAAATATATATATAATTAGGGTCAAGAGTCAATATTTTAAAATTTTAACAGACCGGTAAGTAGATGTTAGTATATAACATTTTTAAATAATGTAAAAAATATACAGAATATTTTTATTTCTTTTTTAGAATGGGGTCAAGTGACCCAAAAGTTTGCATATGGCGCCGCCCCTGGTTATTGGAACATAGTTTGTTGTTGCATGATTGAGGGAGTTATAGAATTCAGTAATGTGTTTTCACATGGAAATCCTTTTGCTAAGTCGATTTTAGCTAAGACAAGAAAGATAATCTCAACTTATTACTTCTTTATGAATTATTCTAGCTAGGCATGAGTACATATAGTTGTTACTGGAAAAGTCACTAATCTTTGCAAGATAACAGTAATTAGGCCATACTCTCCAAGGGACCTTAAATCATCTTCCCCATCCTGTTTTTTGCTGTGTGATTTGTAGAGAACTTCTGACAAACACTTGCTGGGCGCAAGTTTATCAATCACCATTTGCTTCCGTACTTCTGTAGTAGGTCGTTTTTCTTCGATCTTGGTGATTGTTGAGGAGTAGTAGAACTCATGAGGATGTTTTTTTCTTTTCTTTTTTTCTGAAGGGAACTCAAGAGGATGTTGACTCACACTTTTGATGCTTTGCCTGCTGTTTTAAGCTTGGGGAAAACATTTTGTCGAACAGTTGGCGTGTATAAACCTTTCAGCTACGGTATTAAATGTTTCATTTTTCTCCATGAATCTTTGGCTTTCCAATTGCTGCCACCAACACTCAGCTTCCCCTTCAAGTGTATATGATGCTATTTTGCATTTGCGATTTTCTATTGGTTGTGCCTCTTCAATATAATCGTTAATTTCATCAATCCAATCCCAGAGATCTTCAATGAATGGTGAGCCACTGAAAGTAGGTAAAAATCGATGTGAACCATCGTTTGTTTTCTTCTCTAAAATTGCTATTCACGTATTTCCTTTTATTGATTAAAATGGAAATACAGATATGTTTGTTAAAATGATGTACTCTAACTTCATAACTGTACATTAAGAGGGATTCCATTGAGAAGGGCATTTTGGAACTAATATTATTGAATGATGATATTAAGAGGCTTGTAATGGGAGCTGTTGGGACAGATTGTCCACAATCTTAATGTATAAGAAATAAAGTAGCGCATTTACTAGAACCAATTGGTTTTAGTACAACGGTAAACGCTTAATCTTAACATAATATCGGAGCCAGAGGTCAAATGATCGAACCCTGGTTGAAACATTATTTTTAAAAATAAAAAAAAAAGGTGCAAACAGACAGATGTCAAATGATCGAACCCTGATTGAAACATTATTTAAAAAAAAAAAAAATGCAAACAGACATTATTCACACAAGCCTACAAACCTTTACTTAGGATTCGCGTTTTCTCTCTCCGGCGTCTCTGCTACTCTCTCACTCACTCACTCTGTTTCCAAAATTAGTTTCAGTTGAAAATGGTGAGTCCGTACGAAATGAAGATAAAAGCAGAGAAGGACGAGAATTAAGTAGAACAACCAGATCCCGAAACGGCGGTGGAGGAGGCGGAGGCCGAGGGAGGAAACGAAGCAGAAAGTACAAAAATGAAGATTACTGAAGTCAAAAAAGAGATGAAATCAGTGGAAGTAGGAACAGATTTGCCAAGTTTTCCACTTGTTGCACAGGGGCAAAACAGTGTCAACATACCTGGGGTAATTTTTATTCTACAGAATTATTATTATTATTATTATTATTATTTTTTGTTTCCTTGATTCTCCATGATTGTAGTATACATTCGAAAGCTTACACTTACACCAGTACACCACCATCTATATTGTTTCTAAAAGCTTGATTATTTGTTGCTATGCTTATGGGGAAACTTATGGATTTTGTGTTGTGATGCTCTTTCTATGGCTATAGTAAGAGTTTAAAACATGTCAGGAGAATAATTCTTATTATTATCAAATGGAATATCCAGCAGCATTTAATACAAATGTAAACCAAAGACTAGATTATTCTCGAACACAATCTATCACCTAGATCCTTCTAGAGACTGCCACAACATCATACTACATAAAGACACTAATACCCTTATACTTTAACTCCCCCTCTCAAACGAAAGGTGGTATCAACAACATTGAGTTTGTCTCTATTAGGTGTAAACTTGGTGCTTGAAAGAGGTTTTGTGAGACAATCTGCAACTTGATCACAAGATGGAATGTGTTTAACTTGAAGCTTGCGTTGTAAGACTTGATCTCTAACAAAGTGAATGTCAATCTCAATATGTTTTGTCCTGGAGTGAAACATAGGGTTGTGAGCAAGATGATTGGCACTTATATTGTCACACCAAGTAACAGGCACAGTAGTAAGAGGCAAGCATAGCTCATGAAGAAGAGATTTCACCATAGTATTTCAAAGACACACATTAGCAAGTGGGCACGGTATTCGAGACTCAGACTTGATCTTGACACAATTTGCTGCTTCTTCGAGCTCCAAGAGACAAGAGAATTGCCCAGATAAACACAGTAACCAGCCACTGATCTTCTGTCCTTTGTGTCACATCCCCAACTGCATCACTAAAGCCTCAGAATTGCAAGATCATGTCCTGGTTTGAAGTGCACCCATATCAGAAAGTACCTTTCACATATCTTAGCATTCTTTTCAATGACCGCAATGAACAAGTCCGGGAGTTTGCATAAATTGGTGAAATGATTGACAACAAAAGATAAATCGGGTCTAGTGTAAGTTAGATCATCGCAGTGCTTCTGCAATACTCCTATAGAGTTTTGGATCGTGTAATACCGTAGAGTTTTCATCATGCAAATCAACTCCAGTGAGCTGGCCAAGTTGAGATGTGTTTCGAGATACTCAAGTTTCAATTTGTTAATGAGTTGTGATGCATACATATCTTTGTGTAAGATACATACCAGTAGCATCTCTCAGTATGCCTGGATTCCCGTAAAATGACTCGAGGACCAAGGTCTTTCAAAGCAAATCGAGTTGAGCATGGATATAAACTTTTGAATTAACTTGGGGGTCGTTTCAGGTGATGAGAATATCGCCTACATATACCGTAACATACATCGTAACATCATGAGTCTTGAACACAAACAAAGAAGTGTCGATTTTGCCTGCTTGAACCCCACCGCAAAGTTGTTGTCTCAATTCTTCAAACCAAGCCCTGGTGCTTGTTTGAGCCCATATAAAGCCTTTCTCGGATGATGATATGTTTGGGCCTGGTAGATCAACGGGCCCTCTCGGGTTGTGGCATGAACACATCCTCATATAATGTCCCATTCAAGAAGGCGTTGTTGATATCTATCTGGTTTATCGCCGCTTCAGAGCAACAAATGCGACCAAGACCACTGATTGTTGATGCCTTTATGACCGGACCAAGGTTTCGCCATAATCAAGTCCTGGCGCTTTGGAGGAAGCCCTTGCAACCAATCTAGCCTTATGTTTAAGGATAGTTCCATCGTTGTTCAACTTGAGCTTGTAGATCCACTTATTCCCAATCAGTCTTTGTCCCAGATGTGGGGGAACCAAATCAGTGTGATTTCTCATGAGGGCAAAGAAATTCATCTTTCATGGCTTGATGCCACTGTGGACTAGTTGATAGCTTCACCACGGATGTTGGTTCAAGCAGACATTGTGTGGAGTCTTTAGTGGTAAGAAAAGAGAATGTTTTTGGTTTTCTAATGCCACTTTTGGCTCTAGTCTGCATATGGTGTTGATTTGTAACAATGGTTACAAATCAGTAGTGCAAGAAAGACCGGTGAAACAGGTGGTGAGGTGTGTGATGGTGAAGCAGATGGTGAGGTGTGTGATGGTGACAGAGATGGTGAGAGGTGTAGAGGTGAGTTGTGACTGAGGGCAGGTGATCCAGGTGTTTGAGGTGTATCTAAAACAGGGAATTAGGTAAAGTCACAAAAGAGCCATTGGAGTTACCTCTGCCGTAAGAATTCAGTCCTGGTTTGTATAAGTTGCATCATCCATAGAACCAATTGAGGAGAAGATACAACACTGGGAACAACAACTTCATTGATTGGACTGGATGAGGTATGAGACTTTTGGGAAGACACAAGATCTTTGTAAGGAAACTCTTCCTCATTAAAAATAACGTCTCTTGATATATAAACTCTTCCATTTGGTTCAAGACACATATATCCCTTATGACAAGGACTAGGACCAAGATAGACACACTTCTTTGAATGAAATTGAAATTTTTGCTTTTGAAAGGGTCTTAGATAGGGATAGCAACTACAACCAAAGATTTTAATAAGGTCGAGATCGTAGTCGTGTCCAAAAATAAGCTCAAATGGTGATTTGTTTTTCGAGCAGGAGTAGAAGTCTATTGATAATGTAAGCAAAGATACTGGAAGGCTTCCCACCAAAGTTTTAAAGGCATGGATGCTTGAGCAAGTAAAGTTAGGCCAACCTCAACAAGGTGTCTCAGGCTTTCTCTCACTATGCCATTTTGGCCATGTGCATACGGACAGAATGTCTCAAAATGATGCCCGATCCTCGATAATTTTCAAATGATCTAAACTCTCCCCAGGTACTTTTGAAGACATTTAATGGAGGTGTTAAACCGATTTTCAACCAGGGCCTTAAATTGCAAAAGGTTTTAAAAGCATCGATTTGTGAATGAGAGGATAAATCCACACAAACCTAGTTTTATCATCAACAAAACTGATGTAATAGTTATATCCAACAAGAGGTGACAGGGCGGGTCCCCAAAGATCTCAGATACACAATATCAAGCACGTAACTGCATTGAGACATAGAATGAGGATAGAGGGTAGTATGATGTTTTCCAAAACGACAAGCCTCACAGAAATCAAACATTTTATTCATAGAAACATTACAAATTTTCAAGCGTTTTCTAAGACTCTGGAAGGAGGATGACCCAACCTTCTCGTGCCTACAAGTTGGCAAGTTTACTAGACTCGATCTTACAAGACTCATCACTAGATTCTAACATAAAAGCACTGAACTTATTTGAGGTGGACGCAGTAGAAGTCTGACTGGAGCTTTTGGAGTGAAGGGAGATCGGAGGTGAGCACTGCAACTTATACAAACCATCTTTAAGAATTCCTTCCACCAGAACTTTCCCTGTAGCCTTGTCCTTCACAACACAAAAATCAGAATGAAACTCCATAAAGACCGGGTTATCAAGGGTAAGTTTTGAAACACTAAGTAAGTTCTTAGTAATATGAGGTACATGTAAAACATTTGCTAGATTTAACTTAGTGTGATCAGTGCAAATTTGTGTAAACCAACATTCTCGAATTGAAACAGACTCACCATTACCCACAAGTGACATTATCTCAGCACCTTCATACCCTCGACTTAATTGAAGGCTATTCAGACAAGCGATGATGTGGTTGGTTGCTCCACTATCCGCATACCAACTTGCATCACTTACACTCTCGTGAGAAGCAAAATATGCAGGCCGGTGAGTGTAGTTGTTGTAGTTCTGAGGAGTGTTAGGCCTTGGATTTCCAGAGTTTTGCCTAGAATAATTTGAATTGAACCTGTGATAGCAGTCAACAGCAACATGTCCAACCTTGTTACAAACTTGACAAGTAGGTCTAGGTCCTCCACGACCACTGTTCTGTGCTTGGCCACCTCCACCTCTGTTATTTCGACCTCGACCACGATTGCCACGGAAACCACCTCGCCTCTTGAATCACCATTGGAAGGTCTCAGAATTAGGTCTTGGACCACCACCGAATTATGCATAGTCGATTTGCGGATGAACTAGATAGATCAAGACTGGGTAGGATTAAATCTTGCAAGAAGACGCCATGAGTCACCAATTGCGATTGAACCTCTTGCCAAGACAAACTTCCAATTCGAGAAGTGATGTTAACAATTACCGACTCGTAATCCTTGCCCAATCCACCAAGAGTAGCCAATATTAGTTCACCTTGAAATTGGATAACCTGCAATGTGAGGCCATCAGAGTAAGTCTTCATTAGGGCTAGGTAGTCTACCATGGGCTTTGCACCTTTTTCAGTTTTGGTAAGGGCCTCCTTGTATTCAAGCATTCGAGCTTCTGACCTATTGTTGAACAGAGTTTCCAGAGTACTCCAAACTTCTTGAGATGTAGTGCACCCAACCAATTCGACCAAAGCAGACTCAGTCATGGAGCTCATTAACCACCCCATTAAAAGGGAATCAGTGGTTACCTGGCATCATATGCGGGATTGATAATTTCTCCAATCAAGGTGCCAGCTTGGAGTGGGGAGAAACTTGGATGGAGCAGGTCTAGTACCATCAAGAAAACCCTCAAGACGATGACCACGAACGATAGGAGTAACAATCGACTTCCAGAGAAGATAATTTGACCTATCAAGCTTAACATTGCAATTCTGACTTAGGCTTCCTCCCAGAGAAGCATTAGCAGCAGGAGTAAGGGCCATCGGTATGGTAGGACTGGTTGGAAGAAAAGACGGAAATGGTGTGGTCGGATTTCCAGAAAAGCTTCTTGGGTATAAAGAGGATTTGATCGAAACAATCCGATCCAAAGGAGATATCTCCAAAGGTAAATGAAGAAGGAATGGAAGGTCTAGGAGGTGCAGTGGTTATGGGAGGAGTAGTAGATGTCAGATCGCCGGAGATCTGACTCACGGCGGAAGCGGTGGTTTCAGCCATCAACGGCTCTGATACCAAGTAAGAGTTTAAAACATGTCAGGAGAATAATTCTTATTATTATCAAATGGAATATCCAGCAGCATTTAATACAAATGTAAACCAAAGACTAGATTATTCTCGAACACAATCTATCACCTAGATCCTTCTAGAGACTGCCACAACATCATACTACATAAAGACACTAATACCCTTATACTTTAACTGCTATTAATGGTTTACCAAAGACAATTATTGTTATGAAACAAGAATGTTATGTTTATTGATCTAGTCTGCCCTTTTTTAGTTACAAGTTTGGTTGTAATTTCATTGTTTATGTAGGATCGGATCAGTAAGTTACCCGATGACATTCTGGTTGATATCTTATCAACCCTAGAATTGAGAGAAGCAGCAAAAACCAGTGTCCTTTCGCGTCGATGGTTGAATCTGTGGACGCTTGTTCCACGCCTCCATTTTGATGCTACAGAAGATCTACGGGAATATCGTCCTTCGGAACGACGAGAGAATGACAGGTCCGTCTTCGTTAATTGGGTAAACCATGTTTTGGGATTGCACAAAAGCTGTAATCTGCGAGAACTCGGGATTTCCGGTTGGTTAGATAAATGCTACGAGAAGGAGATTGACAAATGGCTTGAGTATGCATTTGGAAAGGGAGTTGAGAGGCTGGGATTGCACTTTTCTGAGCACTTTGTTAAAGACATCCCGAATGAGAACAGCTACGCTTTTCCCCAATCGGCTTCTCGAGCGAATCGCTCCACCAGTTGGCTTCTCCTGTGTCAGAGCATTGCATTTCTCGGTTGTGAATATATCCGGTGAAGCGATCGAATGCTTGCTTCGTAAATGTCCATTGCTTGAAGAGCTACGTGTGATCGGCTCCGAAGTGCTGGTCAATCTTGTTGTTTCCGGTCCATCCCTTTTGTTGAAACACTTACAGATAACTGGTTGTAGCAGTTTTGAATCAGTAACAATTTCCGAGACAAATATCGTCTCTTTTAGGGTAACAATAACCGACGAAGGGCATCTATTGCTTAACAACCTTCCAATGCTTACCGACATCTGGATCTATGGGCAATTCTCTAATAAAAGCGTTTTATTTTCCCGATTGTCAGGCTGTCTATCTCAGCTTACTGTTCTGACATTACAAGCTGTATATCCTGAGGCAAGTACACGGATTCTTGACAACGTTTTGTCGATAGGGTTTTTCTTATCATCATTCTTAATGCTTACTTTCTTCCATTTTTCTTGTTAGGCTATTATGGAGCTTTACAAGTTTCCTGAACTCAAGAACCTACGGCGTCTGGTGTTGGTAGTACCTTACTGTGTTGGCAAGAGTCTGATCGGATTAACATCCTTGATCGATTCGTGCCCCGCTTGGAAGAATTCGCATTGATGGTAAGGTTTCTGGGCATAGTGAAAATTAAAAATTGAAATAAAATATAGAGACCAAAGTGTAATGATCATATATAAAATACTAGAACACAAGTTAAAACAACTGTTGGCAGTTTTCTTCATTTTTGGTAGCTTTTTCATCAATTTGGACGGTTTTTACTCAATTTTGAACATGCATAGCTTAATCGTTGAATTTGTTTATGTTTGGACATTTGACATTTCATATCTGTCTTTTTTTTTTTTTTTTTTCTAGTTCCATCCAATGTTTGTAGATATCTCAAATATAGAGCAGAAAAGGGCGACGGAACAAGCTCTTAAGGGCCTTAAAGTGTTTGAGTTGCATGGATATTGTGGCCACTACGCAAATGAAAGCGAGATGATCATGTTCTTCATCCAAAACGCCGCTGCGCTTTGAGAAAATCGTCATTGATCCACGGTTCGTAACAACTAGGCATGGTGTCGAACTCATTGAAACCGAGCAAGCAAAGGAATCTCGAAGACACGCCGTTGAGAAATTCGAAGGTGTGGTCCCTAACCATGTAAAATTGGTCATCCATTAGCGTTAGAATTGCTAGAAAACTTGGCATATTGACGTAGCACGTCCAAACTAGTTAAGAGTATTTTATTATGTTTTAATTAGTTAATAGCCATATGAGCTTTTGTGTTAAACTAAATGAGCTTTGTAGCCTATAAATAGGCTAAGCTCTCCAGTTTAGGTCATGATGTAATCTTATTCTCTTTATGAGTGAAAACCATTTAAGAGCTTGGATTAGCTTTTGTTTATCGTTTTATCTTTTATTGTTGTAAGCTTCTACATCATTTGGTATCAGAGCGTAGGTTTTTCCCTTTGTTTGTTGATGGCTAAAATGAGTTGGGAAGATTGCCGGATCCGCGACGGTGTTCGGGATTCAAAGATCCTATAGGATACTCCATCACGCTTAATCAAAAGATCGTTTCTTTGGAGGCACAAACTGATCGGATTGTGACGGGACGAAACACTGCCCAATCGCGGCTACAACCAAGTTCGGCGAGATGTGTATCTGTGGTTGACGCCGGCGATGGGTTCCACTATCGGAATCGCAATTTTAGAGAAGAAAACAAACGATGGTTCACATCGATTTTACCTACTTTCAGTGGCTCACCATTCATTGAAGATCTCTGGGATTGGATTGATGAAATTAACGATTATATTGAAGTGGCACAACCACCAGAAAATCTCAAATGCAAAATAGCATCATATACACTTGAAGGGGAAGCTTAGTGTTGGTGGCAGCAATTGGAAAGCCAAAGATTCATGGAAGGTAAGGAAAAGGGTCACTTCGTGGAGAAAAATGAAACATTTAATAGCTGAAAGGTTTATACACGCCAAGTGTTCGACAAAATGTTTTCCCCAAGCTTACAACATCAGGCAAAGCGTCAAAAGTGTGAGTCAACATCCTCATGAGTTCTACTACTCCCCAACAATCACCAAGATAGAAGAAAAACTACCTACTACAGAAGTATGGAAGCAAATGATGATTGATGTACTTGCGCCCAACAAGTGTTTGACAGAAGTCCTCTACGAATCACACAGCGAAAAACAAGTTGGGGAAGATGATTTAAGGTCCCTTGGAGAGTCTGGCCTAATTTATGAAGGCAGCAGCATCATAACTCCGAAGAAATCTATGCTAGTTACCAGCCTAGTGGAAGAATCAGAGAATGAGTACCCACTGTTGAGCAAGAAACGTTGTGTAGAGGCTGTAACACCAGCTGAAAACAACAACTCATGTTCTAGGCATACTTCATGAACCTTTACAAGATTTTTGGACATATCAACTTGGCCTTACACGAAATCCCTATCTCCAAGGTTGCTGGAGTTCTGCTTCTGTCGGTGTGGAGTCCATTTAGGGCACATTAGGGTCGGAGATGCATACAGCTCAATTTCTTCTTGTTACTGTCGATGCTCGAAGCATGTTCGGATGTGGGTGTGTTCTTATTTGATCCGGGCGGAGACATTCATTCATCAGGCAATAAGGGCTTCAAGAATCATTCATTCTTATGTTCCAGCAAATTTGATGGGAGTACAATTGACACAATAGTACTTGTTTTACATCTAGACAATGTACCTGTCAGGGTAAGGTAGGTGGAGGACTGTTGCTTGAGCTCTTCAGGCAATCCACTGGTAGTCCATATGTTGAAGCGAATAATATTCCTTTTTCACTTTGTTCTAGGCAATCACATAATTTTTTAGTTTCTGCTATACATATGCAAGTCCATGCAGAAGTGATCAATGTCATGGGCATCACAAAAGTTCAGGGAATGCTTTTTGTTAGTGGTTATAATGCACCAAAGTCAATACACAGAGTCATAGCACATTTAGCTTGCTAACTTGCTCGATGGGATGACCGTTATTTTCGAAAATATATGTTTGTGGTGGCTGATGAAGTCGAATTGAAGTTTATGAACCAGAGAAACCATGAAGATTTGGATCTCTTTGAGAAAATACTAAACCGAGATATGAGGAATTTGTCGACACGGGTCCTTAGAGTAAAATGGTCACTCCATGCTTCTCCATCATTTGAGGAGAAACAAAACTGGGCTTTTGCTAAGACAAATAAGAAAGAGCATTGGGCAGATGAATGATGAACATGTTGAAGGACTAATATTGAGGCTGCTTAAGTATCTAACTCATGGACGAGTTATTAAGTGGGAGGGTTGGAATGGTGGAAATAACTCCAACATCGGAAGTAAGTTCATTACGGCTAAGCTATGTGTTGTTACAATGTCTTCTTGTTTGAAGATCTTGTGCGAGTATGGATAATTTAAGAGAAATTTGAAATTGTTTCATAAGGTGCTGAAAAACGGACTTGATCCACCAAAGGATTTATTGGTGAGCTCGGAAGTTTTAACGTGCTTGACTCGCCATCATCAATGGATTCGCTCGTGGACAAGTTTTCCGAGTAGGGGGATGGAGATGATGTAGCATATCCTAACTAGTTCAGAGTATTTTATTATGTTTTTTTTTAAGGAAGTATTTTATTATGTTTTAATTAATTAATAGCCATATGGGCTTTTGTGTTAAACTCAATGGGCTCTGTAACCTATAAATAGGCTAAGCTCTCTAAGTTTAGGACACGATGTAATCTTGAATTCTCTTTATAACTGAAAACCACTTAAGAGCTTGGATTAGCTCTTGTTTATTGTTTTATCTTTTATTGTTGTAGATCTTCCACATCACATATGCTCTATTGCAAATCAGTGGCGGATCTAGCATATTAGCAGCACGCTTTCGGTGGGTTTTTTTAGGGAAAAAAATTATATTAAACGACGTAGTTTAATGGTTAGTTATTATATATGTACCTTTTGTGCTCTCGGCGTCTTCTTTAATTTTCTTTTGTGCCCTCACTAAGTCCAATTCAATGGGTGGTTAGATAATGCTTCTGTGGATGTTTGTAGGGACCAAGTCGGTGCCTGCATCATCATCCTAGAAAAAATTGAATATGAGACCTGAAGGTCTCATTGCAGTTCGACTAGTCCTCGTCAACTCAAACATCTCGTACTTTAAAGGGACCAAACTTGTTTAAAGCATTGTTCAATTCGATATCACTTCGTTTACACGTTAAAATGTGGTTGCACTGGTGCATTTTATAAACATCGACATTAAGTGGATTTCAAAACACCGAATCCACTATTCAATACCCAAATCCAGTGTTTACTACAGTGAATATGTGCAATAGATTCACAATCCACCGTGTCGCTGCAACACACCTTTCACTAAGAATTTCACAACGCTAAATCCGTTTATTCGTTGTTTTTACAAAAATGGTGTCGATGAAATATCAAATGTGATGTTAAAATGAACTAGTCGGAGAAAAGGAAAAACACGATAAATTAATTACATTGTTTTAACGTATAGAGCAAAACTTATATCAACTTTTATAATCGAGTAGGAGATTATTTTAATTTTTATTTTATTTTAAAGAGAACCCTATTATTACCCGAGCCAAAAGGCTACACAAAACGAATCAGTACAATGTTCAATAGTGGGGAGCTCAGGTTACTAAATACAACAATAGCCAAGAACATAACACGTAAAACTATTGATCAATGTCCCAAGCAAGTCTCAGGTTTCGAGTTCTTTCAACCGCATTGTTCACCAAGACAAGCGTTGGAAGTCGTTCCTCGTCATACCCATGAACCACCTTGTTTCTCCAGTTTCAGATACCATAGACAGCTTCACGCCAGAAGTATTTCCAAGCAGAAGTGTCAACCGGGTGCCCTTCAGAGCTTTAAATCGATAAAAATTTGATCATTTCTACCTTTTTTTTTCTTTCCACTTTTGCCTATTTCTATTTCGAAATTGTCCGGCGAATATTAAAAATGAATTATATATATATTATTTTGGGTGGTGGTTTAAAAAGACAAATAAGAGGAAACAAAAACAGGAATCAGGATATTGGAATATAAATTGGATGATAAAGAGAAATCCACTGTTCATAACTCCAAGTCCACTGTTTGCTGTATTGGAACTGACCTCAAATCCAATGATTCACTATTCCACTGTTTCTATGTTTCTTTTTTTAACAAAAATGACTTCGAAAATAACGTTGAAAAAATATCAAATAAGATGTCTAAATAAAGTGGACAAATTTTTTTTTTTTTTTGATTAATGGATTACCATCTTTTGACAATCAGGTCAAAAGATATATTCGTTTTTGTAATTGAATACGAGAGAATTTAAATCACAATGGTATAAGAACATGTCATTTTTACCCAATAAAATATTCCAATGTCCTTTTTACATATTTTCATTCTCAATTTGTCATTTTTATCAATCAACCCTTTATTTTGAGAGTATAAATAAAATTATTTAGGCTAATTCTATTGACACCACCATTTTACTATTGACACAATTTTGTTTTTTTTCATTTACTTCATCATACCACCAAATTACTTTTTGGCATCATGTTACGCGCTTCAGAGTCACTTACGTTTTTTCACTCACAACGTCAGTGGATCTGACGTTTTACGCCAATGACATATTTATAATCAGAAAATCAATATCGTTGACGCGCATGATTAAAAACAACGTCATTTCCAAATGACGCCGATCGCAAAACGGACGTTAGTGCCGACATTATGATGTTTAAAATAATAAAAATATATTCAATATGATACCAAATGTGATTTATAGAATGCCGAAGGTAATCATGATGACGTGAGTATTTTCGTGTTGGCGATAGAAACCGTCATTAATTATTGTTCTTTCTTTTATATCAAAAACCCAAGAAGAACCCTAGCCACAAGCCCACAACCTTTACTGCGATAATTCTCTCCGGCGTCTCTGCTACACTCTCTGTTTACAATCCGATTGAAAATGGTGAGGCCGTACAAGATGCTAGGGCAGAAGAGGAAAAAGAGAAAAGCAGAGAAGTACGAGAAAGAAGTAGAAGAACCTGAGCCAGAAATGGTGGCGGAGGAGGAGGAGGAGGAAGAGGAAGAAGAGGGAGGAAATGGAGCAGAAAGTTCAACAGTGAAGAATACAGAAGAAAAAGAGATAACACCTGTGGAAGTAGGAACGGATTTGCCTAGTTTTCCACTTGTTGCACAGGGGCAAAACAGTGTTAACAGACCTGGGGTGATTTTTATACTTGAAAAAGCTTCTTTGGAGGTTGCTAAAGTTGGAAAGGTTAGATTTTTGATTGTTTTATGGGTTCATTCAATGTTGGATGCTTTCTATTTTGTTGGATTTTGTGAATTTTGATTCTTGTTTATTTGATTGAAATGGTGTTTTTTGTGGAATCAGAGTTTCCAGCTTTTGAATTCTGATAAGCATTCGAATTTTCTGCGGCGAAATGGACGGAATCCAGCTGAATATCGGCCTGACATTGCTCATCAGGTTTGTTCTATTACACCTTTTTCATGTTTATATGCTCATCAAGCTACAGAACTTGTTAGATTTTTTACTGAACTTTGATTTTTTTTATTTTTATTTTGGCTGCCTTAATGCCTAGATTTTGTTCTGCTGCCTTGTATCAGTTTAAGATTGATTAGTTGGTTTTGTGTATCAGAGGTTCATTGTTTTTGGATTATGTTTCACCACCTTTTCATATGTAGTGTGAATTTTGAAAATGAGTTACCATTTGGGCATAGCAGTTCTTTTTGTGCCCTGCTTGATTGGTTTAGAAGAAGAAAAGAAAAGGAAAAGATGGATTTTATGCATGTAAACTGAGACGTAAGTATGAGCGGAAAGTGCATTTTCTTATGCCCAAGACATGAGCTTTAATTTTGCTCGATTTTTTTCAAGAATCAAAGTGTTATGGTTACCCTTGCTCCTCATTAATAGGATGCAGGTAGGAGTTTAGTCAGTAAAATTGAGCAACTTGCCACTGCCACAAATGATTGTGGCTGATGGGGGGGCGGGCAGTGATGTGTGTGAACTCAGACCGTTAAAAGGTAATCTTGGGCACGTGGATCATGAAGAACACGATATTGAACATCCCCTCGACTCTTGACCAACCTTTTGATCAAGCACTTGGGAGTGTCCATAGACTTCTTATGAACTTGTGATTAGACACCTAGTGAACATTGATAACCACATACTTGCAGCTCGACATGTTCGATAAATCCAAAGGGCGAATCTCGAATCCAAGAGAAACGATGAAACAATGCACTAAACATTAATTGTATAATATCTCAACTATGTGTTCAATAATGTAATCTCCTAGCTTATTTAAAGGAAAATATGGATATACACACTTCATTTCAAGATTTCAACCATTGTCTTCTTTTTTGTGCCGTGATAAGTTTCTCAATTGAACTTCATATGTAGCCTTTTGGAAAGTTATACTGTATTGGCTATCGTACATGTACAATTTGTTCGTTATCGTTTATTATTGCCACTGATTGTGCAATTTGGTGATGTATTGCGCATTTTTATCGTCCCATTTCAATTTTCCAGGCACTGCTTATGATTCTAGATAGCCCACTTAACAAAGCTGGACACTTGAAAGCTGTGTATGTGAAGACAGAAAAAGGCGTTCTATTTGAAATCAAGCCTCATGTTCGTATTCCTCGGACCTTTGATAGGTTTGCTGGCATAATGTGTAAGTTCGGGTTATTTTTTTACATTGTTCACTACTTCTTGATCGTCCCATTTTGGCGTATTTAAGCCAAGTCGAGTCAAGTTCTGATTTGAGCCGATCTCGAGGTAACTCACGAGTAGTTTAGCTCCTGCTTCTGGTGCAAATGGTCGCGTTTTTTTTCCTTTACTACAAGAAGTCTTCTGGTGTCCTTCTAATTGTTATTACTTTATATTTTTCTTGCAAATTTTGCAGTGCAGTTGCTGCTAAAGTTTAGTATAACGGCAGTTGGCAAGCGTGAAAAGCTTCTACGAACCATCAAAGCACCTGTCACACAACATTTGCCTGTCGACTCGTTAAAAATAGGTGAGAAACCATTCCATCTCTCTCTCTCTCTCCCCCCCCAAAATCCCCATCTCCTTCCCACCCCTCTTTTCTGTTTACAATTATTTCCTTTTCCGTCAACATTATTCGAGTTTTTTGATTTCAGGCTTCTCATTCAGTTCAGAAAAGTTGGTCAATATCCAAAACTATGTGAATTCAACAAGAAATGATAAAACACTAGTTTTCGTGGTATGCTGAATTCTATCTTGAAGGGTTTTGTGTGGGGGAGGGGGAGGGGGAGGGGGAGGGGTTTCTCTTTCTGTGGAATGTACATAATGACTGATATTGTGATTAATAGGTTGGAGCAATGGCTCATGGTAAAGTTGAGGTTGACTACGTTGACGATTTTATATCAAGTAAGCGATTCTTGACCGCTTTTTTACTTCTTTTGGGGCAAAACACATTGAACCCTTTAATTATCGCGATGATAAACTTTTAAGAAGTAGGCCATTTAGGCCCTATTGTACCCCTTATATTTGCTATAAGGGATTATCTTATCGATTCTCAGTTCTTGAATCGTTTTTTACTTGGTTGATCGAGACAATCAGCCGGAGGAAATTCGATTCTCAGCTCGAGAATCGAATGTGAATTGTGGTGCCATGACAGATTCGATGTCCCATATTTAATGTATCAAACTTCTAATAAGTGTAATTATTATTTTTGTTTTACAGTTTCAGGATATCAGCTTAGTGCCGCGACCTGCATATCTAGGATTCATAATGCTGTGGAGCAGAAGTGGGGGATTTTGTGAATCTGTCATTATCAATGTCTCTATATAGGTTCTTATGAATCTTAATATTTGGGGAATGCAGTGTTTTTTCTTTCTTTCTAAGTCCTCGTGGGATTCGTCGTTATGAATATACAGTTGATATTTATTTTGATAATCTATTTGGAAGCGTTTAAAATCATTTCGCTTCTGATTTCGTGTTTGTGTTGTATCGTGTGATGTATCTGTGTTTATATATGTGCTTCATTTGCTTGAGGGAAACTTTCTTTGAGACCTTTGATATTGTACCAAAAGTGATGACATTTGGGTCATAAGTGTGTTTGAAAGTGCAGCCAAGTACTGTTTTTTATACATATTTGAAAATTCAATCATATACAAATTTCTTCTCAAGGTTATGTTCTTTCTTAGTCCAAGTATGCTGCCGACATTATTTAGCGTGTCTGTCATACTAATACTCGTCTTGTTGGTTCTCTCCTAAAGTTGATAGCTCGTTGTAGTGTTGTAATCCGGCTGATGGCCATCCTCTCTCTGATCCTACTCGGATACTCGTGCGTTGATTCTCTCCTAAAGGTGAACGCTGGTACTCCGGTTGATGGCCATCCTCTCTCTGATCTTACTTTATACCGTTTTATTGTTGGTAGCCTTGTATATCATCGCCCATACTGTTCACATCGTTAGTCAATTTGTCTTGTCTTCTACTTCTGTACATTGGGGCGTTGTTATGCCCAATCTTCGTTATCTGCAAGGAATATTTTAGCAGGTTTTTTGCTTCCCTTGACTTCATCATTGGAGTTTCGTGCTTTTTCGGATGTAATTTGGGCTGGTGACTCAAGTGATTGAAAACCCATGATGGGTTTTTTTTATGTTTTAGGGGAATCTCTCATTCTTGGAAAAGCAAGAAACAATATGTTTTTTTTACGCTCTTCTATTGAAGTAGAGTATCTTGCTAAGACTTAGTACATGTTTGATAAACTAATTCAAAGACTTATTCTTAAAATATTAAGTGATGGTTATAATAAGATGTGTTCGATAATGTTTTCTTACACCACTTAATAAATTAAGATGATCTCAAATACAATACAAAATTTTATGCGAAAATATTTGGCTTATCACTTAATACGCATTTGACTGCTTTCCGAAAAAAATGGTAAGCTCCATGTGCCACTAAGTTATCACACCTTACGTGTGTTAAAAACATGTTTCTTTTTGTTGAAATAGTAATTGAAGTGCTATTTTTTTTATTTGTTACTCCCTCCGTTCCATAATATCTGAGGCGGTTGTCAAAAAGATTCGTTCCAAAATAACTGAGGCAATACACATTTCAATAGAATATTTAATGTATTATTTCCATTCTACCCTTCTTTAATTTTTTTTCATCCCTATTCATTAAATGCTCCTTTTTTGTACTCCAAAGTTTTTCATCGAGACTATCAATGGAATTCTAAAGGGTTTTTTTAAAGAAAAAAAAACAACAAATTCCAAAGTGATTCAAGCTTGAAGCATGATTTTTATGGAGACGTATCATCAACCGTCATTGAATTTGTGGTTATATTCTTCGATTTTTTTCTTCTCTTTTGCAGTTCATCTTCTTAAGTTCCATTCTTCAATTTTTTTCTCTTTTGCAAAATTAGTTTCTTGCACTAAATCTAGTCCTAATTCTACTTCAGAGAAAAAAGTAGAGGTTTTAAGATGTATTGGTTTGAATGTCTCAGCCGATTTGGGGTTTGATTTGAATAATGAGGTTGTAAAATGCATTGATTTGAATGTTCCAACCGATATGGGGTTCAATTTGAACAAATTTCCAGATGAAGAAGTATGTTGTGAAAATAAAGAATATCAAGAATTGGTGAAGACAATGCTGAAGATATACATTCCAAGGTTTTATTAGAATAACATTGTACTCCTTGGAGAAATTGGATATGATTTGGTCTTTTTGTTTTTTTTTTTTTTTTTTTTCCTGAGATGTAATCAATCATTTGAAGCTCATGTTATTACCCTACACAAGGTTCTATGTTTGTTCCAATTGAAGGTTTTGTTTTTTCTTCTCTTTATTTTCGTACTTTGATTTTTTTTTGTACATCCATGCTTTTTGCTCTCTGCTTATCCTCTCTCAAATATTTGTAATTTTGAGTTATAGGGTAGTAGCTTCAAGTATTGCCTAGTGTTTATTCCTCTCTCAAATATTTGTAATTTTGAGTTATGGAGTAGTAGCTTCAAGTATTGATGTCTCTATAAACTACTGTATGTTCATAGAAGATGGTTTGGATTGAGAAAAAAAGAGTGAATTTGGGGGAGAGAATAGTAATGAGTGACTGTTATACTACTCATTATTAATGTCTAATCCTCATTCCAAGCACATAAAAACATCGCTCTTTTTTTATATTTAAGTTAGTGGTTAAGGGTATTTTAGTCTATTTCACTTGAAAGTCAATGCAATAAATTGCTTCCTTAATCTGTGTGTATTTGACAACTGCCTCAGATATTATGGAACGGAGGGAGTAAAAATATCTGAGACAGTTGTCAAATACACACAGATTAATGAAGCAATTTATTATTGACTTTCAAGTGAAATAGACTAAAATACCCTTCACCACTAACTTAAAAAAAAATGAAGAGCCGTTGTTTTTATGTGCTTGGAATGAGGATTAGACATTAATAATGAGTAGTGTAATAGTCACTCATTACTATTCTCTCCCCCAAATCACTCTTTTTTTCTCAATACAAACCATCTTCTATGAACATACAGTAGTTTATGGAGACATCAATACTTGAAACTACTACTCCATAACTCAAAATTACAAATATTTGAGAGAGGGATAAACAGTAAGCAAATCATTAAATGTAAAAAAAAAATAAAAAATCGAAGTACGAAAATAAAGAGAAGAAAAAACAAAACCTTCAATTGGAACAAACATAGAACCCTTTGAAGGGTAATAACAGGAGCTTCAAATGATTGATTACATCTCAGAAAAAAAAAGGAAAAAAAAACAAAAACAAAGAGACCAAATCATGTCCAATTTTTCCAAGGAGTACAATGCTCATCTAATGAAACCTTGGAATGTATATCTTCAGCATTGTCTTCACCAATTCTTGATTTTCTTTATTTACACAACATACTTCTTCATCTGGGAATTTGTTTAAATCGAACCCCATATCGGCTGGAACATTCAAATCAATGCATTTTACAACCTCATTATTCAAATCAAACCCCGAATCGGCTGAGACATTCAAACCAATACATCTTAAAACCTCTACTTTTTTCTTTGAGTCAGAATTATGACTAGATTTAGTGCAAGCCTGAATCTTTCCATTATGATTGTTATTTTGGTTTTCACTCATGTTGATGAAGAAACTGATTTTGCAAAAGAGAAAAAAATTGAAGAATGGAACTCAAGAAGATGAACTGCAAAAGAGAAGAAAAAAATTGAAGAATAGAACCACAAATTCAATGATGGTTGATGGTACATCTCCATAAAAATCATGCTTCAAGCTTGAATCACTTTGGAATTTGTTGTTTTTTTTTCTTTTAAAAAAAACCCTATAGAATTTCATTGATAGTGTCCCGATGAAAAACTTTGGAGTACAAAAAAGAAGCATTTAATGAACAGGGATGAAAAAAATTAAAAGAAGGGTAGAATGAGAATAATACATTAAATATTCCATCAAAATGCCATTATTCGCTCAGATTATTTTTAACTGATCTTTTAAGAACTCGTCTCTGTATATTATGAAACGGAGGAGTATGATTATAAAATACTAATTGAATTGTTATAACATATAAATAACTTTCTCCAAAACATATATGTTATCATTGTATTGAATCATATATGTTTAAAATATATGAGAAGAGCCATTCAATATATATATATATATATATATATATATATATATATATATATATATATATATATATATATATATATATATATATAATTATAATTATAATTATAATTATAATTATTATCATGGTACCATATTGTTTCTCTTTTATATACAAAATATTATGGATAAAATTTCAAAAATAAATCATTTTCAGTTTTGAGTAATGTTGTTATCAAACGAATCTAATCACTTAAATAATTCAGTAACTTAATACATTCATATTTGAGACATTAGATTCGCTTCAGATTTGATTTGATTTCAAATTTGATTTTCGATTTAACAAACGACCATTTATATTACCTCCGAGAATATCCGGTTTGTTGGTCGATGTATTGTGACAATAAGATTGATATTCAGATTGCTCACAATACATTAATCTTTCACGGTGTTCTAAAAGTCACTAGGCGCTAGTCGGGTGGCTGGGTGGGGACTAGGGACTAGGCCGCTAGGCAGGGGACTATTTAGGGACTGCGGTTTTAGATATTACTATTACTATTATTATTGTAATTTACAAAAATAAATAAAAATACTACAACAAACCTCAAATAAAACAATGATACTACTACTCTACTAGTACTAAATACTATAAACATAAGTCTAGAAATTCAAGTCGCAAAATAAACACATAATAAATAAGTCTAAAAGTTCATTTTCAAAGTCAAGTACTCAAGTTAAAATAATAATCCGACTTGCCTGACTAGAGACCAGTTATAGGCCATACCGACTAGATAGGACCGACTAGGGTGTAATCGAGGCGTTGGTAGGCCGACTAGCACCTAGGCGGCTGACTTGACCTACTTTTAGAACAATGATCTTTCGTTAGCGCACCAAACATATATTATATTGTATTACTTAGAAGGACATTTTATTCTTTTGGCTTTAGGCAATATAAGCGTATCTCATAAAACCCTAAACCTATTTTTTTCCTCACAATTTGCTAACAGAATGCAAGTGTTCCTCTCCTTCTCCCCCTCCTTAGTTGCTTGAATTACCGATCCTAACATGTCCTATCACGACGAATAATCGAAAAACATGTACTATATTGTTATTGTGGTTGTTTAGTTATAGACATAACATTTTTGTTATGGATGTTCTTCTTGGCCACCACAATAAATGTACCCCAGCACCTCACTTCGAGTTAATATAGAGGTCAAAAATATAAATTTAATCTCTGCAGAGTCGAATGATTGTGCTCTTATTCGATTTTTTAAAAATCGAATTTCAGTATAGTGGATCGAAAATAGATTACCATGGTGTCATTAATAACTCTCTTCCGCTAAACAAAACGGTTTGGTACCTACCAAAAGCAATTTGAAGACGGTAAGTTATGTCACACGTCTTATGTTATAGATTTAAATGCGTACACATATATTATTAAGCATGTATAAATGCGTATACTCATCAACATAGTACTAAAGATTTGATATGGAGATTTAGAAATAAAGATAATATATTGGTTCGGTAGTGATACATCCACTACATTTTCAACCACAACATCTTACACAACACAATCTACACCATATATTCTGTTGGGACACATCATAAAAATAATTCATCATTTTAATTCATGGCTACCATTTGTGTAGTGGTTTGTACACTACACAAGAGTGTAGAAATGCACATATCATTATTCATCTTGGTTATGCAACTCATGTATATGTGGCGGAACATAACGCTTGACACGTGTCTTTTAAAAATATTCTAAAAAAACGTTAGTTTGATGTCATTAATATGAGAACAATGTGAAAAATACTAATAACAAACTATTCATCTCCACAACTATTTTAGATCATCATAATTCTCGTGATTATATACTTATGCAAGTATTCTTAAAATAAAAGTAGGAATTACAAGAGGTGATAATAGAGGGTGGTAGGATCGGGTAAGGGTGAGAGGTAGTGAAGGTAGGGGTAGAAATGGGTGCATGGTGCAAGGACGAGGACGAGGTTTGTGAGTTAGGGTTAAGCAAAGGTAGGGTAGGGCATGTGTGATTGGTTGATAGGGTAGGGTTAAGGGTGGGTTGGGTAGGACAAGGTATAATGGATGAGGCATGATGAGAGCAACCGTACTAATAAGGTGAAGAGAGGTTGTCTATGCTGACATTTATTGACAGATGACTTGTTTTAAGTGGTCCATTTTTATGGTTGAATATTGGAATGAAATGTATATGACAAGATGGTATAGTGGTAAAATGTGATTCTCATCTGTCATGTCATATTTTAGAAGTATTTTATTATTTATGGTCCCACATCCACCTGTTGAAGAATGATAAACAAAAGAATAATAAAAAATAGTACAGGAACCGTGGACCAAAAATATATTAAATGGAGTGATGATAATATTTCTCAGAGAATATTGTCTATGCCATTGGCTACAAAGGGAGAATCCCATAGAGAACATCTAAAAAAGTCTATCTATTTGGGCACCATTATTTTGCTTTTTAACATATTTGATCTTCTATTCTGTCACTTTTTCAATAGATCTTGGCTGCAACCCTCTCATTAGGGTTGCTCTGAGTGGTAGGATGGGGCGAGTGGGGTAGTGATATAAGGGGTCGGTGAGACCGGGAGTGTGGATGGGTAGTGGGGATGAGTACGGATGCGTGAGTTAGGGTAATGGTGGAACAGGTGATATTGGCTTACTATCTCAATCTAAAAGTTTCAGCTGATAATGAGATCGATATGTAATATTTTATGTGCTTTAATACGCCTATTCTAATATGCTTATAATAATTCTTAAAACAATATTTTCTTATTGAAAGACAATGCTTATAGAGATGTTTCAACATATAACCTCCTACTCTGATGGAGAGGCAATGCAGATAATTAACATTTGAACATTGTTATTGACACCATGTCAGGTATATTTCGGAACACTATAATGACATTCAACTTCTCTTGAGTCGAATTTAGCTCGATGCGTGATGCTGCCAGAAAATGGACCTACCTACGTGGCACCTTTTCAGTGGCTCAACACTAAGTAGGGAGAGAGAAACGACGCCGAGTGACCCAGTCTGGCTAGTCACTCCATCTCTCCCGGATCGACCGTACCTAGCACCGACCTCCAATCCTCGAGACCATGTCCAGATTCACCCGCCTGCACGCGGGTCGGCCAACACTTGTAATCTAACTCTACCTTTGACCAACCTTATCGGTTGGGCTAAGTCCCTCTCGGACCTATTATTCTACACACAAGACTCCGAGCTCATGACAGCTTGGCTATTCTCCTCGACCTCTGTAGGTCGGTTCAACCAGTCCGGCTCGGGCCACCTAAGTCGGCCAGAGTCGGTCACTAATCGTATTCCCCACGTTTATGATAAACAGATAACTACGAAAGAATCCCGAGCCATAAAGACTTCAATCTCTATCACTTAATACAAATATTCGAATACCGTAATTATCTCTTACAATCAAGAGATCAAATAATCCTTATCTTTTCCTTAGGAACACGGCAATCCAAGCCCAACAAGGACAAGGCCCACGCCGCCTTAAGGCATGACTCTTCTTTATATAAACCATCCCAAGGAACTACGAAGACTTGATTCCAATACACCATTGGATACGTGGGCGCGAGAAAAACAACATCTCAAGTGCGATCTAAAACATCCAAAATCTCCCTCTCTTTCATCGTTCTTTGTGTTTCTGGAGCACCCTTGAGTTATCACAAAAGGGAAGAACCCTAGGAGTTTACCCCGACGATTTTTGGATCGTCAATGCGTGACGTCCCACTAAATTAATTTTGATGCCAATAAGAGTGCCCATAACATTATACATACTTCAACGAGTGATGCCAATAAGAAACCTTAATTAATTATTGCAACATAAATAACAATATGATTTAAAAAGGACAATGTTTTTATACGAGCATTGTTAACGACACCACAGTCGACCTACTCGATCGGCCATCAATTTCATGCAAATTTTGATGTTATAGATGTTGGGATCTGTTTTTGACCCTTTCAGCATCGAATTTTGTGCATAAATTCAACTCTGAAGATGTCAAATTTCGTTGTGGTACTCCAACGAAAGATTGACCTTGGTGTATGCCAATAAATAGCATTCAAAACCACACACCTTATGGCTACATATGTTACATATTTGTACTTTGCCTAATTCAAAACACCACATTGCTCCAAACTTTATCTTAACATATTTTCTCTCTCATTTTCCAAAAAACCATGGGATTTATCAATCTCTTTCTTCTAACATTTTTAGCCACTACACTTCTTCTCATTGTTACACGTTTTTCAAATGGATCTCAGCAATTGAAAGTACTGGAAATTATTCCAATATATGGAGGTGCAGTTGGTCCGGAGAGCTTGGCTTTCGACGTCGATGGTGGCGGGCCCTACTCCGGCGTTTCCGACGGCCGGATTATCAAATGGGTAGCCAATGAGAGCCGTTGGATCGATTTTGCAGTCACTACTTGGGACAGGTAATTACCAAATATTTTCATAAGAATAAGTAGATGTATTCTTGATATTATGCCTTATAACTTCATGAAAAACATTGATTACAATAGGGAAAGTCGGAAAAAAAAATGTCTAAAAATGGTAAGATGAATATGTAGAATATGCTCTAGTTTTTTTTATGCTTTCCTAGCATTTTGCCATGTTTTAATTTCCAATCGATAGCATCTAGAGTTTTTCTTCCGGATAACGATAAAAGCTCGCTAAGCCCCCTAAACAAGGACTCGAATTCGTGACATCTTTGGACGTGGCGTCCTTAACATTGATCACTTAACAAATGTCTCGTTGTTCTATATTTAGAATATTATTGGGAACTATATATCACTTGCATTGCCATAAGCTTTTTCATTTATTTATAAAACTCTCATCAAATTGACCCATTAATTTATTACGTAACATGTCACATGCACATATAAGATTATTAACTAATATGTAAGTAAAATTTGTACTACGAAAACAATTTTAGAAAGCAACTTAGTTTTCCTACTATATATATACATATATATATATATATATATATATATATATATACATATTATATTTTCGGTTACACCATCTGTATACTATGGATTCTGTTTATTCCTACTACAGTCCCACTATTTCATGATGTAAAAACAAAGATATGCTGACTTGTCTTTGTATATGGGTCGGGATGAAAATGCAAGTCTCCTTATCGTAGAGGCAAAATGATTAACCCGTAAAATTTCTACCGATGGGGACGGCTAACAAATTCAAAAATCGAGTGATACTTAAATTGGTGTTTTACATTTTATACCAACAAAACTATATTATTTTTCGGATCTCAAAGGAACATTGGTCCCGCCCTTCAAGCTTTGGGTCTGCCCCTGTCCTAGCGTGTAATCGAATCGATATTATCCCGTGATCGAGCTGGACTTGACTAAAATTTCCGGGCTCAAAATTCAACTTGCAGTTCAAAGTTCGAATTTGACTTGTTTAATATTCTATAAAACTCGGCTCGACTCGTAGGCTTGAGTGTATATCAGGAATTTTTTTTATATATATTAATTATATAGGAAGCTCGAACATGACTCGTTAAATACTCGACACAACCCAACTCAGCTCGTAATTAATAATTTATGTTTTATATTATTTAATATTTAATTTTGTATATGTAATCAATTAAATAGTTATGAAGCTAAACTCGATTAGTATATTTCAAAGCTCGAGATCGGCTAGGTTTGTTATCGTGTAGATCGACTCAAACTCAAACTCCAAAAAAAACCCGAATCAAGCCACTTATTTGCGAGTTAAATTACAGCAGCTCACAAGAAACCTGGTTACTTACGCCCTTACCATATCCTTGCTTATTTGGTGGTGAAAATACATGGATATGATGGTAAAATAATATGATGCAAGTCACCTATCCTTGTATTCGGTGGTGAAAATACAATTACGACCTAATACGAGATGTGCATGATGCATCGTATCCTTTTAATACTACTCCATTTCACGCAGTAAGGATATATATGGTGAAAACGATAAAAATGAAAGTACATAGTCAGAGACGAAACCAGGAATTGAAGGTCGGGTGGGCTATGGACTATATTTGTATGGTCGGGTGGCTGAATTAAGACAACTAACTGTATTGGACTGAGTTATATAAGGTTTTTGATGTATTGGAAGCCTTAGCCTGGTTCCGTCCTTGTACATAGTGTATATAATTTTGTATGATCTTCGTACAATGTTTGTAAATATTTTTGTCAACAACTAAATGATGGTAAACAGATATGGATGTGAGGGTCCATTCGACCACACTTGGACTGAACAAAGATGTGGGCGTCCATTGGGCCTCTCCTTCAATGAAAAGACCGGTGATCTCTACATAGTTGATGCATATATGGGCCTACTTAAAGTAGGCCCGGATGGTGGAATTGCGACCCCACTAGTAAAAGAGGCTCAAGGAATACCTCTAGTATTTACTAATGCTTTGGACATTGATCGAGACACCGGGATTATCTATTTTACTGACAGCAGCACCAAATATCCGAGAAGGTATATACATTCTCCTTTTAAAGTTCATTTCATAAAATGAGATTTTAAGTTGGGCTTTGTCATGGGCCGGATCTATACCACACATGATCCATTAGCAGTCCGGTCAAATTCAAACATCATTTAAAGTTTAATTATTTTTACAGATATAACCACTCTTACACAATAAATGTACGTATTCACCAGAGGTGTCAGGAGGACTACCCATGAAGTGCCGTTAAAACCATCATTTAAATAAATGTCCAGTCATGACAGCCCTCGGTAATATTACTCATCAATAAAATGTAATATATGTATTATATTATAAAGTTAATATTCCCATCATTTATGTATAAAATAATGTTACTATCATAACCACTTTAAACACAACAAATATTTTACATGATGTGATAGTGGTACCACTCACAAAAATCACCCTTTAAATAAATGTCGGATAATGTGATTCTTCACTGGTCACATCATTTTATGATATTTATCGTGTATGATTGATTGTGACAGTAATATTACTCATCTATAAAATGTAATATATGAATAATATTATATGGTTCATATTCCAAATTTTTTTTGATTATTTTTTTCAGGGACTATATGGGCATAATTATAAGTGGTGACAACACTGGAAGGCTAATGAAATATGATCCCTCAACAAATAATGTCACAATTCTTTTAGACAAGCTCATGTTTCCTAATGGAGTTTCCCTTCATAAAAATGGCCAATTTATTCTTGTTACAGAGACAACAAATTCAAGGGTTTTAAGGTATTGGTTAAACACCTCAAAAGTTGAAGTATTTACAAAACTACCAGGAATTCCAGACAATATCAAAAGGAATTCAAAAGGTGAATTTTGGGTGGCAATTAATTCAAGTGGAAATAAATTCTTGAAATGGGGTTTGAATTTAAATCTCTCATTTGATTTGAGAGGTTTATATTCATATTTTGATAAATATTTTGGAAATGGATGGGCAGTTAAGTTGAGTGAGGAAGGTGAAATATTGGAGAAATTGGGGGACCCAAATGAATTTATATGGAAATCTGTTAGTGAAGCACAAGAAAGGGATGGGGTTTTGTGGACAGGATCTGTGGTTATGCCTTTTGTTGTCAAATTAAATATGTCAAATTCAGAGAGAATATAATTAAATAAAAAAGTGGGTTTATTGTAGCTAGTATGCACTATAACTACATGTGTATCTTGATTTATGAGAAAAATATTAATACTCCATTATATATTCTATACATTTATTATTAAATTTCTTGGCCTTAATATCTTGTTATGAAAGTTGATATCTCACTAATATTAGGAGTCTGGATCTCACCCTGTGATCGTAGTACGGTGGCGTTTTAGTTTTCTTTGGTTCATTAGATCGTTTATTAGAGCCAATGATTTTGACCATTTTCTCTGGATCCGGAGAAAATATTGAAAATGCCAAAGAAAATATCTAAGGGATGGGGGGAAATCACTTAAACCGGAGTCATTTCGATATTTCGTTGTAGGATGATCACCGGAGAGGATTCGAGCTTCTACTGCTGGCTTATTATTCAATTGTTAATTGAAATGGGTATGGCCGGCTCATACACGTGTGGCTAAATAACCTAATGTGGATCTTCTAAGTGCATGAGCCGAGTGAGCTCTCAAGCGCAATAGTGGGCCTTGAACACGTATCAATTTCATCAAAGTTGGTCTTCACATAGCGCGTGCGGTGTCGCCTATAGTAATTCGACATGATGCAGGTCGTCCTCTGTCTGACACGAGGTAGGTCGTCCTCTATCTCTTATGGTCAGCTCGATCAACATAAAGTGCCTTCCAATTCATACAACCCACATGGTGCGGGTTCACCTCGGTCTTGGATTCACAGCTCAGTACAAGTCACCATTGACCTCAAACAACATGAAGTCAACAGGGCATTTAACCCACAATTTCATACCGGTTCCATGATTTATGCATACAAGACCATGATTACACCATGACTGCCCTCATAACACCTCCATGTCATAAACCATGACATAACCAGCAGCACAATCTCCTTCACCCACGAGGGAAGCTTATAAAAGGATCATCATCATCATCACAAATCATAACTACGTTATTAGCTTGAAATTATAAGTGTATTAATATCAATTTCAATTGTGAAACGATTGAACATGGCCTAGTGGTGAAAATCATTACACTTATTGATATCAATCAAGATTCGAATCATATCCGTACCCTCAATAATATAAGATCTCTTTACCTTACTCCCGTTAAAAAGAAAGGAAAAAAACAATTTTAATTGTTATGTCCTATGTTTACTCGGGTATAACAAAGCTAAGAATATGATTAATGGAAGATACGAATGAAGCTTTAGCTATTTATCATGCTTTGACATTTGCGCTTACTTGGGCTTTTTTCGAGTTATCTTTGAGGGCGACTCACCATGTCTTTCAATCACCTTTCGGCTCGTCTGGATGATTTATCTCATGCAGAAAGTATCATCGATGTATGTTATACTATGTTATTGTCTCCGTTTCTTTTGTAAAAAGACAATGCATTGTGTTAACCCACCTTTTAACAAGAGAAGACCTTAAATTAATGGGATGTGATGAATGAGGCTCTTCTCCATCTTCTCATGTATTCTTGCTCCTTCTAAAGACGTTTAATTAATAAATCTTGTTTTTACCCTAAAAAAATTAGAAAAGGGAATAACTAGTGTACATAAAATACTAGATATTCATGTGATTCTACATGTCTCCAAAGGGCAAAAAGGGCAAAAAGTACAAAATAAAAAGGGTGACAAATCAACATATATGGAATCTCTAACGTTTGAATATGTTCTAGTAATTTTGTATCATTTCAACAATTATTCATTGTTGAGACCAAATATTATTTTGATGAGCTTCTTGTGGATTAATGTCGTTGCCCAGTCTCGGCATCCTTTACTAATAAGATGATTTCATTATTTCATATATATTTTAACAAAACCGGCCTGGTGTTCAAACCACCGCAGGCAATGGCGGATTTTACATCTCTTGTGGAATCTCGTTCATTCCATTTTGACGTGCTGAGTATAGAAATCAAATGTCTATAACATTTCATATATTTTGACTCGTTTTGTTCAATTTTATTAAATTAATCCGAATGTACCCAAACAATGTGTGTCTAATGAAATTAAATCTGCGCCTTTTCATTCCATGAAGAAAATGATATAATGGATGAAATGATGTGATAGAATGAAATCTAAAACACTATAAAAACTATCACCACCAATCCTACCCTTATCCCCAACCCATCTCCACCTGCCATTACCCCCCACCATGATCACTCTGTGGGTGACGATAACCCGTAAGCTTTTTATGAACGTCAAAAAATATTTTTCTATAGGTAAAATGTAGAGTATTTTTATTTTTAGCGGGGTCCATGGACCCCCATATGATCAAGGTAGATCCGCCCCTGCCTATAACTGTCCACCCCACGGCCCTCCATCACCACCCACCCTATGATCACCTGCCTCTGCCCACCCTATGATATCCTGCCATTGCCTATACCATGACAACCCCTAACGTACACTAAACCATCAACCGCCTCATCCCACTGCACCATCGTTGCTATTACCCGCCAATTGTCACCGCCCACAATATCACATATATCACCTACCATTGCCTCACCTCCACCACCCACCGTCTATTACCACTTGATTTTCACCACCACTCCACCACCACCTGTCATTGCACCACAATAGACCCCACTTTAACCCCCTGCCGCCTCATCATCGGCCAAAGATCATTAGGCGCCATTACCTACCACTTCCACCATCAAAACCATCACAACCTCGACATGCACCACCATCCTCTGCCGCACATCCCACCATTAGTAACCACCACATACCTTGCATGATCCATCTACCCCCATCATCAGCTTTCATCACTCATCCATCACCTCCAACTGCAACCACATACCTTACATACATCTACCATATCATCATTAGCTTCAATCACTCATCCATCCACCACCACACACCTCACCGCTACCCCACACTATGCCACCACCCACCATGCCACTAGTCGCCTCATCTCAAATATCATCGGTTACACTCCACCGCGTAACAATCGTAGAAATTGAATCGCTTTCA
The DNA here is from genome assembly GCA_026214975.1 of Gentiana macrophylla. Lineage (NCBI taxonomy): Eukaryota > Viridiplantae > Streptophyta > Magnoliopsida > Gentianales > Gentianaceae > Gentiana > Gentiana macrophylla. The sequence continues at coordinate 2,600,508 of CM047812.1, read as the reverse complement.
TTTCATGTCATTCCATTTTTTTTCCTCAACTAGCTCCATTTCTCAAAATTCCATTATTTTTTCCGGTTTATTATTCTCAATCCATGTCAATGACCGACCCTAACAAAGGGCACGCACTTCAAGAAAGAAGTTAATAAATGCACAAATTGAACACTTATTTTAAGACATTTCACGAAAATCAGACATTTAAAAAAGGACCAAGGGAGTATGAACGATTACTTTAAAACTTATTGTTGGTAAAGTTTATCGTGTGTGGAGTGATTTACGGAACAAATCCGTAGTTAACAGGATTAATTACGGAATATTAAACAAGAAAATAAATAACACGAATAGAAAAAATCGTATTATCTAACATATCTAACAAAATCAATATTACCGTACAGATCTAACTCGAACAATGAATAAGAAAATTATGATGCATATAATAAAATGATTGAGATCAAACCGAAGCGAGTAGTTCTTTCTTTCGGCCTTAAGACAAATCTCTCAGGTATGGTGCCCACTGTAATGTGAATTCTCTTCCAAGATACAACGACTTATGTCTCGGATTTAGAGGCACTTCAAAAATCCGAGCTCCGACGAATTTACAGAGTGCTCCGACTTCTCTTCGACTCAAAGAAACTAGATCTATATGATAGACTTTTTGTGGTGGAGAAGACAATAGAAAATTTTATATCAATTCTCATTCACAGGAGCTCTTTATATAATGGAGATGATGTGTCAATACTCGATTTTTATTGGCCAAATGACGCGGTTTCTTTTCCCTCAAGAAAATCAACATCAGCCGATCCATTCAATTAAATTAGCCGACTTTACTTGGTCGGTGTAATTCAATTGTGCAAAGTCAATTTCGTTCGACTTATTTTACTCTAAGTTTAGGCATTAATTTTTCAATAACCCGATATTCGAATCGAGTGATTCCAAAACCATACATCATCTACTCCGTGTATAGTATTTTTAGATGTAAAAAGATCCCACTTAACCTCACCGGAGTATATTTAAAATTTGCGTTAAAGTTAAATGTTTCAACACATGTTTCAAGCTTCCATTTCACGGGTTTGGCTTATATCTCCGACACCTATACGGCAAATATCATTTTCTTAGACAGACTGCCCTCGTGGGATTTTGCATCTTTGTTTCCCATATGATAACGAAGCTACGAAGCAACTCAAATTTCTTTTGACAGAAATACCCCTCACGTTTTCACGACAACTTCATTCAAAGATTATATTCATTTCAATTAAAAATGATACGCGTGAAGAATTTTATTTTTGGGTGGAATTAAGAGGAAACTTCAAGTTTAATTTTATTTGACACACGAGGCTGTCCACTGAATAATTGGTCGGGGCTTTGGACAGGACGACTTCATGCTTGGTGCAATGTGAGAATTAGTCAACTAGAAAGATTTTGGGACCATTTTTGTGGTACCAACATTGTTATCACTAGAGCTATTAAACAAACAGAAAGAGATCGAGTTTAAATGAATAGAGGCGTTTACGAATAAATTTTTGTTTGTAATTGTTTCTTTATTTAGCTTAAGGAATAAAACTTAAATATGATTATATACTAGTTTTGTTAAACAAACAAACACGAGCTTTCATGGATTATAAACGTTCGATTATGTTCTTGAAACTAATTCTATTGGTAAACCAATGTACAAATAATCTATAATTCTTACATGTAAAAAGATACATCGTGTATACATCGATCTAATGGATGTTGTAGAGTAATTTTATAGAATATTTTAGGGTTTTCGTACTTTTCGTTCTATTATATGTTCCAATATTGTTTTGTAAATTGTTATTATGCATTTAGACTTGAATTTTTATACCTTAATGAGCTAAAAATTGAGCCAAGCTTGAACTGAAAGGCGAAAATACGTGTAACCAGCCGAACTTAACGAATCAAACTTGAACATAATTTTGTGTTCGTTTATTAAATGAACAAGAGCTTGAATAACGATACTCGGCTCGGCTCGGCACATTAACAGCTTTAAGGACCACACAAAAAACATTCAATTTGGAGGAATGCTACTTTCCTTCAATTTTAGAATCGACGGTGAAAATGTTAAATGCCACTATGATACTACATGGATAGATTCAATGTAGTGGTGTTGAATTATCATATCTCTAAAAAACTTAGGTGGAGAGATAGATGATTGATATTCAAAACATTTGAATGTGCTCCTTTAAGTGTGACTTCCGATAATGTTGTGAGTTGCCCAACACCTTCAAATTCTATTCGAAAAATGTAACCCCCTAAACTTTTACGACCTAATCACAATCCTCGATGGAGGTGGAATGCAATTTCAGGGTGAAGACGAGACATACAATAAGGATCCACAGGTACATGGCGTTCCTTTGTTTAGAAAGGCACGAGGTGGGGATACCATTATGCCCCACCTGTCAATGTAGAAAGTCACCCTCCGCTATCCAGGAATTTTTTTGGTGCACCATTCATTTACAGTGAGGTGAGTCATGACATCATCTAATTTCAACATCGATATAAACTGTGTGGTCCTGTTTAGTCTACCTACCACTTCTTCGCATGTGGAGTGATAAGGTAAATATCTTTAATTTCCTAATAGTGGGATAAGAAATCCGATTCATATAGTTTCATTATCAAATGAAATCGTGTTTCATATATGTTTACGTAGGAAAATACCAGATAAAAAAATGACAAATTTTATCTTGGTCCGGCTACAAGTATGACCTGATGGTTCGGAATCAATCACAGTCATGTATTTTAATAAGGTTCATATGTTTAGTAAATAACCACTATTTTTAAAACGTTTAATTGGTTAAAAGGATGATGACATTGTAGTCCTGGATAACCATAAAATCATTGCAAAAAAAATTCCCTACTAACAAAGGAGACATAAAAATAGCTAACAACATGGGATGATGGGTGTGGAAGACATTGATGTCAACTAGCCATGGCCCGTGGGAAACAAAACAAATCTTTAAAGAGAATCAAATCAAATAAACTTTGCCCTCTCATGGAATCATAAATAAAGATAAAAACAAAAACATGCCCCCTCTTCCCCTTTTTTACCACTTTTGCACTCAAACACCTAAGGTAAAAGCATTTGATCACTTTTTAATTTTATACATGCATTTCTTTTCTTTGATAAACACAAACAACACATTTTTTTCATTTTACAGAAGAAAAAAATGATAAGAACCATGGCATTCGATCCAGAGGATGATTGAAAGTTAGCTAAACAAGAACAACGATTACTTCCTTCTTTCTTCTTCGTAGTGTCAAGAAAGTAAGCAAGGGCTTGTCCCTTCACCGCTCTCGTTCAAATAAAATCCGGGATTTCATCTCGTTCAGTGAAGCTTCATAGGGTCTTTCTGTCCAGGTGCAAGTAGTCCGCATCTTCACAGACATGTCTATTTCACCGAGCCTCTCTCCGAGATAGTGCCCAGATCGTTATGCCTTTCGTCCTTAGGATTAGTATATGATGTAAATTGGGGGATGCGTCTCAATGATTCAGTGTACTCATCCTTTAAATATTTTTGCTGAAAGAGGTTGTTCCATGCGGAATTCGACATCCCACACTCTAGCTAGGTTAAGTTCAGAATTATAACATATAAGCTATTTAACCACTGAGTTATACCATAAAGACATCATGAGCATATTAAAGTTTGGAATTGGAGTTTCCTTCTCTTTTTACTCATGTTTTTCACATAGCATTTAATGTATTTATTGCGAGAGATCCTCTCAAATCGGAGCACATTTATTACAAATATTGTGTAATATTTTGTATTAATATTGATTAGACGTAATTAGGGGATTACGATTTGATTAGGCGTGATTATTGGAAATCTAAATCTCGGGCTAAATCTGTATAAATGTAATGACATATTGTGAATGAAAGACACACATAATTTTACCGTGAACTGACAATATTAATACCAAATATTACACAATATTTGTAATAAATGTGTTCCGATTTGAGATGATCTCTCGCAATAGTATTACATACAAAACCTAATGCAATCAAAACATTTTTCAATGAATGCATGCTTTTATTGAGTAAAAAATCTCATATGAAACAACGTGATATGATCTCGAGCATAGGCAGAGGCATGTATAACTAAGGAGACGGGCAACTGTCTTTTTTAATCTGAAAAAAACATTACTATATATATTATGTAGTTTATTTGTTTCATTTTAAAATTTTATTTGCAGCGTTATTGACCTACGTATCAAAGATCATGTGTACGTCATTGATATGAAGCAATTGATCAAACAGTGACACATTTCTTTCAGCTCGGTTACGATCAACTCATTAGATTTATCTTTACTGAACCGCATAAAAACTAACGGTGTATAACTCAACCATTTATAACCTTTTTTTTTTAAAAACCATTTATAATAAGGGTTTCTGGTTAAGGACAATTTGAACCTAGAAATATGCAATAAGGACAGTGAAATTTTTATTCGGGTAAAAATGACATGTCATTATTCTACTGTGATACTGAAAGATTAGATTTGAGGCCAGTTCCACTGCAGAAAACAGTGGATTTGGGGTTATTAACAGTGGATTTGTCCTTATCACCCATTTTATATTTCCACTGTCCTGGTTTCTATTCCCCTAATTTTTGTCATTTTAAACTACTGCCCCTTATAATAATCATTCCTATAAAACTGTTTCAACCACACTGTTTAGTAAAAACTGAATTGTATGTAACCGAACATATATAGATTTTGTTATAACATTATGGTTTTTGGTTAACACACCGAACCAAACCATATTATTTGGTTCAATTCGGAATTTTTTTTCCCATTTTTTAAAAAGGTTGGTAAAGTGTCCCATGTTTGTCATTTGTTATTGTTTCATCCACCATATCAAGAGAAAAATTTCCCCCATCTCAAAGTCTAGATTTTGAGGTTGAAACTCTTCCTATCATATGAGTTTGGCCTTATATTTTCTACAGATATAATTGACATAGGTATGACCAAAAAGTCATTTCAGCTCGATACAAGCTATCCGATGCTTCAGATAGTCGGCATGACACATGGTGTCTACGGTCCCACATCACCAGCCTGATGACCTGATCATCTTGGTCGCTCATGAGCATAGAACATATTATCTCCGACCTCCAAGAGTGGTTATAACTTTTTAACGGGGAGGATCCCACAATTGATTCTTGATTAACTCTCAATATCCTATGATTGACTGCATCCCACGATTTCAGCCTAATTAAGTCATGACTACCCCACGGTAACATCTTAATGACTCACAATCACATGCCCTAAAATCAAGGATTCACACATTAATTTACCCACACATGACTCCCATATAAAGGACCAATGTCCTCTTTTTAAGAACTACGTTTTGGTTTGCTTTCATACATACTGTATAGGTGGGCAGTCTAAATGACACAACCATAAATCACCGACAAAATCTCCTGTTTACAAGTTGAATTTCTCTTAAAAGGATTCAATTACTCGCAGTTACACCTGGACGATTTTCACACATTGTCATTAACTTTATTAATAAGACTCAATTTAAAATTCAGATTTTGAATAACTAAAATTTTAGATCCAAGTTTAGTACAACCATTAAACCGTATCAAATCGAACTATGCTCACCTATAGGGCCGGCTCTGGGGGCGGGCGAAATGGGTGACCGCCCAGGGCCATGGTAATTGGGGGCCCAAAATTACATATTTAATAATAGTGTAAGGTAATTTAGTAGATAACAATGATTATATACTTCTATTGATGCTAGTTCGATTCTTGATTTTGACATATTTATGTTTTATTTATTTATTGTATTTTGATATATGAATTTACCGTTAAACTATTATAAAATGACATAGCCGACCGCTCAAAGCTCATTAAATGACCGCTCAAAGCTCATTAAATGAATGATATGTTAGACATTATTAAACTTGATACTATAATTGACGATTTTGCATTTAGACATGCACATTGATTTTTTTCATGATCAATTTGTTTTTTTTTTACTGTAGTTATGTCGTCGATCGGTGTTTTGCTATCTCTTGATGTTGTTAGTTACGATTTCGATGTTTTGTAGTTGTTTGCGATGTTTTGTTTCAACTATTGTTATTTTTACTCTACCGATTCAATAATTATTGTTTTTGACATTTGTAATGTACCGTTAGATATTAGTTTTAGAATTTTCTTAAACTTGACTTGATTTATGTTACTTATTTGTAGAAACTATTTTCTTAAAAATGAAGTGTGTCATTCTTCAAGTTTTATCCCGTCCCATTATGGCGTAGGAACGGCCCTGCACGCCTATACCCCTATCCATGATTTTGCCATTGTATCAAATGAATTTTCTTTAGCCTACAACCATAACAAGTATATAGTACTAGATGATATGCATAACAAATGATACAAATACTTTTATATCATTTATTATAATATGTTATATTATAAATAATATCTCTTACATCGATGAATAATGAAACAAAAGTGTCTTATGTCAGATTATCACAATAGAATGAACACTTCTTACGAGAAAATTTTACTCATACCCTCTTCGTGTGCAGCGTTTCGTTGGAAGCACGACATGTATATAAAAAGACAAATTAATATTTATCTTTATATACACATATCGTTCGTCCAACGAACGGTTTACACAAAAACTCTCGATAAGAATTTTCACAATATTACCGTTTCAAACTAAAAGAAAAAGAAAAATATACATCACATCACATGTATCTTTTGAGAAGATTTGGTAGTCCCACACATATAACATATTGTCCACTTTCTCCACCACCCCCTGCCTCTCTTTTTCTAATGCTTGTAATCCCAGATTCTCCAAATCTTTTATTTCTCATCAATATAAATACTTGTTTTCTCTTTGCTCATAAAAGCCCATCTTCAAGAATCATTCTTCTCAAAGTTGTTTGATTTGATTTAATTCCATATTTGTCCTCATCTTTTTATCTGTCCTATGCATTTCTTGCCTTCAAATTCAAATCCCATTTGCCCAAATTTGTTAAAGGAGAGATCTTTGAATCAAATCTTGGAATATTTTGGTTTGGAATTTGGTGGGTCATTTTTATTACATAAACACCTATAAAACTAAATCCCATTAAAAAAAAAAAGTAACCTCCTTTTGTTCTCTGTTTTAATTTCATTCATAAAATTGGGGATTTTGGAGTTTTTATGATATTTGAAATGGGGATTGCTGCTGCTGAGTTTCAGTTTCATGTTCTTGCTGTTGATGATAGTTTAATTGATAGAAAACTTATTGAGAGGCTCCTAAGGACTTCTTCTTATCAAGGTAGATTTATTGTTTTCTTTTATGATTATGTTAAAAAAATTTGATCTATTTATTTTCTTTAATGTTTTGTCTAATTTATTAAAGGGATTTATATGCATTTGTCTTTTGCAGTTACTACTGTAGATTCTGGAAATAAAGCATTGGAATTTCTTGGTTTAAATGAAGATAATAATCCAAGAAATTCAAACAAAGTCCCTGTTTCTCCTTACAAGCATCAGGTATTTGATCTTTTGAATTCTGGGATTTTGTCAGATTTCTTCATTTTCTGAAACAATCATGTTTCTTTAGGTTAGGAGCAAAAATACAGTTTTTTTTTTTTTTTTTTTTTTTTGAAAATAAAAGTTTCTTGTTATGGAATTCTTAATATGTGCAAATGTTACCTGGAATTTTGCAGGAAATGGAAGTAAATCTTGTTATTACAGACTATTGTATGCCTGGAATGACAGGCTATGATTTGCTAAAGAAGATCAAGGTACAGAAACTTCTGTCTCTTTTTGGTACTTTTTCATGTTTTATACTCTGTTTATCAGGCAAAATATTTTTAAATTGGTATATATCATATGAAAAAAATATATCCCCAATATGTACTTTTATCCCTCCAAATATATCAATAAGAAATATGTTAAAATGTAGTGATCTTCCACTTCTTTGTTTTGTGTGTGTTTTCTTAAGCTTTCAAATTGTCATTATTTCTCTATTCATTACTTTTGATTAGGAGGCTTTTATTTGCGCCACACCCTACTCTCTTACAAGCATCCATTTCTACCTGTACTGCACACTGGAACCGGTTTTTTGAAAGCCGGTTCTGGAATCTATAACCGACTTTCCGTAGGTAAAGGAACAAGAACCGAATCGAAGTCGGTTCTCACCAATGCACCTATGGAAAGTCGGTTCTAGACTACTGAACCGACTTTCAGAGAGTCGGTTTCTCTGTGAGACACAGCTAGAGTGGTAGATTGAATCACAAGTGCAAATAATAATAATACTGCCCTTGATTGAACTAGAGTTCAAATCACTCTGTAGAGATTTTTCTTCTGTTTTGATATATTGTATTGATTTTTCTCCTAACAGGAATCGTCGTCTTTGAAAAGTATACCTGTGGTGATAATGTCATCCGAAAATGTTCCTTCAAGAATCAATAGGTAAATTAAACTTTCAATTCTAGGGTTATTATCTATATGTTAAAGCTTTATCAAAGACGCTCTCGATCAAGGGCGGAGCCAGGATTTAGATATGGGGTGGGCTAATAGATTTTGTCGAATTCGTCGGGTGGGCTGGATTATGAATATTTTGTAGATCAAACCCGACTACATTGATTTTATAGTGTAATATATTTTTTTTCCGGGTGGGCTTAGCCCACCTATGTCCTAAGAAAGGTTCGTCCTTGGAGCCGATCATTAAGTGAGTATCGTATCAATTAGCATGATCCCCACACGTTATCGACGTTTTTTTTTATGTGGTCGAGATTGATGTTACATAGTCGTCTAAGAGCACTTGTATAGTTGCGTTGAAGGTTATTCTGCTTCTATTTGAACAGGTTGTCGGATGTCTGCCACATGTACGAGGAGACAAAATAGTTTTGTCTCTTTATACACGGCGCAATCATCCACCACCCGTCCCAATAATGAGTCTCTGCATCAGAATTTTCCCGTTGCATTGGATACCATCATTGGTCGTATCAACTAGTGTGATCCGAGGATTGGTATTGTCGGAGCATTTTTTTGGTAATGCCAGAGCAACATTTTAGATCTTACATAATGTAGCTCCGGAATTACCAAAAAAAATACCCGGACATTACCGATTAAAGCCTTGGCATTAATATACATTTTCTCTATTCTGCAAATACTGCACAAAATACAGTTTTTCTGTTCAAATTATATCTTATAGAGATTCCGATGTATTTTACTCTGGATATAGATTCCAAAAACGAGGTGTTTCACGATATTTTTTATTTTATTTTATTTTTTGAGATGAATTATAATGTAGAACCATAATTTATGTTTTTTTTTAAATAACAAATACAGATGTTTAGAAGAAGGTGCAGAGGAATTTCTACTAAAGCCGGTGCGATTATCAGATATGAATAAGCTTAAACCACATTTGATGAAATCCAAATGCAGCAACAATTTTGATGATCAAAAGCCAATTGAACAAGAAGAAACGAAAACAACACGAGTTTCACTCGTCACCAGATGCATCATTTCCGGTATTTCTGAATTTATCAAACCGAAGCAACAACAACAGTATATGCAGCAGCAGCAGCAGCAGCATCATTCGAAACAGAACCCGATAGTAACAAAAGGAAGCCGGTTGATGAAGAAGGGGTATTACCGGAAAGAACAAAGCAAAAGTTCAATGGATTACCTGTAGTCTCTCATTTATAGAAAAATAGTATTTCATGTTTTTTTTTTCTTGGTTCTTTTATTTTTATGTCATTTATGACGATCCCGACATATTTGGAGCAATCTGCACCATTTTTTTTTTCTTCTTCCTTTTTGTTGGATTGAAAATGTGTGGTATAAATTGCTTTGTGTTGAGATACCGCCTAAAAAATTCCCCCTTTTGTATTTTTTTTTTGTTTGTTTTTATATCGATGACTTAGTACAGAATTGATTTTGCATTGTGGAATAAATTTGGGAATGAAGTACAAATAGTGATTGATTATATGGAAAAGATAGACGGTCTTGACATGATTTAGTATTTTTACCGTTATGCTTTTGCTTGGTTTTCTGATTTTTCGCGTGTGACCCCATTCGGAAAACAATTCTCGACTACCGATTTACATGTGAACAGCCGTAGGCGGTTCAGTGCATGTTCTTGAGATGAAAATCCATTGGTTTTGCTTAATTATCACACAACCGTGAGCGATTTAGTGCATTGTGCATGTTCTTGAGATAAAAATGAGAAAATATACATTCGCGCCATTGTGAGACACTATATTTCGTTCGCGCATTGCTCAGCGCGCGACATTTTTTTAAGTAGCTGTGCCTGCTCCACGGATCGTGCCATTTTTCCACCATATCACGTGGAATTCGAATGGTTCACGCAAGCTCAATTAGTGTAAAAGTTGAAATTCCACGAGGCGCTGGGGAAATTTTAGGTGGACGCCACGTGGAAAGGAAACGCACGTGGAAAATATCCACGGCCCCGCGGAAATTGTAAACATATACAAGTACTTTATCTTCTTCTTCCTCACTATTTTTCCAAAAAATCGCCTCACACACAGCAAAAGAAAAATACGCACACTTTCCACATCCCTATCCCCACAACCCTATCCCCACATCCCTATCCCCACATCCCTATCCCCACATCTCAGATTAATTTCACGAAGAAGGAATTCATCTCATGGCAAAAGGTGTTTGGCACGGGTTAGTTTACATTGCGTGGAATTGGAACCGGGAGTGGATTGAAGCTTTATACTCTCGATGGTCCGTTATTAATTTGGAAGAATATCCTACAATGTAGTTATTTACATTTATTAGTTTTAATTTTGATGAATTTGCCCCCAAATTTTATTGAACTGCCACTTTTATTTCAAATTGTGATATTGTAATGTTATCGAAATTGTGATATAATAATCTTATTGAAATTTTGGTTGCGAAATTGTGATATAGTATGTTTATGTATTGACCCAAAAAAAATCGAAATTGTGAGATAATTTGTTAAATTTTGTAGTAATGATATTGTAAAATTTTCTCTATTGTAGATTTTTTTATATTGTAGAAATTATGATTATAAGATAGGAAATTGTAGTAATGATATTGTACAATTTTGAAATTGTAGAAATTATGGTTATAAGATATTGGACCTTTCGAATTATGTGTATTGGGAAATTTGTAGAAATGTTGATGTTGTAGAAATCTTGACGTTGTTGAAATTATGATATTGTAATTATTATGCTTATTTGATTGGAAAATTTGTATTGGAAAATTTGTATAAATGTTGATGTTGTACAAATAATGACGTTGTACAAATTTTGATATTGTAATTATTTTGATTATATGATTGGAAAATTTGTATTGGAAAATTTGTAGAAATCTTGATGTTGTAAAAATAATGACCTTGTAGAAATTTTGATATTGTATTTATGTTGATTATTTGATAATTTAGAATTTTTTAAGAATGATATGCATTAATGTAATTATAGTGACAATGTTATTATTAGAAACGATAATGTAGAAATGATAATGTAGAAGTTTTGATATTATATATGGATTCGATTATATGATATTGTATGTATGTCTTTGTTATAAGTTGTTTAGAAATTTAGTAGTATAATTTCCTTTCATGGCCTTAGTTCATTTTGAAATGTGTAGTTTGATACCGCTTTAGTTTTCATAATATCCGAATAATGTAATTGTTACGGGCAATCACAATGAAAATGCCCTAATTTAATAAATAAAAAAGCAGAATTTAAAAACTAAAACAAACGACAAATAAATGTTGTTTGAAAAATTCCAAAACAATAGAATTTTGACGTATTCTACAGACGCCGACTGATGAGGTTCTTAAACGCATGCATCCCTAAGGTGTTTTTAATCCTTCCGATCCATTGTGTGTCATGCCTAATCTCTGTGCTTTGTATTGGGGCTCCTGGTAGGTAGCTCGTAGAATTTTCATTAGGTCCTGCTTTCAATAGAGCATCTTTTCCGCTTCTCGGCCTTGGTAAAGCCTCCTCCGCCGAAGCGAGGCATCCGTTAGATCGAAAGTATAAGATCTGCTTACTGGCTCTCAGCCCATCATCTGATCTCCTCGTCATCATCAAATATTCTATGACGCTGGTGAAAACAATCTTCTCTTCTATTACCCCGCTTCATCATCACAACACAAATCGAAACGAAAATTTATCTTCTAGTGTGTATATTGGTTATTTCAGCTTATATATACATATATTTACATATATTTACTTGTATAATTGAATATTGCTAGACATCAAAAACACAACAATATTCCTAAAATCTAACCATATATATATATATATATATATATATATATATATATATATAAAAGATACAAATGGTTAGTATTTTTGGCTTAATATTGATTTTTTTGATGCTATGGTGGCTAAAATAAACACAAATTGGAAAAATGATTGTGTAATCGATAACAACATTTCGGTACTCAGAATAAACGAGAAAATATACTATTAATACAAATATATATATATATATATATATATATATATATATATATATATATATATGTATATGTATTAAGAGTATATTTTCTCGCTTTGTGTGTGTGTATATATTCCAAAGACATTTATGTATAAAGTTATATATACACTTATTTTATCACATATTCATGCCATCGCATATATATTTATTATCAAGTGAAAGAAATTATACACACAGATAAATTTAAATTTTCACACAGCTTAAGCACACACACAGACATATACACATACACTAGGAGAAATTATACACGGTATATATATATATATATATATATGTATGTATAACTTATTTTCTTAAGTTTATATATATATATATTTATATATGTATATATATAAAGATACAAATGGTTAGTATTTATAGCTGAATATTGATTTTTTGCGTTGCTATGTGGCTAAAATAAACACAAATTGGAAAAATGATTGTGAATCGATAACAACACGGGTACCGTAGAATAAACGAGAAAATATACTATTAATACAAATATATATATATATATATATATATATATATATATATATATATATATATATATATGTATATGTATATGTATATGTATTAAGTATATTTTCTCGTTGTGTGTGTGTGTATATATTCCAAGACATTTATGTATAAAGTTATATATACACTTATTTTATCACATATTCATGCCATCGCATATATATTTATTATCAAGTGAAAGAAATTATACACATGATAAATTTAAATTTTCACACAGCTTTAAGCACACACACAGACATATACACATACACTAGAGAAATTATACACGGTATATATATATATATATATATATATATATATATATATATATATATATATATATATATATGTATAACTTATTTTCTTAAGTTTATATATATATATATATATATATATATAGTCTTCTCAAAACATTTTTAATCACTTGCAGCTTACTAGTTATCCAACACCACGTGGGACATTGATTCATCCGCCTGAAAATTTTTTTAATGCCGAATTGCGGTTCCATGCGGAAAGTGCTACTCTTACAAGACTACAAGAGTTATTGCACAATGCTACACCAAACAGAGCGTTGTGGAATAGATTGGAGGGATCGATGTTTAGTCCGTTTCTTGATTTATAAGTAACAATTGGGAATTCAAGGCGCTGCTAATAGCATACCAGATTTCAATATGGTTTATCCGGACTCGAGACGACGAGCTTCATTTTAAGATTGGCGATAATAGAGTGAAGTTCGGAAGACGAGTTTGCATTCATCATGGGTACAGATTTGGAGATTTGGATGTTGAATTGCCTGATCAGTCAAGGTGTTTCATGTTAGTTGTACTCTCCATAAGTACATCAAGAATGTGACGTTGCAAAAAAATCAAGCAAATGATTATGGCATCGAATGACGTTGAAACTATATACCGGATGGCTTTAGTGTACGTTATTTATGGGTTAATAATCGAAACGACCACAGGTGGTGATACCGCCCATTTTTATATTGTCGAGAATGTACAATGGTGGAGACATTTCCATGGAGGCGATATTTTTTAACAATTTAATGTTGAATTGGCGTAAGATAGTATTTGAGTGTAAGGGTCTTGTACACAAAAAAATGGGAAACCGTGAGGTTTAAGCCCACGATTCTCCGGTTGTTTATACAGCGTTCATAGCTTGTGGTGTTTCCATGCAATGCCTAGACTTATACAAGATGCGAAGATTTGCAACATTGGTGTGAAGGTCAAGCTAATGCTCGCCCAAGTTTGTTGAGATGGAAATGCACCACCGGCGGGTCTATTACAAATCATTGGTCAATCTTACATCCGGTGTTACTCCATGGGTATGTATTATATTATCATTGTTATCAATCTACATTGTTAGCAATATTTTTAAACATTGTATTAAAAATCGGTTGCCTTTTTTTTCCTTCCTTTTGCGAGTTGAGATGGTCGGTGATATTTTGACAACCGCCAAGATAGGCGAGATCGTAATTGGTATGGGGTTGCCGGAGGCGGAGGTTACATCTCCACCTCACAATTACCTGCTCCCCGTGGTTGTCCCGGATCCCGCCCTGGTCAAAGACGTGTTCCCCAAGGTCTAATTTGGATGACGTAGTTCGTGAGCGCCC